>CM034701.1:65859869-65871951 GCA_020142125.1 Phrynosoma platyrhinos | reverse complement strand
CATGTGTTGTAAGTGGATACAAAGCTCTGACAAACAAGGTAACCATTAGCTATCTCCACCTTGGCTCCCCTTAGTAGCAGTGGAAGAACATATCAAGCAGTTGCTTTGCTCTTGCTCCTTTGATATGGTTTGCCAATGGCAAGCTTAGAGAAAGACATATGGACCAGATTCTGGTAAAGTTTCTTTTGAGAAATACAACTCACAGCATCTCACAGCCATCATAGCTAGTCCCAAAAAGTCATTTTTCCAAGTTGTAGCATAAAGATACCCTGGCAGCCAACTGCTGAATGAACACATGAACTTCCCTGAACCTTCTTGCTGCCAGAATGGGCAACCAGATAGCAATAATGTTAAGGAATATGTGCATCCAAAAAGAGAGGGAGTATGAGGAGACAAATGAGATGGTAAGGGCTTCAAGGAAAGAGTTCTTTTTTCAAAAAGATGTTGAGTGTGGGAAAAGGCGCTCACAAAAATGTATAAAGTTGTAGAGAGAGATGGACAATTACAAGACAGATATGCCTGAAAATCCCATGAACCCAGGATGACCCAGAAGAGGAGCAGATTGTTTACTCCTCTATCCTCCTTTCCCAGAGATCAGACATACAGCCCCACACACCATTTTATCAGAAAGCTCACATGTAGTAGCCCTAATCAGATTAATAGCTGCAACAGGAGTTAATAGAAACACACCTACACACATGCTCCCATCTTCTCCTTTTCTTCTTCCCTCATTTTGGCTAAATTGAAGCCACTACTGTTTGGTGGTGTGGGCTCCTTCAACAGAAGCACAAAAGATTTGGTGTGGGCTCCTTCAACAGATGCACAAAAGATAAGACATTTAACCACAGTGGCTTTCTTTGGCACTGAAGCAAAGAGACAGAAGATTCATATCAGAGTTGATATTTACTGTTGAAATTGTCTGTCACACAGACAATCACATAGTGTTTAAAGCACAAGAATTTTACCCGGAGGATGAGGAAAAGCAACTCTGTGCTAATATTTCTTAGGATTTTCCAGTTGTCTGAGGAGTACCGGTAGAGTCATTTCCCTGCGGGACTTCAGGGAGAAATCTATATGGCATCAGGAAGGGAGGGAAAACAGCTATGGATACACAATCTAAATGAGGAGATGCCAGCCAAGTGAGAAAGCTCCTCATGCAGAACTCCCAGGCTGACTGTCTAGGCCCCTATTTTCAATTAGACAGGGGCTGGGGTGGAAAGTGGGAAACTAAACTGAAGCCTGGCTAGGAAGAAATGGAGCTTATTAAAAGTGATAATTAAAGCTGGGTAATGTGCATCCTTGTTTAATCAAATTCACTAACAAGGAGGCTGAAACTGATCAACAATGACTCAATTTTTTTCTTCAGCAGCCCCTGCATGTCAACAAGAGCATTATCTCACATTTCTGTCATGGTTAAACAGGGAGTGCATAAAGGAAGCTGGGACTTAATAGGACAAAGCGAGCATGAGGAATGAAAATAAACTATCTCCAATTGCTCACGTTCCCTTTATACCGAGTTTTCCTCCCGACAATGAAATATGAGTAGTTCCCATCACTTTGAATTAGCAGAAACTATGTAATGATAAACTATAGGAATCCCTGCTAGAGACTACTTGAGTTCCAAGGCTAAAAATAAAAGGAAATCTTCAAATATTAAATGCTTTCATTAATTTGGAAGCACTGAGGATTGTTTCTCTAAAATGCAGTTTTTGCTATAGGAAGGGACTTCGTTATTACCAACTGTTGCTTGGCCATAAACTAGCAATTCTAGTTGGTAAGCTAAGTTTTCAAAAAATGATACCCTAAATCCTATTATTAATCCAACTAGAGTAAACCCATTGAATTAACAGGATTTATCTATGTGTTGACTCACCATTCAAAAATTTTCAATGAATCTACTTTAGCTAGGCCTAACCAGCAGTACTGCAACTGACATGCTTAATTATCTCGTGTCAATAGGAATACAAGCTAACACTGTATTTTCAGCCATGCTGAAGAAATGTTTTACAGGAATCTACGTTGTACAGTCCCACATGTAGCTTTGTTCCCACAGGGATTGGTGAGGAATGCAGAAAGCTGATTCTGTGAGCTTCCAAAACCAGGTGCATTCAGGGTAATGTTCACTAACTTTAGAAAATCCAGAAGAGCTCCTTTCTAGTGGCTTCAGCATCACCATTGCTTCTCTGTGTTTTAATGTTTGTATTTAAAACTTGGAAAGCAATTTATTGTTAACATCAAAATACAGGCACCCTTCCATTCTCGTGGACTTGAGGTCCGCAGTTTTGAGTATTCATGTAGGGGCGACCTCCATTAAGATCAGTGGGGCGCACCCATTCAAGCCTATGGGTCTTGAATATCGGTGAGGCTCTGTTTTCAGGGTGGCGTCTGGAACAGATCCCCCACAAAAACACTGTATTTGTTTTAAATTGTTTTAAATTTGTTGTTTAATAACTTTTTAAGGGTTGGGAGGGTTGGGGTCTAGGGTTGATTTTATTGTATTGTAATTTTATGTTGGAAGCTGCCCCGATTGTTATGCAGAGGGGCAGGGTATAAATAATTTGTTGTTGTTGTTGTTGTATAAATAATTTATTGTTGTTGCGTTTCAGCAAAGAAACTCAACCATAAAATATATCTATGATTCTGTAGACCAGAGTTCAAAACTCTGCATGGCAATGGAAACCTACTGGGTGACCTTGGGCAAGTCACATTCTCTCAACTTTAGAAGAAGGCAAAGGCAAACCCTCTGCTTTGAATGTATCTTGCCAAGAAAACCCCATGATAGGGTTGCCTTTGGGTCATCATAAGTCAGAACTGACTTGAAGCCACACAACAACATTTTGAGATGCTATTGTCGCCTCTCTCTGGGTCACCATAAATGAAAAACAACTGATGTTTGTATGTAGTGCTTTAAGACATTATAATATTTTTAATGTTTAGTGTTTTAACTTCATAAATTGTTTGTTTTTAAAAATCTGATGTTTTAATCCTTTTATATTGTTTTTAATTTGTATTTTTAACATGTTGTTAGCCACCTTGAATCCCTGTACTGGGAGAAAGGCAGGATATAAATGAATAAAATGAGGATGAGGATGAGGATGAGGACAGGGATGGTTATGTAGATACATCCTTCTTACCAATCACTCCATCCACAGCTGGGAAACATTCCAGTTGGGCTACCATTTCCAGCATCCACTCATTCCATAGCCACTTGTTGTGACCACATGCTCTTAGGCTCACATTTCACGGGCCAATGTTATGACCACTAGAAAAACTACACAGTGAATGATCAAAGATCCACTGTACTATAGCATTAAATGTTTGAGGAGATGTGCCAGAACAATACATGAACTTCAAGATGGTATTGAACATGAGGATGCATATACCTTTTTAAAAACTTATCAGGAGATTAACAGACCAAGAAATGTGGTCATCAATGTGGTCAATCGTTCTGATGAGATCCTTCAAGTGAAGGATCTTCTAAGCAGCCAGTCATAGAGATTGCAGTTCTAAATGTCATGTTCTTAAATTCACCTGAATTTGCACATCTGAGCAATTTGGGAGCCTCCAGTAAATTCATCCCACATCAAGAAGGGGGCAAATGAAAGCTGTAGTGGACACCAGAATGTATTTGGAGTTCTCTTGCCAGATGTCTGAAAATGTCTGAAAATTGCCAGATGTCTGAAAATATGTATACAACAGAGCATGCATACAGTGGTGGGCAATCTAATCAACCATGAGTCCTGTCATCTTAATAGAAACAGCAATGTATTGTAGACTGATGGGAAGAGATCTTTGATACACCCTAAACATGGAAAATCAGGTGAAGGGCCTGGCTAGAAAGACACTGGAACAAGTATTGTTACTGTGATGTTGTTAACTGCCCTTGTATAGCCTGTGATTCATGGTGACTCTGTGAATGAAAGACCTCCAAGTTACCCTATCTTCAACAGCCCTGCTCAGGTACTGCAGGCCCAGAGACATATCCTTCCTGATTGGATCTATGCACTTGTGGTGTGGCCTTACTCTCTTCCTTTTGCCTTCCACCTTACTAAGCATTATTCTCTTTTCTAGTGAGTTCTGTCTTCTCATCATATGGCCAAAGTACAACAACCTCAGTTTAGCCATCTTAGGTTCTAGGGAGAATTCTGGCCTGATATGTTCTTTTTAGCAGTCCACAGTATCTGCAGAACTCTTTTCCAGAACTACTTATCAAATGAGTTGATTTTCTTTGTATCAAATTTTCCTAATTGTTCAGCTTTCACATCCATACATAGAGATGGAAAATATGATGGCTTGAACTGGTCTCATTTTAGCATTCAACAATATATCTTTACATTTCTGAATCTTGTCTAGTTTCACAGCTGTCCTAAGTCCTAATCTTCTGATCTCATGACTGTAGTCTCCACTCTGAGTAATGATTGAACCAAGGTATGTAAAATCTTGAACTATTTAGTTATTTAAACCCTCTGTGGCCATTATCTTTGTGTGTGTTGTTGTTTTTAAATTTCAACTGTAAACCTCTCTTTGCACTTTCTGTCTTGACTGTCTTCAGTAATCATTCCAAGTCTTTGGAGCACATTTCAATTAATGGACGACGACCAATAGGACCCCTTCTAACTCTATGATTCTCTTTTCCTGGTATATGGATTGCAATGAATCAAATATACTGGAAAAGGTACTTATATCAGAAGTTTTAGAAAAAGAAGGGTGCTTAACTGAATGGTGACAGTGTCAGTAGTGATCTAGACAATTCAGCTACTGAACACCTGTTTAAAGGCCTTCCATGTCTTCATCATTGCCAATTAATCAAGCACATGGATTTGGAGTTTGATTCTCAAGTTCTCGAGGAGACTATTGTCCTTTGATGGTGAGACTGTTACAGTTAAGCTCACCATCTAGTTTGTAAGGTGTCCATGGTTATGATTGTTGTTGTTAACTGTCCTCGAGTCGAGCTTGGCCCATGGTGACCCTGTGAATGAGACATCTCCAAGACTCCCTGCTTAGGTCCTGTAAACTCATGCCTGTGAACTCCTTAATAGAGTCCATCCATCTAGCATGCAGCTTTCCTCTTTTCTACTTCCCTCCACCTTTCCTAGCATTATTGTTTCTTCCAATGAGTTGTGTCTCCTCTGGATGTGTCCAAGGTATGACAGCCTCAGCTTTGTCATCTTGGCTTCCAGGGAGATTTCAGGTTTGATCTGCTCTAGGACCCATTTGTTTGTCTTTTTGCCTGTCCACAGAATCCTCAGCATTCTTCTCCAGCACCACATCTCAAATGAATTGATTTTCTTCCTATCCTCTTTCTTAACTATCCAGCTTTCACATCCATACATGGTAATAGGGAATACAATGACTTGTATATTATAATTTTTGTGTTCAGTTGTATATCTTTGCATTTTAGGATCTTTTCTAGTTCTTTCATATTCACCCTCTCTATTCTTAATCTTCTGATTTCCTGGCTGTAGTCCCTGCTTCTATCAATGTTTGATCCCAGGTATGAGAACTCTTTTGCCACTTCTATTCCTTCATTGTCTAGGTTGAATTTGTCTAGATCAAGGGTAGGCAACCTTTCCCCTTTAAGGGCCGAGGGACTTCAGCTCCCAGAATCCCAGGAGCTATTGGCCAATATGGGACTATTGGCCAACATGGCTGAGGCTTCTGGGAGTTGAAGTCCCTCGGCCCTTAAAGGGGAAAGGTTGCCTACCCCTGGTCTAGATTCTCTGTGGTCATTATTTTTGTTTTCTTTATGTTCAACAGTAAGCCTGCCTTTGCACTTTCTTTCTTGATCTTCCTTAGTAGTTGTTCCAGGTCTGTGAGGTTTTCTACTAGTATTATGATGTCATCTGCATATCTTAGATTGTTGATATTCCCTCCTCCTATTTTCACTCCTCCTTCTTCTGTGTCCAAGTCTACTTTCCTTACAATATGTTCTGCATATACTTTGAACAGATAGAGTGATAAGATGCAGCCTTATCTGATCCATTTGCCAATTGGAAACCATTCTGTTTCTCTGTGTTTGGTTCTGACAGTAGCCTCTTGTCCTAAGTACAGATGTGTCATCAAGACTATCAAATGTGTTGGCACTCCCATGTCTTTAAGAGCATTCCATAGCCTTTCATGATTAACGCAGTTAAAGGCTTTGCTACAGTCTATAAAGAACATGCTGATTTTCTTTTGGAATTTCCTGCACCCCATTAGCCATCATATGTTAGCAATGTGGTCCCTAATGCCTCTTCCTTTCCTGAACCCCATTTGGACCTCTCGGATTTCTCTCTCCACATATGGTTGGAGTCTATGGTCTAGAATTTTGAGCAAAATTTTGCTTGAATGGAAGATTAGTGTTATGGGCTGCAGTCTATTGTGTCTCCTTTGTGTGGATGAGGATGTATATTAATGGTGTCCAATCTGTTGGCCATAGTTTTGTTTTCCATATCTGTTGACATATGTTGGTTAGCACAAGAGTTGACTTTGTCAATGTGCATTGCAGCGGTTCAGTTGGAATATCATCTGTTCCTGGTTACTTGGTTTTTTGTTTTTGTTTTGCCATTTCTCTTATTGCAACTTCCACCTTGATTTTTAGAATTTGGGGTTCATCTTTATAAGGCTCTTCATTCCATGTGTCCTTCATTTGATCATCTCTTTTATATAACTCTTCTGTGTGTTGCATCCAATATATTTTTATTTCTTCCTTGTCTTGAATTATGTTTATTGTCATAGAGCATCCTGGTCCTTGGTTTGAACTTTCCTTTGATTTCCTGGATTTTATGGAATAGGTCTCTCATTCTTCCTTTTTTGTTGTTGTCTTCTATTTTCTGCATTGGTAATCCGTTCTGGACCCCTCCAGCATGAAAATGGAGACTAGCCAATGTGGCACACCCCCACGGGGGTGCACCCCATTGATTTTAACACAGGTCGCCCCTCTATGAATATGCAAATCCATGGACCTCAGGTCCACGAGAATGGAGAGGCGACTGTAGTTTTCTTTATCTTTCCCAATAGCCATTGTACTGTTGCATTCATGGTTCATAGTTTGTTGCTATCTCTCTTTTGTTTTGATTCCCTTTTTTTCCTTTATTGCTTGTAGTGTTTCATCTGTCATCAATGGTTTCTCCTCTTTCTTTTTGTCTGTTGAAAGTATCTGTCTGTGTTCTTCTTTTATTATGTCCATGGCTTCAGACCATAGTTCTTCTGGTTCATGGTCTATTATACTTAGTAGTGCAAATCTGTTCCTTATACAGTCATCCCTTCCGATTCATGGGGGATCTATTTCAGACCCATCCACTGCCACAAATCGGGCAAATCACAAATATTGGGTCGCATTTGTTTTAATGGGCCTGCGCCATGGGCGCACATGCCATTTTATCCCTCCCTGCTTGCCATCCACGAATGGGCGAGACCACAGACTCCAAGTCCACGAGTGGGGAGGGATGAGTATATTGTCAATAAATTCTGTTGATATGTTGTTTAGATCATATTTTGGTATGATTACTGGTTTTGTTTTCTGCTTGAGTTTTACTCATTTTTTATATGAGTAAGTCATGATCCATGCCACAGTCGGCACCTGGTCTAGTCTTGGCCACCAGTATGGTGCTTCATCATCTTTTGCTTCCAATAATATAATATTTTTGAGTTTTGTGTTGATTATGATTATAATCAGGTTATGATTACCAAGGGTCATTTTAGTTTTAATGAGTCTGAAAGCGGACACTATTAACCAGTGTCTCTGTAAAGATAGACAATGATGCCCATTGTGCAGAGATTAGCAGCCACTATAGCCATGCATTTGGTGAAGACACATGGAACCGTGGAGGCAACAAAAAAATGTATCCCAAATTGATACAGTTCATACCTTCTGCAAATCACAGGAAGCAAGCAATGGTAGAATAAATATGAAAATCAGTGTCTTAAAGGTCGATAGTGGTGAACCAATCTCCTTCATGGGATAAAAGGGAGATGGCTTAGACAGAAATCATATGAAAGATGTTAACGGTGATAACATGGCTAACATGTCAAAAATCTAGTATGGGAAGCACCCTGCCATATTTCTTGGTTTTTAGATAATATCTAGAGTACAGTTCCTATCTGTTTGTATTGGTAAGGAACAAGTTCTTTAGCCCTTTTGCTGAGTAGAGTAAGTACTTTTCACCTAAGTTCTTGAGTACTTGTGATATAATGAAGAACTCGTAAGGATAAAAAAATGTATGAAGCGCAATTGCATAACCATGCTGGATAATAGACAGACCCATTTGTCAATGATGGACATAAGGGTAAAACCTGTTGCCAAAAAAAAGGATCAAAGAAATAAGGTAAGTGAAACAAGCAGGGCAATTAAAGTGTCTGGTGTTGTCAGAGGTTTTATGTTAAAAAGATGACTTCTACTTGTCTTGATTATAAGAACATTGAGCAGATGTCAATGCTTCAGAAGATGGATGAGAAGATTTATACAATAGAGTCTTAGAGCACTGTGTAGACTGTTGAGATCAGTTCCACTTTTAGTGAGATCTATATTGTGATGTAACACATGACTGGATACCAAGTCAGTTGGCCCTGGTATGAAGCTTATCATGTCAATCTCACTTGTCATCTATTTTGGCATTGAATAATCCCCATCAAATGGGTCATCTTCAACAGCAACATGGACACCAGGTATAGTTCTGCATGTTACCTGAGGACTATTGCCCTGCCAGAGCATTTGCTATGGTTTTGATGATGAGTTGTGTTTATTTGTTGGGCTGCCAAATGATGAAATTTTGCCTGATAGATCAAGGCTAATTGTTTCTGATCAGAAGAGAGGTTATTTAAAAAAGAAAATTATTTTCTCCCAAAGGCACAGTTGGTACACAGCCATAGAGTCCCAACAATTTGAAATTTGCAATGATAGGACAGCTGTGGAATAGAATATGTGCCCCCACTTCATCTGCCTTCTTTTCAGAAGGAGCTGAGTGTGGCTTGTTCCTGGCTTGTCCTTACATCACATCTACTATGATCAATTTAGTGGAGGAGGATAGAAGAGACCCTTTCTTGTACTCTGTAAAAATGATCATTTTTCCTCAGTGAAGGAGGAACAGACTATTTGCCATGACTCCTGCATCATATGCAACAATGACAGCAGCATGAGATAGATGAAGGGGTTTGTACTTGAATTAGTGACCTCCTCCTTAGGCATCAATATTTCTCATTCAAGTGTTATAGTTATTCTGATTTAATGGGCTGAAAAGACCTCACATTACCCAATGGAGGTTTAGAGTGGGCATCAGTGAATTATCTGATGTAAAAAGACTAGTACTGTGGTGGGTATTAAGGTTGGTACCAAGGTTGATTGTAGTGACTGCTGTGTTACAGAAGACATGGTAAATTGGGTAGAATGTAGCTGAAGAAATTTTATGTGAAGTCGAAGGCTTTCATGGCTGGCATCCATAGTTTTTTGTGGGTTTTCAGGGCTATGAAGCCCTGTTCTAGAAGAATTTATTCCTGATGTTTCGCCTGCATCTGTGGCTGATATCTTCAGAGAATGGTGGCATGGAGGTATGTGGGGTATATAACCATCTGAACAACATCCATCTGAACATCCAATTCATGATGGAAAAAGAAAAGAAACATTGCCATTCTTTGATGTCCTGGTCATCTGCAAACCAAACCAACAATTGGGCCACATGGTATATAGAAAGCCTACACACAGAGACAGATACCTATAGAAGAACTCCAATCATCATCCTGGACAAAAAAACAGCACAGTAAAAATACTGGTAGACCATGAAAAAAGGATCTGCAAACCTCACTTGCTGGAAAATGAACTGAAGCACCTATACTGGGCTCTACAGGCAAGGTTACTTCAGCTCAGACATCAGAAGAGCAGCCAGACCCAGAAAAAACCACAGGAGTGAAGAAAAACAATCACCCAAAGGGAAGGTATTTTTACCATACATCAAAGGAGTCACAGACAGAATAGGGAAACTGATGAGGAAACACAACCTCCAAATGATCTACAGACCAACCAAGAAAATCCAGCAAATGCTGCACTCAGTGAAGGATAGGAGAGCCCCTCTCACAGCTGCAGGAGTTTACTGCATACCATCCAGCTGTGGACAAGTTTACATAAGGACCACAAAATGCAGTGTTCAAACACAAATCAAGGAACACAAGAGACACTGCAGACTGGGTCAGCCTGAAAAATCAGCAGAAGGAGAACATGTTATAAACCTGGACATAAAATACTATTTGAAAACATTGAAATTCTGGACCATGCCAACAACTATCAAGTCAGAATGCACAGGAAAGCCATTGAAATCCACAAACACTGGACAACTTCAACAGGAAAGAAGAAACCTAAAAGTTGTTTTTAAAAAGTTTGGCTACCAGTCCTGTAAAACACCAAAATAATGACTCAGCACATGCAAATGAACTTCACTCAGAGACAGGGATTTTCCCAGCAGACAATGGGCCACTAATTAAAAAGATACTAATCCTCCTTTCATATCCTCCCACCCTGAGGCCTTGCCATTCACCAACACACCAAAACACAGATTAACATGTGAATCACTTCCTCTTAACCAGGGACACACAGTATATATACTCCATGCACCTCCATGTCTGAAGATGCCAGCCACAGATGCAGGCAAAATGTCAGGAATAAATTCTTCTAGAACATCGCCTCATAGCCTGAAAAACCCATAAAAAATATTGAAGAAGTTTTGATTGAAGTTACATGAAGTCTGTAACTGATGTATTAACTTGCCATTGATGTAGTGGAGATGCAAAAATATGGTTAGCATCTATCTAGTAATGGTGTCTCTAGTTTCAACTCTAGGGATTTGCATCAAGAAGCCCAATGTATACTGAGACACTATTCCCACTCATGTCTGGACCATATACACAACAAAGGATCATCATGCTCTGTATATCTATAACATGTCCCTCTCAAATCAGGCAATTTTCCCTCCAAAGCATAGGAAAATGACCTTGAATACTTGCTCCTATGCATGGTTCTGCAATCAAGCTTCTAGACAGAGTAATGCGATCTTGGAGTATGTTCCCTAGACCTGGATCTGGGGTGGAGCTGGTGTCAACAATGCCCTCTGTCAGTGCAGAAACTATAAATTGCTCAGAATTAAGATACTGGGCAGAAAACAGGTTTCTCCACAAATCTCGCTTTCTGAGTGTGATGACATATAATGAACCTCTCCTCTAGTCCAGGCATAGTCCAGGTTCACAGACTCCAGTTCTGGTTCTGGGGTCCTGAATACTGGTGAAGAAGTCACATGGATTGCTGGAGACTGTTGTATATTAACACACGCCATGCTATATCTTACTAGAGAAACAGTTGATAACCAAGAAAAATTGGATAGAATTTCTTTAACTAATTTCTTCCTAATTCTTTACGATTCCTTTTTTTTTTTTCTTTTTCAGTTCTTCAGATGCCATTGTAGATTACCTGTCTTCCTTGATCTTCAAACCTTTAGATCTTGGAAGATCATGATCTGATAAAGTCAATTGATTCAGAAGACATTCTATTGATAAAGACTTGACACAGTCCTTTAGCTTAAATGTCTTTGAAGCTGTGTTACTGAAACAGCTCAACTCTGCAAGTTGTTGAGGCAATGGCTCTGTATCATCTAAGATATGTGACCAGAGCTTTTGGAGATTGCATTTGATTGGGCCCCAACAATATCTGAGCTTTTAGATGGAACAGATGTTGGTTGAGACAATGTCAAGGAGGTCTCTGGCATACAGTCATGGTCTTTAGCAGTTAATTTTTATCACAGATCTTTGGGAGAAAGACCAAACAATAACAAAGCCATGTATGCAGTTTAACCACTCTGGTTTTTCTACTCTGAGAGGTGAAAGCTAAACAACTGAAGTGATGTTACAATGTTCTTCCAAACAACGAAGACACTTGGGTGAATGTTAAGTCAAGAGGTACTTTTGTTCCACAGTCAGAACATTTTGAAGCTATAAAAGCTTGGTTTTTAGGGAGAGGCAACACCACTGAGGAGAAAATATATAGAAAAGTACAGAACAGGGGTACGCAACCTTTTTGAGCCAGGGCAGGGTTGATGTCCCTCAGTCAATGGGGGGGGGGGGG
>CM034701.1:65847717-65859615 GCA_020142125.1 Phrynosoma platyrhinos | reverse complement strand
GGGGGGTGCATCCGGCCCCCAGGCCTTAGGTTGCCTACCCTTGAATAAAACTATCGATTTATCTAACTATAAACGTTTTGTAAGTTATAAGAGGAAAAACTGACATACACTCAGCAAACAGATAGAGCATTCCATAAATGCTACTTTTCTGAGAAAGGAGGACAGCAAAGGAACTGCGGTACACTGGAGTGAATGGTTCCAACATGTGCAGTGAAGAAGGTGCAGCTCTTGCAAAAAGATCTAAAATGTTCTGAACATTTTGCACAGGTACACAAAAGCCCATTTATGTGAGTCATAGAGACCATAAAGAAGGAAGACATTATTTTCTCTTTTCCCACACTTTCCAAATCTACATCTACAGTCACTCTCTCTCTCTCTCACACACACACACACAGAGAGAGAGAGAGAGAGAGTGCAATAACAGTAAACCATTTCAGTTCAGGGCCAGTGGAATTCTTTATATTGAGAGGTCAAAGAGCTGTTTAAAATCTTCTGTTTATTACCTTTATCATCATCATTTATACAGGGCACATAGTGTTTCTCACAGTTCATTCATGGAATGAAGTAAACAAAAGGAAATTTGTTTCTTCTTTACAAACTGACCACATCCCCCTAGCCGAGACTGTTCCACATTTTAAAAATTCTTCCTGCTATGTTACAGAGGCGTCGTTCTCTAAATTGCTGCTCTCTAACTATGCTGGACTCCCACCATCCACAGATAGCAGGTAAAGGTACTGCAATGGATACTGGCTGAGCACAGTGGGAGTTGTAGCCCAAGATATCTGGAGGGAGAGATATAGACATAGGAGCAGGATATAACAGCAGTCCCAAAAAGCCTGAGCCTTTGTCACTTCCACTTATTTGTTGTGACTCAATGGAATCCAACAGAGTGCTTGATACTTCAATGATCTCCTAACTAACCACACAACATTTCCTCACATTTTTTGCAGTGTTCCAAGAGATAGCATCTGGAGATGTAGACACAATGAATATAGAAGATAAACATTCTTCCACTTCTCCTCACCAAACTGAGGGCTCCTTTAGCCAGGGCAAGTGCATCAAGAGGTTATGGTATTTATTGCTGTAATTCTCAGGGCTTTTTAAAGAAATATATCAAATTTTCATTTGTTTTGCCTTAGTGATGCAGTGGTTAAATGCCTATACTGCAGCCATTCACTCACAAACCACAAGGTTGTGAGTTCAGTACCAGCCAAGGGCTCAAGGTTGACTCAGGTTTGCATCCTTCTGAAGTCACTAAAATGAGTACCCAGCTTGTTGGGGGCAATTAGCTTACACATTATAAAATGCTTAGGGAGTGCTTATGTGCACTGATAAGAGGTATAGAAATGTACTTGCTATTGCTATTGCTGTTTTCTGACATTTGATTCACACACACAAGTAAATTTCTTTTAAATTCTGAGACCTGTCAAGACAAAAAAAAAATCTTTTTTTTAAATATTTTTGTAAAATGTTTAGAGTTATAGTGGTATAAGCTGCATCCATCACACAGAAATAATCCAGTGTGACACCACTTTAACTGCCATGGCTCAATGCTGGTGATATCTACTAAGGAACTAGAGCTGCAAAATATGTCATGGTGATGTAAATCTGGTAAATGCATCACAGGTTGCTAAACAAGTAGTAGAATTTATTTACACCAATAGACAAAAAACAATGAAATGTCTGTCTGATTTTATCTTGTTTCTCATTAAACCCTGGTTCATGAAGATAGGTTTAAAGAGGCAAGAGCCATTTAATATATGTTACACAAAAGTTTAAATGTTGAAATGAAATTGGGAGAGTGTGCAAAGTGTATAGGAAGAGCTAGCAATCTTGACATATTTTCTGTCTGCCATTAGCCTAGTATATTATTGTAGATAGCTGAGTGTGGTTTTTTTCCTTAATGTTCCTCTCCAGATCCTCTGTTTCTGACACCTACACTTTTTGTGGTGTTCCAAGTGGAATGCATGCCATGCAAAACATGTTGGTGTCAAGCCACAGAAGACATAACACTCAAACCTATCTCATGAGTTGAATGGGTGACCTTAAGTACATATCAGTCTTTCAGCTTCTGGTCTGTAAAACAACGGAATAATAGTAAACAGGCTGCAAAAACAAAAACAAAACTTGCAATCCATGTATCAGGCTTTTCCCCACTAAGGCACTAGACTGCATGAAGCCAAATAAATATTGCAACTACCCAGAGCTTAGAAAAGGTATTCTTGGACTATAGCTCCCAGAATCCTCCAGCCAGCCTGGCTACTGCTCACACAGGGTGGGAATACAGTTGGCCCTCCATTTTCGTGGGCAATCCATTCTGTAATACACACACAACCCATCAAAAATGGATATTAGTGAATATTCAAGCCCTAAAGGCTTGAATGGAGCGTGCCCATGGGGGCATGCCCCATTGATTTAAATGGAGATCGCCCCTCCGTGAATATATAAAACTGATGACATGAAGTCCACAAGACTGTACTAGGTGTTGCAGTCCAAACAGTAAATTTTCCCAAGCCTTGCAACTGTATCATCAAATATCTAGACACATAATCAACAAGCTGCCTGGTGTTCCTCTGGGTCTGACTGCAAACTACTTACTAAGGTTATTATGATAATGCACAAGATGAACATTTCTAAGATAGAGGTTCAGGGTGGCACAAGACATTTTACTGCCTGAGGAAGAGCCTCAAATGGCACCCAGACCCAAGAAAACCAAGCAAATTATTCTGGCAGATGAGCAACAACAACAACAAAAACACCATTGCACAAATGCCTCTTCTCAACCCTTGCACTAAAATGCAATAATAAATTAACTTAAACTTTTGATGCTTTTTTAGAACCTGAAGCCACTACCTCATTCTGCCTAACAGTAGGGCCAGCCCACTTATCTTTTAACAAATCCTGTAGAAATTATAGTATTAATTAGGCAATCAAAACAGGGCAAGAATTTGAAAAATCTGTTTCTCATGGCCTTGCTTATTCTAAACTCCTTGTCTTAGGAAAGAATTCAGAAGATGTTGGCAAGCTAAGTAAAGTTTATTGGCAAGCTCACTCAAACACAGAGGCACAAGATTTTCCAGACAAATTTCATATCAAGAAACAAAGCAGTAACAATGTTGCTCCCCAATGAGTTTTGTATCAAGAGTCAAAGCAGCAATGAAGTCCTGGATGTTTGTGGTAACAACAGAAGGAAAAATGAAGCATGCTGTTGCAGTCCTTTAACTGCTGTCCATGTCCAATAGTGAATATGAGGTCTGCCAACTTAGTAAGTAAGAAGAGAATGGCGCTAAGCTGACTACACTCATTCCTTTCTAACAAGTCCCAAGAGACTCATAACACCAGCTGCTTTTCCTCCCCCTCTTCCACTGATAAGCAAGGTTGATACAGGGCTCAGTCATGTCACCGCAATTCTTTCATATCCAGTTAAAACCATTTAGGGATCTTGTTAGATGATTTTAGTTTCAGCCAACAATATGATGGAGACATTCAATTGAAAACTGAGTTAATGGTTTCTAACTAGATGTTAAAACCCAAGCCTGTTCAAACACACAAATTAAGCATTTTGGGTGCTTGTTAAACCAAGATTATTCCCTCTCATTGGAGCTGATCTTATGACCTTGGCCAAGACCTCAGCTTTGACCTTGCCAAAGAAATCTCAGCTAAAGAAAAAACCCTTAGGATGCAACCCTTTGTCTCCAACAAGTAAGGGGAGAGAATCACAGTAATTTATTTGCACAGTTTTCCCTTATTTTATAGACAAGCAAGTATTGTCATTGTTGTTCGGTGCCTCGATGTCAACTGTGGCTTATGGTGGTGCAATCATAGGAGTTTCTTGGCAATATTTATTCAGAGGAGATTTGACACTGCCTTATTCTTAGGCTGAGACAGTATATTGTCCAAGGCTACTTAATAGATTTCCATGACCAAGTCAGGAGTCAAAGTCTAAATTCCTAGTCCAACACTGAAAGCACTGCACCACACTGCCTCAAGGAATGATTGCGGTGTTAGGAAATAATGATTTTACCAAAGCAACAAATTAATAAAATGACAAGACTCCTGAACTTGATGTGATTGCAGAAATAGTAAAGTGAACAGAAGAAGATGGTTTAATTTATATTTTCAATCACATCTATACAAGAGGGACCATTACTAAAATTTGATTCAGTTTGATGTTAGTATATTACCCAAAAAGAAATTGCCAAAGTACATAGTAGAATTTACAAGAAATGCAAAGAAGTGGCAGGAGAAAAATAATTTGAATTAGAGGAGGATTGGAAACCAGGGAGCCACTAGAACTAAAGTGCAAAGAAGCACTACACCTTAGAACCTGATTGAATAAGCAGTGGATTCATAATTATGCCCTAAAAGTTAGGGCATAAGAGCTCATGCAGCTTTTAAAAGTTGAAAAACGTAAAGTGCAAGGAAAACTAGGGGAAAGTATGTGATATATAGATTTACTGTAAGATATTAAGAATTTCCTGGAGACTGAAAGTGATCCACAAAGAGATATTTCAGAAAATGTATAAAGATGAAGTAATCAATCATATAGCACATAAAATGTAAAAAACTAAAGTATTTGGGTCATAAAATGAGAAACGAAAAATATAAATCGCTATAGCTGATTGATTATTCAAGGCAAAGAATAGGAAGAAGAAATTCTTGGCTAAAAAAAATTACCGTAAAGGTTTGACTTCAGTATGTTGTTTAGACTGGTCAAAAATAATTTATCCACAATGGTGTCCCACCTGTAATTGCAGAAGAATGAGAAGAAGAAAGGGAGGGAGAAGCAACTGAGAATGTTGAGTATTTAGAACACTGGAGAAATTTGTTTTCATATCAAACTGGAATCAAGAAGCAAATTATCTCTATTTCAGACTGGCTGAGGACAGGGAAATGTGAGCCTCATTGTTACATCTTTCCACAAGCTGTTGTTAGAACCTCATAACAAGAATATGAAGTTTTCACAATGCACATCCAGATAATAGTTGTGCCACACAGTGCAAATAATTGTTGTGATTTCTTCTCAAATTGTCTTCATTGTGAACACATCCAGTCACAGTTGCCTCCTCCACCCCAGATTTGACGATAGTCACAAACTAGCTGACACTGTGAAACACTTCTCTGTAATACAAGAGGTGCCAACTTTTTGCATTCAGGGGAAGGGCCATGGGTATTTCCAGCATCTTTACAAGTAAGCCCACTGGATTTAGGTTTCCATATCACATAGCTCATCTGTTTAAATCATCTATTGGCAGTACAGACAGGTGAGTCATTGATAATAAAACTGCTGTGCAAATGTGGTCCACAGCAGTGTTTGGGCCAGGTTATCTAATATCACATCATTCTTGATTTAAGAGGCTCATTTGTCCCCCACATCATACTTTCCTGATGGACAAAAATATAATCATAGAGAGTATAGTTTAGTTTTGTTACTGCCTTGCAGTCACTTCGGTCATTGGAGTCTTCAAGAACACTACTTCAATACAGGAGGCATGACCAGATCATCCTGAGGCATTACCCAACACAATTGTAACACTAATTGATCTGTTGTACCCACAGTTTATGGAAAGGAAGAGAATAAGAAAACTGATTAAACTACTGTATATAATTCTGTCCCCAAGCAACTAACTCCATGCAGTGAAATAATTTTGGCTTCACAGTATGATTCTTGTAAACCACAATTCCATTTAACAGCTCTATAATAAATTTACATTAGCGTAATAATTAGATTTTATTTTGCTTCTGAGCCTGGCCTTGAACAAAACAAATACAGAGACAAAGATTCTTTCAAACATCCATCTATCCTGAATAGATTTGCAGTAATAAAAAGCATGATAATGTGCATGAAACATAATCAACATACAGAACAAAACACTAAACAAACATCACCAGTCTCATCCAATAAGTTATTAACTCTAACAAGAGACACTCATGACTAAAAATTACAATTTTTAGTCTCCCTTAAAGACCCTCCTTAGCTTTGCTAATTAAGGTTTGTTGTTATTTAATTCATTTTTCATTTTAGTCTATGAAGTTAATATTGTTACTGTTGAAATACCAATGACATCAGCAAACTTACAGCAAGAATTAAGCTGTCTCATATTCAGCAGCCACTATAATGGAAAAAAAAACATTCAAATATGATAAAGGTGTCAGGACTGGCAGATCTAGTTCCCAAAAACCAGGACATCATCGTAGTGTAGTAGAAAACTAAAGATTTATTCTGGATATTGAGACAGAATGTTCCCCATCCCAGGTTGAGTATTAGAACTAAAGAAAATCCCCATCCGACCATCAGAAATACATTCCCAGCCTCGGTTTACAACTTCAACTGTTTCCCTTTGATCCAGATCAAAGGGCCCTTCATGTTTCCCTCTTCCCCCTCCTGTGTTATCTTTAAATCTCCCTTCAGGAAAAAAGCCATCCCTGTTTCACAGCTCCAGTCTATGGCAGGAAGTTGTGGTCATAAACTACAACTCCTTTCTGCTGCTGGCCATCTGCCCTTCCCGTTTGTTTCCCAAGCTTGGATTTAGCATAATTAATGTCCTCTTCTCAATAGCCCACATACTATATAGTGTTATTTTACCATACCACCATACCCTCATATCTTCATTCCTTAATATCATTGTATCATGACAGAACCATGCATATGGATTCTGACAAAAGGACTATCCATGGAAGCAAGAATTTCTGTTCATCAGTCACAATTTCATCTGTAAGGAGAAGTGAGGTACACCAAAGACTCTACTGGATGAAAACATCTTTCCCAACAAAGAAACTCTAGGTTCTCCAGTGTACGTCTGTGGTCAACAGCTGCTGGAGGCTGACCACAGAATTGTGTTGGAGGACCTATAAATGCCTAGAGATATGTTCTCTCTAGGAATCTCTAGGTTCTCCAGTGCAATCTCTTGTGAAGGATGGACACATGCTGGAAGACCCTAGAGATTCCCAGAGATAACATATTAATCAAATCTGCAAATGATCAAATCCGCAAAAGTCAAAACCACAAATGTGGAAGGTCGACTATATCATATTGAACATTTTGGGAATTAAATTCTGAGTAAACTTACATAGGATAAAATCAGGCTATTTATCTGGCTTTTTCTGTTGTGTAAAATATAACAGAAAAAGAGGATTATTTGTTCTTTTTAATATTTAAAAAAGCTCTGTGCTATGAAATACAATAGGACATAGGAAAATACATCAAAATAATTGAAAGGAATTCAGACTGAAAGGCTTTGTTGCTATCCTTTGACGAAGGGCATAAAAATGTTTCTTAAATAATTTCTGGAACTTAACACTGGCACTGTTTGGAAACTTTTCATCTTCCTCCTTTACACAACAAACAAATTTTATGAGCTTTCTGTGGTGTAGTTCTTATGTTCACCAGCATGGTTGATACAATACTGAGTATGGTTTGGGGTTAAGTGCATGAAGGTCTGTCTCACTTACTCCCTCCTCCACTGCCTGTCCCACTATAACATAGCAGCAAATAGTATAAGATCAGTATTAGAGAAACTGCATATTCTTCCTTTTACAAGGCAAGATAATAACATACAAAAATCTTACCCTGGTTCTCCCAAAAATGATGTTTTCCAGTCTGAAGGTTGCAATTCTCTTCAAAGGGATTTACTTCAGAGGAGACATATATTGGATTTCACTGTTGGGAATGAGTAAGCCTACTCAAAAAGGAAGCTTCAGTGAGCTGAGTAAAATTTGCTTCCAAGTTAGCAAAGCAAAGCAGATTCATTTATATACCGCTTCATACCACGCTATGCAGTGTCTAAGCGGTTTACAACTGTAAGCTCATTGCCCCCCAACAGCTAGGTATTCATTTTAGCAACCTTGGAAGAATGTAGGCCTGAGTCAAGCCTGAGCCCAGGCTAGTATTGAACTCACAATCTTGTGGTTTATGAGTGAGTGGCTGCAGTACAGGCATTTAAACCACTGCACCACCAGGGCTCCTGGTTATGTATAGCAGTCACGGCTGATAGCACCCCTGGGGTTTTATTTGAATTTTAAAAAACTATTCAAGGTGGCAAACCTATTTGGGCACTTGCATCAGCACCTTGGAGAGCTCTTTTATTGTTCAGACTGACATCACCAATTTAGCACTGTATTTATTCCTATTTGGTGAATGAAGTCTTTGTACCCTCCTGTGAAAATTCTACAGCATGGCTTTACGTGTGCTTACTCTGAAGTCAGTCTCATTGAATTCAGATAAAATTCAGAGACATAGCCATGTTAGTCTGGAATATCAGTATGCCAAGGGATATAGCAGTACCTTTGAGACTAACTGAGCGAAAGATCCTGCAGCAAAAATAGACCTGGTCTACTGCCTCAGATGCATGAAGTGAACTTGTGCCAAGAAGGATTTTTATAATCAGACAGTATGAATAGTCATAGAAATGCAGAACTTGTGGGTATGGTGATAAGGAGGAAAGTTGAGCTTTAATTATACAGTAAGCCCTCCACATTCACTGGGGTTAGGACATAGGACCTCCATGAAAGTGCAAAAACTACAAATAAAAAACCACTAATTTTTTTTACCTCCGAGAACACCTCTTTAGTAGTCTCTAGGTCCTCAAACTCATCGATTACCTTCCACCAGATGTTGACCATAGAATTGCACAGGGGGACCTAAAAATACTGAGAGAAGTGTTCTCTAGTTATTCCAGCAGAAGTTGAGTCATGCGGGAGGACCTAGAGGTCCCTAGAGAGAGCATATTAATCACATCCGCAAATAATCAAATCTGCAAAAGTCAAAGCTGGGAATGTAAAGGGCTGACTGTAGTTGTTGAGGAACAAAAGCAGGAGAAAAGATGTTGCCTAAGGCCACAGTAGGTTGATGACCATATCAGTGGTGGAGGGAGTTTTAGAAAGTGTGTGTACAGTCTGGGAACCAGAAAGGAGATGTGATAAACTGGCCAACTCCATGTGAGGCTCCTTATTGCTTTGGATAGCAATAAGGAGTGAACCAGTTATAATATGTGTAACATGCAAGTTTGACTATACTTTTGTGCCTACTTATCAAGGCAAAAGCCCCACAAAAATCATTTGCAGCTGTTTTTACAATAGACATGTACAGAGAAGTGCTAATCTACATTGTAAAGCTGGCCTTACCATTAGGCAGTGGCTTCACCAGGGTTAGTGTCACCCAGTACAGTAACTCATGGTATCACGCCTAACTGACCTTCTCCCATATCACACCATACAGAATCCTTAGTAATTTTTTTTTTTTTGTAGTAATGTTACTCATAAATTGTAATTCCCATATATCACTGAATGTAATGGTAATAGTTGTGACTTAAGCAACTAGCAGAATTTAAATTATACATTCACAATACCATAAGCACAGCCTAAAGGTATTTACATTTACACAGTTTCATGTGGTTAAAGTGAAAATTTGGTAAAATGTGGTGCTTTTAAAGAATGTTTTAAAATATATATATTTAATTTTTTTAAAAAAAATAAAAATTTAATGGGACACAGGTGAATGCCAGTCTGTTTCTGCCCAAAGGCAGATGTTTGAGGAGCAGTGGTGTCACTCCTCTTAGGGTGTCACCTGGTCCAGTCCGAACCCCCCACACCCCCTCTAGTGATGCCACTGCCATTACACAGAATGAGACAGCCACCTCAGCCAGCAGATTTTGGATGTCATGAAGGGCAGCAAATAGCTGCTTGCTTTGCTATTACCATGAGAAATACATATATATATATATATATATATATATATATATATATATAATTTTACTTCCAGGAAGAGGGAGAGGCACATGTAGTACTGTAATTAATTTCCTGACTGATTTTGACTACTATCCTTGATTTTTGTGGTTCCTTGCAGGAAATACTGCCTACCTCTGGGGCAGCAAATGTCTTAGACCATTGACTGGAAGCTAAAACCTATCAGTGTGTCTCTTCTCAGAGCATATCTACAGAGCCCCTTTAATCATTTGGTTTTTCAAAAAGCTGAAACATGGTAGCACCATTTACAAAAGACGAGACATTGTACAGTTTTTGAGGGAGGGAAGGTGGTTTAATATCCTTTACAAACCTAAAAGCAGAAGACGGCTGTATGATTGGATGATAGGAAAGAGTCCCTAAAGGGCCTTTAGCATTAGATCCACCTAACAAACCAGTTCAAGGAGAGTGGTGAGGCAAGAGAGTGCCAGGATGGCTACCCCAAACAGTAGCATAGAGTATGTACTTGAACAGTCTGTGTTGGTGAACACTGTGGCAAAGGATTTAGAGGAGATGGTCGTGTTTCTCTGCCTGTCTGAGGCTGACTTAGGCATGAAATTTAGAACAATTGTTTGGGGGAATGGGAGATGAGGAAGAAAGAGGGACTGCATGAGGGACTACATCTGTATATTTATCCAAAGCATCTGTATGAGGTGTACATGGCAGGTGCATGGTGTGCTACACTTTGCCAGGCAGGGAAGTCCCCTCAGAATTATGAGACCAGAGATGAGGAGAACTAGAAAGCACTTTCCTGTATTTTTAATGGGACACCAGAACAATAATGTTTTAGCAACAAGAAATCCAGCAAGGGAAAACTCTTGCCCCCACTACCTGGCCAACAGAATTCTGGCCTGCATGTTCATGTGTGTACGTCTCTTGCGTTCATAAGAAGAACTGAAAGACACGGAGAAGCAATACAAGTTTTTGATATCCTTGGGCTTAACTATAGCATTAATGGACAGCTCTTAGTCTTTTTGCTTTACAGAACAGATTGTATGGACTTCCTATGGTGCTGTTCTTTAAAAAAAACAGTGGTAAGTATACTAAACTATACTTGGCATTGTGTTTAAGTCTGACCCAGGCTGGTAAACTTTAGGGTTATGTGCCTGACTGTCAGCAGTGGTATATCTAGTATATTTAACACCTGGTGTGGATCATTTTTTAATACCCCCCTCCTCTCTTCAACACCCTTTTCCAGGTCTGGCAGAGCTGCTGACTAGGTGGAAAAGAGAGGAGACTTGCTTTCCTGCCCAGCCAGCAGACCCAATAGACTGGGAAGGTAGCTCCTTCCCGCCAGCTCATCCAGTGACATCCCCTTCTGAGGTTTCGCCCAGTACAGTCTTGCATTCCCCATGCTCCCCATATTAAGTGTCGGTCTTATGTAGTCCTTCCCCTGCCCCTCTCCCTCTGTCCTCTAGCACAGAGATGACATGAAGCTTGGATTTCCTCTTTTCACTCCCACTTCCACATATAAATTAACCAGCATTTCCAGCCACATACGTATTGGCAAAATGGTGATTAGCTGTTATCCAGTGTTGTGTACTAGCAAGTCAAAATCATAAAACATACTTTGATCTAGGCTTCTTTGAATAATCGATCGATGAAATTAATCTGCGTTCCCACCAGTTTTATATTTAAGTAAATCAATTAACTAATTGTTATGTGTTTTCTTCAGATTCCCCCTTTATAAGAAAAGTCCTGTCAACATTAGTAAAACAATGAAACTCATTTGATCACAATGATGGCTGGTGGCTTCCATGACACTAGGATGTGAATCTGCTCCAGGTTTTACATGGAACTTTAAATAAGCCATCCAAGATGGAGAATCATTCATTCATTCATTCATTCATTCATTTCCTGCTGAGTCCCAGTGCAGGACTTAGAATAGCTTACAATAATTTAAAATAGAAGTTTAATAGCTTATTTAAGTTAAAAACCAATCAAACAAAAGTTTTATTAAAAGTACATGGATTAAAAGTCTTTAAAATCTAATTAAAATACAAATTGACTTATATTTGTCATATTTCATATAAATTTATGAATTAGGTGGCTGTCTTTCCCTTCTTCTGTTTTTATTTTCCTGCTTTTGTTATACTGGAATATCATAGTTTGTAACTCAGAACCTTTTTATGTACTTCTGTTAAGCAATAAATAAAT
>CM034701.1:65818294-65831010 GCA_020142125.1 Phrynosoma platyrhinos | reverse complement strand
ATGGAGGGTACAGATGGGAATGTAAGGAGAAAGAAGTTCAGATATGTAGAAGGGGGCTAGCCCATGCAGGGCTTTGAAAGTTAACAACCGAAGCTTATATTGGATATGGAAAATAGTCAGAGCAGTGCCACCCATCAACCAGTCAGATAAGACATTGATATGGGCCTGCAGGGGTGATGTGACCAGCTACTGGACAATAACTTTATTGTTCTGAAGTACTTCAGTCCCAGATAGGCATCTGTGGTAAACAAGAGAATGAGATTGATGTTTGCCTATCAAATGTAAGGCTCACTCCCTACATCTCTCACCTTTGTGTAATATGGAAGATGTAATTTGTTTCTAGGAATGCTTTAAATATTCAGATTCTATACAGCTGGAGCTCTTTCTTACAAGATAGTCAAGCAATGTGTCACTTAAGCCACAAACACACAACAATAAATGAAACAGACAAGGAAACATAGGACACTGATTCAAGTGAGGAGGTGGTGAGGGAATTGACCCACATAGTTTATCACAACCCACAACACAAGCATGGCCACAAATGATCCTGAAATGTACCACATTTAATATAGGTTTTTAACAACAACAACAAAACAAAGCTCACCTGTTGAATGAAAAATTGGGAAAGGAAGGGAAAAGGCATGAAACGTCCCACAATTGGCAAAATATTATTTAAATTCTGAAAAATAGTGGTAAACACAGCAGTAGACACTGCCACATCCTGATACATTCAACCTTGTTGAATGACTTGTTTCTATAAAAGAATTTATTGATAGCACCTGATCTCAACTCATAGCTGTCTCTGTTCTTTGTTCTTTTCAGGGTGCTGCACTGCAGATGTACTAATTTAACTACCATTCCCTATCCTGGGAGCTCTAGTAATGATTGCTGGAGAGGAGAGAGATGAGCTCACTAACTGCTATTAGCATCTCCAAAAAGATGTTCCCATAATGCTTTTGGTAGCACCATGATAGTAGCTCAACAAATATTAAACCAATACATATTTGTAATGGACACATTTGGTTATTAGGATTCTAAAACCATATCAGCAATTTAGAACTTGTGAATTGATGTTCAGAATTTGTGAACAATGAGTTGGAACAGAAATACACACAAAGATATTCAGATGGGTTGGACAGATATCAACTATTACATCCTAATACTATGTATGCATGTTATTTAGAAGGATGCTCATATGTGTTACTCTCACACAAGCAGAATTACAGCCTTCAACAGCTCAGTTTTAAGCACATTTACTCAAAGACATCTTGTATTTCAGGTTAACTTGCTCCTTTAGCACTTCAGTTTAGGAGGCTACTAATTAGTGCATTTGTGACACAAAGTTAAAAATTTCTCTTCAAGATAGCTCTAGATTACAAAAAAAAAAACCCAAAGTATATATTGAAAAAGATAAAACAAAGTAATGTATCAGTGGGTATCTCTAGTGTTACACACATAGAGTACAGAATCTTTAGGACTGTTACCAAATGTTCACACAAATTCCTGATTTCACAAAATATGTCAATAAGAGTATAAGTGGACAAAACCTTTTTAATAATAATAATAATAATATGGTTTATTTATATATCTCTCCCTGTGGGAACTTAAACTCCCCTCCTCCCCCCAAAATAGAAAATAGAAATGGTTATCACATAAGTATACTGTAATCCAGTGGTTCCCAAAATTTGGTCCTCCTGGTGTTTTGGACTTCAACTCCCAGATGTCCCAGCCAGCCTGGCCAAGAGTCAGGAATTCTGAGAGCTGAAGTCCAATCATCTGGAGGACCAAAGTTTGGGAACCACTACTGTAATCCAATCTGATATCCCAAATGTTGGGTGAAATAATCCCACCAATCTGCTACAATATTTAATAGTTATGTGTCTATTCTCCTGTGAATGTAGCTCACCCCTTCCTCAAGATCCAAGCATATTAATAACCATTCCCTCTGCAAGAGAGAGTAGGACTTCTTTTAGCATCTCACCCATGCAGTTTTTGCTACAGCTAATAGATTTATGAGTAATGATTTCAGAGACTTAACACAAACTTTGGTTAATTTCTCTGGCCCATTTGGCTGAAAGAAATTCTATTGATTGCACTAGTGTTTTTCAAGAACACAATTCTGAGTGTATGCCTTACTAGGGATCCAAGATACAGATATAGTTGTCCCTCCCTGTTTGCAGACTTGAAGTCCACAATCTCACTCTTCACAGGGAGGAACAACAGCCATACATTAAATGGCTGTGTGCGCACCATTAATTTAAATGGGGCTCACATATTAGCCAGCCGCCATTTTCATGAGGGGGTCTGGAGGGGCAACTGTATTTAAAGATGTCCCAAGAGAAATATTAAAGAAAAGAATATATGTCGCTGGTCAAACTATTAAGGAAACATGGCATCTTCTATAAATGGTAAACAATGAAAACAATGGAGGAATTAATCGAAGATGGATTCAAGTGTAACTGGTTCTGGTACAGACAATTAAAGGAAAGATTTATGACAGATCAAAAAATATACAGATTAATCAGAACTAGAGAAGATATTATGGAAAGAAATGGACCATCTGACTTCAAAAGTATATAAGGTGTTACTAAAATGGGAGGTGGAAGAAGAGCAAATAAAGGTGGTCATGATAAGATGGGCCCAAGATTTAAACAGCCTAATTCAATTAAAAGAATGGGGAAACACGTGGGTCAAAAATTGAATTACACTTCCAATCATGATATGAGGGAAATTTTCTATAAAATCCAATTTAGATGGTACACAACACCAGTAAAATTATCAAAAATAAATAAAAGTAAAAGTAACAGGTGCTGGAAATGTAAAGAGGAGAAAGGAACATTCCTTCATATGTGGTGGTCTTGTAGGGAGGCACAGAAATATTGGACATAAATTCATGAGAAAATCAGTAGGTTATTGAAAATCCAAATGAAAAAAGACCCAAAAGTATATCTGTTGGGTATGACAGAGAGGACCTGGGAGGGGAAATATGGTAAAGTACTATATTATATGTTAACAGTGGCAAGAGTAGTCTGTGCCAGAAAATGGAGATCAGAAGAAAGCTCAACAATAGAGGATTGGCTATGGAAGATATTAGATTATATTGAGATAGACAAATTGACATGCGTGATCAGAAATAAGTCAATTGATAAATTTAATGAGGAATGGTCTTTGATATTAGAAGAAGTCCAGCCTGCATTAAAGGTTGTGAAGGATATAGATAGACCTTGAAAGAAAGGTGAAATAAGGATGATGAAATATGGATGTTTAATTTTGATATTTGGATAAAGTCTCCTTCAGTACTTATATGATTTATGTAATACATGTAATATAAGAATTTGTAAAATGCCCTCAAAGGAAATTAGGCGGATACCAAAATAGACTGAAATGCAGATAAGATAAATAAATATATATAAAACCAAAGAGAAAACTTAGGAGCACAGATGATATAGTACAAGAATTAAAAGTCAAATTTAGAAGGTTAAAGGTAATAAGCCAGACCAAAATTACTTAGAAGTGGTTTTTTTTAATGGATGATGTTGTTTTGTCCTCTCTGTTTGTTTTTAAATAGTATCTGTTTGTTACCAAGTGTTATGGTATGTGTATATAGGTGATATATGAATGGTTATGTGTAATGTGCTTTTTAATAATAAAATTTATAATAAAAAAAAGCTGCAGTTACATCATCCCATGCTGCACTGAAGAATTTAAAAGTGTACACATGGCATCCTAATTACAAACTGGCAACTGTAAATCCAGTCATAACGGAACAGAAAACTTCATAGAAGACACTGCACTGAACATCCTGATTGGACAATGAGGTATAGATACCTTTTTTGCAGGAAAGATACAGCAGGGAATAGTTGGGCAGGTGTCTTATGGTGTCATAATTCAAGAGGCCTGGCTTGATTGCTATAATAATCTCTCCTGCTCTTTCCTACAAGCACCATTTTATCACCTTCACTTGGATATTTAAATTTTAACTATGAACAGAACTAGTGACATGGATTGACACTAATGGGTACTTTACCAGGCTCACACTTCAGTAAGCTCATTGCTAACTCCTGGGATTCCATTGCTCTTTCTTATTGCCATTGCTTCCTCCTGGCCCTTTCTTAAGACAGCAAGCAATTGGTGAAAGATGCAGGGAGAAGGAGCAGTTGCCCACCTTGCCCTATTCCTCGAAGATGATGCCACCTGGCCCCCAAGGGAAGGGTTAGCAAACAAGCTGTGAAAAGTAGGGGGGGACTATGAGAGCACCTTCCCTGCGCCCCCTGCCCCATTCCCTGAAATGACCACTACCCCAGTTACCCAAGTTGAGAGCTCAAAGGATGGCTGCCACAAGCAAGAGATGTGGTTGCCATCTAATATCTGCAGACTCATGGTCAATTCCCTTTGTAGAACAGAGATCAATTTGGCTTTCTATATACAGTTGCCCCTCCATTCTTGTGGACTTCAGGTCTGCAGTTTTACATATTCACAGAGGGACGACCTCTGTTTAAATCAATGGGGCATGCCCCATTCAAGCCTATGGGGCTTGAATATTCATTAATCTCCATTTTCGTGGGGGGAGGGGTCCAGAACAGATCTCCCCCTGAAAACAGAGGGCCAACTGTACTGTAATACAGTGAACCCTTGGTATCTGCCATGGTTTGGTTCCAAGACTCTCTGTGGATACCAAAATCTGTGGATGCTCAAGTCCCATTATATACAGTGGGTTAGTAAAATGATGTCCATTACATGAAATGGCAAAATATAAAAGATTTGCTTTTATAGATTTTTTTAAACAAAATTTTTTAGCGGTGATTGGTGAAATCTGGGAATGCAGAATCCATGGATATGGATATGGAAGGCGGACTGTATATTCTGTTTTCTGCGTTAGGCTTTATTTTACCTTCTGTTAAGGTTGAAATTGCTGGATTTGGCCATTTAATTTAATATTTAATATTGTCTGGATTATTATTATTATGTATTTACCTATGGATCCAATGGTTGTTTGTAATTAATCCTCTGGTTGTTGTTTTTGAATTGTTATAACTATTGTTGCTTTTTTGATATGTTGTGAGCTTACTTAGGCATGATCACTTGGAAAAGCAACACAGAGATAAAAATACAAGGAAGAGGAAGAGGAAGAGGAAGAATAAGGAAAACTCTAATCACTCCAGTCTAAATGGCACTTACTGCTTCTTAAATCCTGTGGTAGAACATCCCACTCTATATGTTTCTGAGCAGCACAGCATGCTGTTTTTTTTCCATCTCAGTTCATGTTGACCTTACAAAGCTGAAGAGATATTGCACAAATTCTACTTGTGAAAAACTTGAGGTCAGATATATGTGTCTCTCTTGCTGCATCCACACTGCAGGAATACTTCGGAGCTGCAACAAACTACAGTTCCCAGAATTCCATAGTATTGAGTCATGGCAGTGAAAGTGGTGTCAAACAAGATAATTCCTGCAGTGCAGATGCAGCCCAGGCTGCTGTTCTCAGTTATGGTGCAAACTTGTAGTTTAAAGACAGTTTGGGCTGCCATTGCCATGCCGTGAGGTGGTGGTACACCAGGGAGTGCAATTGCATTACTTTGATATTAAAAGTGATGTCAGCAACCCTGTTTCACAAATTAACAAATCATCCATTGAGGTTTGGCTCAAGAACTGTCACCAGTCTGGGCATTTTGTTTTAAAGGTTTCTAAACACATAGTAGACAAGTCTCCTGTGTGTTTAAGTAAAGGTAAATCCTATCATTATCACTATGGCCAATTCTTATGTAAATGTGGACAGGATGTCAAATTTCAACCACAGCTTAGAAAATTTACTCTATGGACTACAATTCCCAAAATTCCCCAACATAGCCAATGGCCATATTAGCAAGGAATCTGGGGCGTCATAGTCCAAAAAGTAATGTTTTCAAAGTCTGATGCAGAGACAGGATATTTAATCTTAGCTATTTCTTTGGGCTTAGGCCTGCCTAACACTGCCTTACAATCAGACAAGGCCACAGTCCTATGCACAGTGACTTGGAAGTAAGTCCCATATATGTTCTGTGGAACTTACTTCTGAATAAACATGCATAAGATAAAGCTGCACAGCATGGAAAATAGTTAAGCAATGACAGGCTGCAATTTGATTCTGATTTTGATTCCCTGGTCACCTAGTTTCAAGTCTTTGGTGAATCCCCAGCACTAGATCTACAGGAACACAGCTAATTTACATGTCAATTGATGTACATCAATATGTAACTTTAATCTTACCTACTATTTAATGATGTGTTTAGAAACCTTTAAAACAAAATGCCCAGACTGGTAACAGTTCTTCCACTTTGCCAAAAAGCCAGACCAAATCACATGAAACTGTCCAATAAATTTCAAGATACATTTAATGTACCCAGTGAAGATCAGAGGAAAAAACATGAACAACCTAAGATACGCAGACCACAGCATACAACTAACAGAAAACAACAAGGACCTGTATCAATTACTAAAGAAAGGCAAAGAAGAAAGTGCTAAGATAGGCTTAATGCTAAATATTAAGAAAACAAAAATAATGACCATGGAAGAACTACATGAATGTATCCTAGACAACAACAAAATAGAAATAGTCAAATAATTCCCATAACTTGGATCAAATGTTGATCAAAGTGGAGACTGCAGTCAAGAAATCAGAAGAAGACTAGGGATGTTATCACATGCGGGGTCTCAAAGCAGCAAGAAAGCGGCATGGAATCAATCCAGAACCATACCGGAATGGACCCCGTAGCTTCAGACGAGAAAGCAGCATCATTCCGGTATGGTTCTGGATTGATTCTGGTCGCGGCAGCTGTAATTCCTCTTTGAAAGAGGAATTTTGTTGGATTCTTTAATTTTGTTGGATTCTTTTAAATCTACATGGGAAACGTCTATTCATAAGAAACTAAATGAGCTAGGCTTTAATAAAAATGAATTTCTAAAGCTTGATGTTGACAGAGCTAAATCTATTATTAAACAAAAAATTATGGAAGCAGAAAGACATATGGATTCTGCTTCTCTTTCTAAATACATTTTGTTTAGCTCACAGATCTTGGTCCCTGCCCCAGCCCCATATCTATTTCATGTTAGTCTTCCGAAGTTTAGAAGGGCTTTAACTTTGACACGTTTTAATGTGTTGCCTATGGCCATGTTGGAAGGTAGATTTAAAAAAACACCTTTTGAATCTCGTCTTTGTCCATGCGGTTCGGGTGCTGTTGAAACCAATGAGCATGTTTTACTTTATTGTCAATTCTACAGGGATGCTCGTCACCAACTGATTAGCCCATTATTGAGTAAATTCCTAGGTAAATCTGATTCCTTTTATTTACGCTTTTTATTAGACAACAATGACCATACAGTATCTCACATGGTGGCCAAATTTTGTTATATTGTTTGTAAATTGCGACCTCAATTGATAAATGGACATCTTACTACTGTTTAGATAGATTTGGTTGACAATGTATATATATAGTTTATTTTTAGTCTGTATATTAATCTGTATATTAATCAGTTAGTGTTACATTTTTTTAAAATAATTATAAGTACCATTATTATTTTAAAAATTTATCATTATTATATTTCACATTATACTTTACATATTTTATATATTCTTATATTTTATACTGGTCAAAGACCGAATAAATTGAATTGAATTGAAAGAGGAATTGCAAAGAACGGGGATGATGCTGCAATGCGCCGGGGATGGTGCAGGGATGGGCGGGGTTTTGTGCGACGTCGTGTGATCACAGGGGCAAAGGATCCGGAATGGGACGGGGATGGTGCGGGGATGGGACTGGTTTAGACCCCATGTGATAACGTCCTAGGACTGGGAAAGGCAGCTATGAAAGAACTAGGCAACATCCTTAATTGACAAGATGTAACACTTAATACTAAAGTTAGGATCATCCAAGACACTGTATCGCTATGTACAGATGTGAGAGCTGGACAATAAAGAAAGCAGATAGAAAGAAAATCAACTCATCTGAGATGTGGTGCTAGAACAGATCAAGCCCAAATAGAAAGAAAATCAACTCATCTGAGATGTGGTGCTAGAACAGATCAAGCCCAAACTCTCTCTGGAAGCCAGGATGACTAAACTGAGGTTGTCATACTTTGGACATTTCCTTCCATGAGAAGGAAAAAGAAAAGGCAATGATGCCAGGAAAAAGTGGAAGCCAGCAGAAATAGAGGAAGACTGCAATCCAGATGGCTAGATTCCAGCAGGGAAGCCATGGGCCTGAGCCTTCAGGGCCTTAGCAGAGAGGTAGAGGATAGGGGGTCTTGGAGATGTCTCATCAATAGGGTCACCATGAGCAAAGGTGGACAGCGAAGAACAACAACAACAAATCCAGAGCACATTTGAGACTGAGGTTCCTGCCACACTGCAGAATTAATGCAGTTTGAGACTGCTTTAACTGTCATAGCGCCATCCTATAGAATCCTGGAATTTGTAGTTTGTTGTGGTACCAGAACTCTCAGACAGAGAAGGCTAAATATCTCACAAAACTACAAATCCCAGAATTCCAGAGCATTGAGCCATGGCAGTTAAAGCAGGTCAAACTGCATTACTTCCGCAATGCAGATGCAGCCTGAGACAAAGATGTTGGTAGCATAAGCTTTCACAGACTAAGGAGAATATCAGAGGGAGAGAAATTGGGGGGGGGGGGGGGGGGGAAGGCATATTCCCGGGATAATTGCACAATCATGCTGAAGATTTTCAGACAACATCATGCTTATCCAGGATTTATCCCAGAAAGATCCAGGAATGCTTCAGCAACAAACCATTTCCAGGACTTCCCCTTGAGTGGTTTGTTGCTGGAACATTTCTGGATCTTCATGGGAGAGGTTCTGGATAAGCGCATTGTGTCTGAAAATCTTCAGCATGATCACGCAACTTTGCCAGAAGTATGCTTTTTACTCCCAGCTTTTTTTCCAGGTCTGAAAATCTTCTAAATCTACTTAATCTGATTGCAAACTGTATCTGATGAAGCAGACTGGGGAGATTATTGCACATGTTTTTGGCATGGGCTGGGCATGGGCATAAACCACTTAAAAACTGATATTTTTGCATGCCAAGCTCAGAGGCATCGTGTACCCAATCTAGACTTCACAAAGAATGGAACTTTCCCATTCTTTGAGAATAATAATAATAATAATAATAATAATAATATTTATTTCTTATACCCTGCCTTTTGCCTTGGAGAAGTCTGGGAGAGGTCCGGATCAGGTATGCGATGCCTCTCAGCTGGGCACAGAGGCATGCGATAACATCAGTTTTTAAGTGGTTTGCGCCCATATCCATCTCAGGAGAAAAACGTGCATGATAATCTCCTTAGTCCACAAAACCTTATGCTACCATTTTTTTTCTCTGTTAGTCTCAAAAGTGCTACAAGATCCCTTTGCCTATTCATCTCTAGATTAATGTCTTTGAATTAATATCTAGAGTGAAATATTAAAAGGATATATGTACTCTTGACAAATATTTCTGTGCACTGCTTAGCTGTATTATTTCATAGCATGGGAACCTAATAGTTACACTATATCTTTCCCTCCCTTTTTTTTCAGATGAAGTTGTGAGGAAGGTATCTTCTTACAGAGTTTCCAAGTGTCCTCTGATAAGCAAACAGGATCATGTTATCTACCTTTTCTTAGGTTTCATGCCAAAGGGTCAAAACCTTATTTCAGTTTAAAAGCTCTCCCTTCATGAACAAGACATGTAGTAATGCTGCACAATGACACTCATGACTGCTGTGGGAATAGAAACAAGGAGGGATATTAAGGGATTACTTGGTTCGTTTCAAAACAAGATTTTGACTGGAATCAGTGGGATTACAATGTACTCAGTTGCAAAGCCAAACTTTACAGAGACTTGTTTTCAGGTGTTACTCTCTTAAAGACTGACATTTTGGTTTATTTTGCCTATAAAATTTTTATATACAGCCATCCCTCCCAATTCATGGGGGATCCATTCTGGACACACACACACGTAAATCAGGAAAAATGCAAATATTCAAGTCCCGTTGAATAAAATGGCAGTGTGCACCCACACACACCATTTTATCCCTCCTGGCTTCCTGTCCGCAGAGACTCAAGACCGCAAACAGGAAGTCAGCGAATACGGAGGGACAACCATATACTCTTTCTAAAGCTGCAGTCAGGACACTGTTCTTAAAAAGGAATATAGTTGCCTCTTGTCACATCAGTCTTGTGTTGAGGTGAGCAGCTTTGGCAGATCCAAAGCCATTTTCTGCACATACAAAAATAGAGAGAGAAAACCTAGAATTGGCTCATCCCTAACTCAGAACATCTGATTTCCCAATATGGTTTCCTCAAAGCCCCAGTCTCAAACAGTATTCCATTCCATCTCACTGTGTATCCCACTATAGTTGGGGTTTCCAGATGTCAGTGCCTGGTTCTGAGCCTCAGGGCCTCCTAAACCATCTTCTCCAGTTCCTAGGGTAAAGGAGAGAAATCTCAGGGCAAAAGTATTTCCTTGAAAGGTGCATATATATATATATATTCCTCTTTTGTCAAACTTGATGCTTTTTATTTGAATAGCATAGGGTCTAGGCCCTGAGATATAGGGCTTGAGGCAGTGTTTCCCAAACAATGGCCCTCCAGGTGTTATGGACTTCAGCTTTCAGAATCCCTAGCCAGTTGGACCAGCATTTTGGAATTCTGGGACCTTAAGTCCTAAACATCTGGAGGATCCAAGTTTGGGAAACACTGGCTTAAGTTATCATCCCTTTATAACATCTCCCTTATGACATCAACAAGGCCCACCCCTTGTAACACCACATGGGGTTGTCCAAGTTCTCAGGTTTGAGTCCAGAAATCTCTGGGCCAGGGATATTCCCAACCAGGTTACACTACATAAAAGGCTGGCAGTGACACTTGGGTAGTTCAGACCATACAATATACACCACAAGGTATACAGTCAACCCTCAATATCCACGGATTCAACCATCCACAGCTTGAAAATATTCCAAAAATATATAAATTCCAAAAAGCAAATCTTGGCTTTGCTATGTTATATAAGGGACACCATTTCACTACACCATGTATTTAATGGGACTTGAGCATCCACAGATTTTGGCATCCAGGCGGGTCCTGGAGCCAAACCTCACTGGATACCAAGGGCCCACAATAGTAGCAAGTAGTGCCACCCCGAGGGCTCTCCACGCCTGTCCTGACTCCAGCCTGCACACTTTTCAGACGTTTTTAAGGTATACTATATGGTTCTGCCTTTTAAGGCTAAGAAATAAGTAGAGGGGATGAGGCAGGGAGAGTTTAGTTCTAGCATAGTTTTAATTCTGAAATAGAACTCATTTTGGTTTGCTTTTGGCAGTTACACCTTGAATTTTCAGGAGCTACTCATCCAAGTAAATAAATTATAGGTCATTTTAGTAACAAATCATGCAAATAAGTGTCCAGCTTTGCAAACATTTTGAACTTCTGACTTAACTCATACACAAGCATCAGATCAGAGAGAAGCATAAGAAAGCTCCCATCTAGATACACTTTAACAAGTACTGTAACCTCCTATTTAAAGATGGGTGTTACATTATCCATACAAACAGACTATATTCCTTATTATTATTATTATTATTATTATTATTATTATTATTAATGAAATATTTATACCAAAAGGCTATCAGAGCGGCTTACAAATGGTTAATTAGACATTTCCCTGCCCTCAGGCTTACATTCTAAAAAGACAAGACACAAAAGGAGAAGGGAATGGTGGTGTAAGGGGAGTAAGTCCAGCAGATCTTCTCTCCCTCTAAAGCAGGGATCGGCAACCCCCGGCCCATGGGCCGGGTGCGGCCCACGGCGGCCTTGGGACCAGCCCGTGGCCAGTCCTGCTGCCGCCGACGCCGCCAAACACAGGCATGCCTCATATGTTATGAAATTAAGACATACATAGTATTTAACCCATTATATGTGAGAAGCAAATTCACACCGTACACACATTCATATTCACGTGGAGATACTGTCATTTCCTCAAGCTCCTACTTAGACACACAACAAAAAGTAACCCATGGATTTCACACCCACAGTCGTACCCCCCCCCCCCACATTTCACAAATGTAAAACAGTGCGGCCAAGGAACAACAGAGTGGAGTGAAGATGGCAAAAGTTATTAATGAAGAAGAACACACAAGCTAAGAGAGACTGAAAGTTTGCTTTTGCCTGAACCTACTGGAAAGTTAACTGAGTATAACCTACTTTTGCAATTTGAACTCAATATGCCGCAAATTGAACTAAACTGAGTTCAAAGGGGGAAGGGGGAAGGAGGAGAAAGAAACTGGGACATTTTTAAAGGAACTGAAAATGTGTGGTGACAGAAAATTAAGTGAGACTGGCCATGTAAAATCAGGACAGTTGGAGGGTATGGGTTTCTGTCACATATACATAAGGATCACTACCAATTTTACTGTGGGTGGATTAGTCCTCAGAGCCAGAAAAGGAGTTGAAATGACACCATCAGGGGTCATTCAGACATTGCTGTTTTTAAAGCAGAATGATGTGAATAATCTCACTCGTTCATTCTGGGTTTGTTATTCATACTATGAAACTACATCTCTCCATATCATTGAGAGTTCGGTTGCTCACAGGTGCCAGCAATGAGAAAAAGGTGGGAGTCGATGATGAGAATGTATTCAAAATGTGGTCAAGGCATGCAGAGTTTAATTCCCTGTCTATTCACACCAGTT
>CM034701.1:65803766-65817800 GCA_020142125.1 Phrynosoma platyrhinos | reverse complement strand
GGGGGGGGGAAATAATGTTGAGGGAAATTGCCCTATTTCAACCCCCAGCAAAGATACACCTCCAGACATGAAGAAACTTAGCTTAGCACCAGATGACCATAAACTCTGTTTAGCAGACCCCAAACTGAGAAATGTTGTGTTTACAAGACAAAGCAACAGAATGTGTGATCGTCCAGATGCTATTGAACTTCAGCTCCCATGATCCCTCACTACTGGTTATTCCAAAATTACAGGCTCACAACATCTGGAGAGCCTTATGTTCCACAGCTGTTCCACAGCATTGCCCACTTCAACAAAGTCCCATTGTCAAGTCAGCTTGGATTTCTGTGAAAAACTAGGATTGCTAGGTCAGCACTGTTCCAGGCCCTGGGGTTTCAGGGTTGAAACCTAAGGATGATTCACAGGTGGTGGGGTGGAGTGGGCTCTAATGATGTTATTAAATATCATACCTTAAGCATCAACCACAGTTGCACAGAACGCACCATTCACATAAAAATATCACATCTAGCAAATGAGGAAATATTTTCTTAACATGCATACCTATACCTAACTTTCAAGGCAGCTCCCTTACCCTGAGATTCTTTTCCTTGCTCTGAGAATCAGAGAAGAGGGGGCAGAGCCTGAGATCTGGGGACCCTAATAATAGACACCGTCCCCATACAAGCAAACAGATGTATGCTACCACATTCAAGGCACATGCAATGGAGAGGTAGAGCCAATTCTACGTACCTGTCTCCCTGACAAATTTATTATATGTTTGATGTGAATATATCTGTTTGGTTAAAACATTTTTCACAACTACAACCAAATACAAAAGAATGTGAAATGTAGTGAGAATCTAATAAGAATCAAACAATCTCCATATCTGAGACTCTAGTCTAGAGCATTTGAGAGATATGGCTAGCAGTAACTGGGAAATGGTGTATATTAAAATGCTATAACAGTTCCAAGTGGCACAGACCTTCTGCAAAACCTTATTTTACATTATTACCAAGTGTTAAATCTCAGCATTTCTTAAGATGAGTTGAATGCATTTTTTGCCATTTTACTCTTGGGTCTAATTTCTGTGGCTTTTTGCAGCACTATATTAAAGTTTTAACACTGGTTATGCTTTAGAATTACTCTGTGCAGGCCTATAAAAATAAAACAAAAAGCAAACTAAAGAAATCATCTGGGAAACAGGAAAATACCAGCTTGTGGACTCCAGTAAGGTTAAAGTACCTGTCCAGTCATGGCCAGACACCCTGTAGTTTCATTTACACCTAAGGCAACATAAAACCTGCTCAGAATATCAAAAACTTACTATGCAGCACAGTCGAACGAAACAGAAAATCTTCATTCTCACCTTTTTAAGCTCCAGCACCTCTGCCTCCCAAAGTCTCTCTGTACGTACACTGTTACATGTCATTTGCAACTAAAGAAGCAACATCTTATAAGTGTGGATAACTGGTAAAGGCATAAATTTACTATGACACAAAGAATCAAGTGATTTTCTTATAAGAATCTGGTTTCGTTGAGCTTGGCTAAACTCCATGTTTCCCACTGCTTGAAGAGCAAGCATAGGGATAATTATGTCACCCATCTTCTACCCAGGTAAGACAAGGCAAAGACCTCACCATAAATTCTACAGTTGCATTCCTGAATTTGCTTAAGCTATGACATGATCATCATTTCTATACAGCAGCTGCGTACAGATGCAAGCCTTCCTGCAGAAGCCTTTCCATCTGGGGGGCTGAAAGTGATATTGTAATGTATAATTCACACAGCAACACTGCCACATTCATTTTATTTCAACTTATACCAGACAACAGTGCAAGCTGGAACCTTCAACTATTGAATATGGGTTCACTGTTCCTCATGTTTTCATTTTTTCCTTATCTATCAAGATGTGTAAGTTCTACACTCTGGAAATGTGCCAAGCTATTACATAGACACCTGCTCTCCCCCAAAAGAGCGTTTTTTTTTTTACAGGAGGTATGATTCAGAAGCTATAGCATTCTCTTAACTAGCTCACCTTTGTAAGCAGAGATGAAGATATTCTTTCTCCAGATCAGAATCACAATGCTATTCAAGCATTTTCCCCTTCCATATTCTACATTCTATATTGTTATTTGACTCAGTCTTAACTCCTCTGGGATGTTTTCTCCCTTCATAGCTCATTGCCATGAATTGGGCCCCTACACCCTAATTTCAACTCTTTAGGTTTCATTGCCAGCATCAGTTGTCACTTACCAGCTAAACCTCTAGCATAGCCTACAAAAAGCCATTTTTAACAGATTTAATTTAAAAGCTACTTCTTCAAACATATGGCTGTAATATAGGTCTATTGTTCTTTCTCCTCCCATATAATCCATTCCACCATCTTTTTGCTCAGGTACTTTGGGGGACATTTACTATACTCCAGTTAGCCAAGATTAGGTTGGCAATTGTCACCCAAGGGATTTTTTATTCAGTCACCCTTAGACTGTGAAATGACCAGAGGGGTCTCTCCAGCTGCCTGTTCTCAATGCGCCTCATGGCCAGGATATCACTACAGATGTAATTTCTCAGGATCCCGATCTCCAGCACCTAGGAAATGTTTCAGTCAGGGTGATAGCAGGCTGCAAAACGAGGTTGTATTTTTTGGGGGGGGGGGATATCATCCAATGTAACTATAATGATGAAACTCCATTGTTGTAGTTACATCAATGATGCTGGATCACAGCTATTTTGTCTTTTTAAAAATCAAAGAGGGAAGAAACCATAGGACTACCTCAGTAAACCATGACCCAGATTTTAAAAATTGGAAGAACCCTAGTGCAGATCCAAAAAAAATCACAACAAGCAGCCCTGGTAAAACCCAAGGAGCTATACCACTAGAATTCATACTTCCTTTGACCAATATGGAAGAACATGTAGGACTATCACACAAGCTGCTAAAAAGCAGCATTTTAACATTTTTTGGCCAGTACTTATCACACATTGTCATGTCTGTCCTGCTGCCGCCTTGCATTCCATTTGTTACTGTTATGCACCTTTTAATTGACAGGCAAAACTCATCAATAGGCTCGTAATCTCACTGTTGTTCCAGGACTGCTTTGATGTGATAGGTCCCTTCAAAAGCAGTTCTGTTTCTCAAACAGTCATGTGGTATGAATGGGCCATGATTCTACTCCTCTACTCCTCCCTGCTCCCCCTCACAGCAATTGTGGTTGCCAATACCTTCCCCAAGCTATCTGCTGCATATAAATGCTCTTCAGGAGAGGAGAGGAGGCCAGATTCTGGAGATGGTTGGATGCCATGACCACTTGTTCCGCCCCTCCCCCAGCACAATAACACAGCAGCCAGCTTCAGGCTGGAAGTCAAACTCAGACAATACTTCAAGGTCTAGCAAATGCCTCACTTGCCTCAAAAACAATTTCATTGTCCAGAAGGTGGAAGAGGCAACAAGGGGATCAGCTATTTTAGATCTGATCCTAACCAACAGGGACGACCTGGTAAACGGGGTACAAAGGGTGGGATCCTTAAGTGGGAGTGATTACGTATGATGGAAAGGAGAAGCTAGGCATAGTCAGATACTCATTCTAGACTTTAGGAGAGCTGATTTTAATAAACTTAGGGGGGGATGCAGATGGCACAAAGCAGGGAAGGCAGGGAAGGGGAGGGGCAGCCACATGCTGGGTGCCCCAACTCCTTCCCGAGGACGTCATCAGAGCATGTGCCATTTCATATGGCGAGCGCTCTGATTACATCCTCCTGGTGCAGCGTCCGGACACGCTGTGCTGGAAGAGACATGGAAGAGACACATAGCATCTCTTCAGGAGCCCCTTTTGCCCACTCTGGAAGAAGCAGCATTTTAATGCTCCTCCCCAGGCCGGCAGAAGGGTGGATTGGGGCCGCTGCGTGTGTTAGCAGCGGTCCCAGTCCTCCGCTTCTCGGGGCAGCCCACGGCCGCCTGTCTGCAGAGGGCCAAAGAGAAACAATGGGAATGATCCCATGGTCAGGAATACTAAAGGAGAAGGGAGTTCAGGATGGATGGAAGTTTCTCAAAAGGGAGATACTGAAGGCACAATCTCAAACTGTTCCAATGAGAAGGAAAAATGGGAGGTGTCTCAAGAAACCAAATTGGATGACAAAAGAACTTTCAACTGAACTAAGTTTTAAACGGGAGATGACACCAAATTAGGAGGAGTAGCTAATACTTCAGAAGACAGGATGAAAATTCAAAATGACCTTAATAGAGTAGAAAGCTGGGCCAAAGCTAACAAAATGAATTTCAACACAGAGAAATGTAAGGTATTGCACTTAGAGCAAAAAAAATATGAAATGCATAGATGTAAGATGGGGGACACCTGGCTTAACGAGACTACGTGTGAAAGGGATCTAGGAGTCCTAGTGGACCACAAGTCGAACATGAGTCAACAGTGTGATGCAGCAGCTAAAAAGGCCAATGCAATTTTAGGCTGCATTAATAGAAGTATAGTATCTAGATCAAGGGAAGCAACAGTGCCACTGTATTCTGCTTTGGCCAGACCTCACCTGGAGTACTGTGTCCAGTTCTGGGCACCACAATTCAAAAAGGATGTTGAAAAACTGGAGCATGTCCAGAGGAGGGCGAAACATTGCTACTGTTTCTCTTACCTCAGGATTCTAAGGGGAGAAGGAGGGTATCCAGCTCTTGATAGTTAATGCAAATTTATATGAAAGTATTGGCTGTGGAAATTATTGCCAGGTAAACACCAGTGTTTTCCAAGGGGAAAAGATGGGCAAATTCCCTTATGAGAGTTCTTAACCCACCGACCTCCTGCAAAGAAAACCATCTGGCAATTCCAAATAGTGTCCATTTTAGAAGGCCAATGTGTGCCCCGCCCAGTAAAACCTTGAATAAAAGAGTACAAAGATCCCAGGATGCTATTAGAAAAGGTGGCATGAAATTAAATAATAATAATAATAATAATAATAATAATAATAATAATAATAATAAATTATTTATTTATAGCCTGCCCAATCACAAGGAATCCGGGTAGGTTAGAGAAAACAAATGATGGCTCAAGGCACACATTGTCCCATAAGAGCAAATTTGTTTGAAACTGTTTTTTAATCTTATGTTAAATGATTTAATATATTTCCAGTCTTTTGAAATCATTCTAATTATTTACACTATTTTACATCTGTTAGATTTGTTTTCTTATACACCACCCCAAGGTCTCTGGGTGTAGGATAAGATATCAGAAAACTAGGAATGGGATGGGCAGCTATGAAAGAACTAGATAAGTTCCTAAAGTGTAAAGATAAGCAACTGGTCACTAAAGTCAGAATTGTCCAAGCCATGTTATTCCCCATCACCATGTCTGGACGTGAGAGATGGGCAGTGAAGAAAGCAGACAGAAAGATGATCAAATCATTAGAGATGTGGTGCTGGAGAAGAGTGCTGAGGATACCAAGGATAGCCAAAAAGACAAACAAATGAGTCCTAGGGCGTTTTCACACGGGGCTTTAGGCGGATGCAATCCTACCTCCGTCCGGCCCCAGTGCGGATCCTTTGCAAAGTTTTTCACACGACGTCGCAGCAAGCCCCGCCCCATCCAGTGCCATCCCCGGCGCTAGCGGCGTCAGTCCGGGGCCTTGCTCCGTGTGTTCACACAACGTCGCAGCAAGCCCCGCCCCCGCCCTGCCCCATCCAGCGCCATCCCCGGCGCTGGGCGGCATCAGCCCCGGTCTTTGTAATTCCTTTTTTTAAAAGGAATTAAGTTGCTGCTGCCGAAAGCAATCAAGAGGCATTCCGGAATGCTGCTGCTTTCACAGGTCTGAAGCTGCAGGATCTATTCTGGAATGGCTCTTGATTGCTTCCAGGCGGCTTTGGACATTCAAGTGTGAAAACGTCCCTAGAGCAGATCAAGCCTGAACTCTCCTTGGAAGCCAAGATGATGAAACCGAGATTGTCGTACTTTGGCTATATCGTGAGAAGGCACAACTCATTAGAAAAGACAATAATGCTATGAAAGATGGAAGGTAGTAGAAACAGAGGAAGATCGCACACCAAATGTCTAGACACAGTCAAGGAGGTCACAGTCCTAAACCTGCAGGACCTGAACAGAGTGGTAGAAAATAAGGGGTCATGGAGATGTCTCAATCACAGGGTCATCCTGAATCTCAACAATGTTTATTTCAGTGTATCAACTCAAAGGCAGTTAACAAGAATAAATAAATAAATGATGTTTACCCACATTCTGTCACATATCAGAAACAAGGAAATTCCCCTATTAAGGAATACCATTGTGCTGGAGTACCCTTCATTGTGACTTTGAAAATATAAAAATAGTCTAATATTGAATACAGGAATGTAAAGCAAGTGAAGGTAGATAACATCAAGCTAGGGAATGTAGTAGTACTTTGTAATACCAAAGCAGAGAAACCCAGACATTTGAAATACTACCCTAGCTAGAATTTTAAAAATTTAATGTAATCCTACATACTGTGAGAGCAGCTATTCTGGGCAGGTAACTAGAAGCAAGTGATAGGAATCCATACTCCTAGCTACATGCTCAGGTTTTATAGTTAGCATCACCTCTAGTTTCTTGATCTCTCCAGGTAACTGAGACCCAGATGTGTGATTAAACATTTACAGAAAGGAAGGAAAATATGCAGGGTCAGCTAGGCATTCTTCCGCTGCTTGATGTCTTTAATAATACCGTAATCCTGACCAGGTAGGGAAAATAAAATGCTAACCTGGTTGTTATTCATTGGTTCTTTGCCCCAGCCATTTAGAATGTTCACACTTAAGCACATTGAAATGCATGAGCAAAAAGATGCCTAAATCCTTTGGTCCATGTGTTGCTGGACCTCATATCATACATGAACTAACACTTGATTAGTTCCTATTCAGACACTTCCCAATATAAATCCAGTTAGGCTCTTGGCTTCTGGCCAAGTTCATTAGGAAATTATAGGTACTTTTCACCCCACAGGATCTGGGACAAAGGATTAGCCACCAAACTTTAGTACTTTTTGTTACTTTGATGTACAAAGCCTAGTTAAGCAATCCCCATGCCATTCTTACAAACTCAGGACTACAGAGATAGTTAGCAACAACTACTGCCAGAGTTCTCAAAGCCTTTAAATTATCAGCAAAGGCTAAGAAGGTTAGCCTAAATACCCTAAAGGCATCTGATCCCATCTGATCTTAGAAGCTAAGCAGGGCCATCTGTGGCTAGTACATGGATGGAAAACTGTCAAGAAATACCAGGAATACAAGGAAGAAACTGACAAAACCACTTCTGAGTATTCCTTGCCTAAGAAAGATAAGGCAACAGGCAACTTGAAGGCACATACAAACACAAGGGATGAGATAGGTGCCCTTTGTACAAAGAAATTATTATAGAAAACCAGTTTATTATTTATTGATTGATTTGATTTGATTTGATTTCTATCCCGCCTTTCTCCCTGAAAGGGACCCAAGGTGGCTCACAAATTTATTACACTATGGGCACTACATTATGAAAAGAAGGAAAGATAATAAAGCAGATTAAGACCTTATTTTTTATTTTATTTTTAAGGTCCAGCTGAGATGCTGAACATTAGAAAAGTATGCTTGAAATCATGTGTTAGCTATCATCAAATATGATATACAAATTTGACAAATACCTACCCTTTAACTATCCTGATCTGGCAAGGATTGTCCCAATTATTCTTCTGCTGTCCCACTTTTTCAGCTGCTTTTAAAAGGTCCCAGTTTCTCTCTCATTCCTATCTTTCAGCAGGAAGGAGAGGGCAGAATCTTGCCCTTTCCAATAGGCTCACACAAAGGCAAGCTGAAGCCTTTCCTAGCTTGTGTGTTCTTCCTCATTAATAACGTTAACAATGTTATTAATAACATGAACAACTTTGCCATCTTAACCACACTCTGGTGCTGCTTGCCTACACATGCCCCAGTTTTAATCTGTGACATACATGAGGCATTGCAAATAAAGGGGCCTTAACTTAACACTGTGGAAAGAACAAGTCCCAGTTGTCAGAAATCAGGGCAAGTTGTTTCCTCAACAATTGTGGCAACACTGCCCCATAAAAAGATCAAGGCTGGTTAGCCTACTGCAAAATAAAATAAACTCTCAGCATTATGCTCTCATTGTGCTGATTGTCTGCTGGTCTGGGTCCTTATAAGTATGCAGTGATTAAAGATATGGGGGTCCTCAACTAACAAGCCAGTTGGACTTCACCTAGAGGCCCATGCAATTTTCTGTGGCAGGTCATGGCCAAGCGTGCCTCCCACCCTGGTAGTTTCTCTCTCTCAGTAATAATTCCAGTAGATACACACACATCAAAAGGCAGAGCTACTGATGCCATGGATGACAGAACACAAAGCGTAGGCTCTTGCCACCATCTCTTACCTCAATGTGGGAACCTATATGGAAAGGCCCAACCCAGAGTTTACCTTATCTCTCTCCATAACAGATCTGGTTTTCAAGTTCAATTTGTACAATTTTTTGAATGGGAGAAATTGCTCTATACACTGTTGTCTTAAATAGCAATTATGTTGATTCGTCTGGTGGGATGAAACTATACACTGTTGTCTTAAATGTAAGCTGCCTTGATAGCCTTGGCTAAAGGCGGGGTATAAATAAAATTTTATTTATTATTATTTATTTAACATTGTTTATTAAAACCTCCTGGGAATTAGAACACTAACAGCTTTTTTAAAAAAATAACTGATAAACTTATTTTTTTGTCCTGGCTCCTGATGGTGGGCCTGTTCACACTACACAATTATAATACTATATTGCACTTTTAACTGTCATAGTAATATCCTATGGAATCCTAAGATTTGTAGTTATGGAGGGGTATGGAGAATTCTCAGCCAGAGATCTCTAGTGTTTCATCAAACTACACACCCCAGATTCCATAGGACGTAACCACAGAAGTTAAAGTGGTATACAAAACTATAATTGTGTAGTGTGAAGAGCCAAAGGTGATAAAGATCTCAATTGCTCTTACTGGGTTCTGCTGAGAAGTGAATATAATTCCTGCTTTTTCTCTCACAAGGTCAGCTAGCACTGAAGCCTTCTGAGTTTGCCAGACAAACCACTGTTCAGCTCACCCTCCACCCCTTATATCTTGGACTTTGTTGTCCTCCTAAAGTTTCTATGTCCAGGCCAGTTACGTTCAATGTAGATGTAAGATATGTGTAAGGGGGAGACTTTTCCCAGACATGGTTTTTGCCATCATAGTGTTGTGGTGATGGGAGAGAAGCAGCACTTGGGGAAATTATTTCTTTGTAGAGGGAACCATTTAAGGAATCATCCCTAGAACCCTTTTGCTTCCTGACCCAAAATTCTTTACCTTCCAAAGTCCCAATATATACAGTCGTCCCTCCACATTTACAGCTTTGATTTTTGTGGATTTGATTATTCACGGATTTTATTAAAATGTTCTCTCTAGCAATTTCTAGCTCCTCCAGCATGACTCTATGGCCAACATCCACCAGAGGTTGCACTGGAGAATCTAGAGAGAACACTTCTCTAGGTATTTATAGGTTCTCCAGCACTATTTTGTGGTCAACTTCCAGCAGATGTTGACCACAGAGTTGCTCTAGAGGACCTAGAGATTCCCAGAGAGGTGTTTCTCAGTTTCAAAAAATAGTGGGGGGGTATTTGTGGTTTTTTCACTTTCACGGGGGTCCTATGTACCTAACCTCATTGAATGTGGAGGGCCCACGGTACTGTAGTATCTGTTATGTAGCTTCTGCTCAACCCCACATGCTTCTCTGCCTGCAACCGATGGCCTACAGTAAACAAAGAGCAGATATGCAGGAAAGTATGACCAAGGCTACACAGGTTCTGTATTTTCTGAAATCAAGATCTGCCTGTGGGCAATGCACCTTGAGTTGTCAAACCCATATTTATCCTTTTCTGCTTCTCTGGGCCTCTTATGCTCTCCTTCCTTGATCTCTTCATATCTATCAAATGGAGGATGGTAGTCTTACAAGGATTATGGAATGCTGTTGATTCTATCCAGTCAAAATCCTCTCCAATTTGTGGGCTGGCAGAGGCATAAGAAGTAAACAATATGGTATGAATTAAAAGAATCCCATGGGAAGAAAATCAATCCTTGGCTTCTTTTAATGGGTAGTGGACTTGACTCTCCCCACGCCCAGTTCTCTCTTCCTTCCCTTTCTTTATAGCTAAGTTAAGCAGAGGAGAGGCTGCTGCAACCTCTTTTTGGATCGAAAGGTATTGGAGAATTAAAAACACTTCTCCAAGAGCAATCTGAAGTCCCCAGTGAGCCATATTATTTCTTATGTGCTCAAAGGATGGAAACATCTGGCATGCACATAGTTCATTTCTTGCTGGAATATTTTTGCAGGTGTCACCAACCTGGAGATAATTACTGTACCTTGCTTTCAAAAGATCGGGGAGGAGGCATTTGGGTAGAGAAAATGGAAACAAAGTTCATAGTTGCTATCCACATCTGTATGAGAGGAAAGGCCTCTTAAAACTTCAAAAGAACTATCTGAAGAAAAGCTGGCTTGAGAATTATATTTGGGCACTGCGTTTGAAGCAACCATTTTAGAGATTATCTTCCTGTTAATAATATTTTTTTAATAAATCTGGAATTCCACTGGAGTGTGCTGTTATACAGTTTATGTCTTCCAGAATAGTGTGTTTGAAGAAGTGCAGCTGTCAGATCTGCCCATAATCAATGTTCCAGATTTCCTCACATGGGGGTCGGGAATGATGCTACTGGCCCTCCATACCCACCCTTCCCTCCTCATCTGACATCTCACACTGGCTGAAGAAGGGTGAAGGGCAGAAGATTTGTTCCATCCCACCAGAAGAATCAACATAACAAGAACATCCCAGTCTGGAAACTGTTTTGCACATGCATCCTTAAATGCCATGGAAATGGCCATTTTCTAGAAGTAGTTGTTTAATAGTGCAGTGGAGAAAATCCAACAAACCAATGCACCACTACCACAACCATGAACAGACACATCTGCAAGAAATAGGTGAAGTGTAAAGCAAAGCTTCATGACTGAAAATATGTAACAACCTTGATTCAGAGATTCCAGTTTCTTCCTATGGTTTTGAAAAGTCACAAAACCCACATGGAAAAGCTTTGAGGATGACTGAGGGAGAAAATCATTCCCTCAATGTGTGTCTCTGTTTCTTCAGCTCTTACCACTGATTTGGATATAGGTTTACCCACAGAGGAGAATCAATAAATTTTACATCATTATCATTAGTATTATTACGATTACTATTATTTTCATTTATTTGTTGTTGCTGTGTGCCTTCAAGTCATTTCCAACTTATGGTGACCCTAGGGTGAAACTATCATGGGTTCAGGGACTGAAAGTGTGCAGCTTGCCCAAGGTCACCCAGTGGTTTCCATGACCGAATAGGAGAATTGAACGCTGATCTCCAGAGTCATAATCCAACATTCAAACCAATACACCATGCTGACTCTCTCTTTCTCAAAAAAAGAAAGAAAGAAAAAGAAATATTTTTTCATTTATGTTCCACATTTAATGATACTCTCAAGGTGGTTTACAAGTTATTAAAAGTAGAACAGATTAAAAACCATACAAAAGCATCACGAAAAAATTTAAACATAGAAGTGATTTTAAAATTAAATTATAGAGTTAAAACCATTTAAAATTCATGAAAGGAGAATATAAAGTAACACATAAAGTAATGTTACTTGTTAGAGCACCAAGTGTATGGATTAAGCAGAAAAAGAACAGGGGTGTAGGTTGCCAGTTGTTATCAGCTGAAGTCTCAAGGATTGCTAGGAGACAAATCTAAGTCTCTGGGAAACAAATCTCAAGGCAAATGGTACTGGAGGAGGACAAAACTTGGCTTTTGTGTGTGAAGTGAATTTGGGGCTCTGGGAGCTTTACAACTAGTGTGGCCACTAGTCATACTGGCTGTGGGATTCTGGGAATTGTGGTCCAAAACAGTAACTTTTCCAAGCTCCACAGAATGTTGGACTGAGGATGCATAACTGTAGGGCTTTAACAAATAACAGGGAAGAATAAAGGGTAGGGGAGAAGTGGCGATCTTATATCACAGAAACATATGGTAAGAAGAGATGATTACAATCAATATAAGTAAGGATGGCTTCAGAGCAGGCTTTTAAAGATGCAACAAGCAAATGCATGAAAGTGAGTTATTCTTCCTCCCACTGTGCTTCCAATACAGCATTAAAAAAAAAAAGTGGCATGCAGGAGGAGGTAACACATGCTCCAGATATGGAAACAGTTTGTGCTTCCTTTCCTGCCATTTTTTATAGAAATTTGAAGCTATTCTAAACACTTGCCCACCATGGTATCCCACCATATATTACCCTCAGTCTAATATGGATCTAATATGTTTCTCTCTGGTGACATCCATACATAGCAGATAGTCTGTGTATCCCCTGAGCCACTGTACTAAAAGCTTTCCCAGACTGTAGAATAGTTAAATTATATTATTTAGTTTATAGAGCACAATAACATGTGTGCATGGAGAAACCTTCCAATGATCCTATAATTCAACCATGGAAATTATTGTATGTTATCAGAGATAATCATGCTCTTGTCTTTGTCAACTAAGACATTTTTAAAGCTTCTTTTATAAGGCAATTTTGTAAGGAGCACCTCATTTGATGCTCTATGAGTGAATCTGTACATTCACCAAGCTTCTATTGATGAGTCAGCAAGGATCACCATAAATTAAAATTGACTTGATGGCAAATAACACCAAGATAGGCAAACTAGAGAAAGAATACAAAGATATAGCCATGTTAATCTGTAGAATTAATATGTAGAGAGATCTTGTAGCACCTTTGAGACTAATTGAAATAAAGAAGTTGGTAGTATAAGCTTTCGTAGACTTCAGTCTACTTCCTCACATGCATATAGTGGAGTGGAAACCAGAGACAGACATATATATGCCATTGGTATGTGAGAATGTCAATTCCAATTCAAAACCCTTTGTGTATGGAAATGAAATAGGAAGTCCAGTTTCAATGATGGCCGTTAGTGAACAAAGATATTGTGAACTGGCCAATGTATATGGAAATGAAAAGGCAAGACCAGTTTGGCTTTGAAAACCTGCCTGTAGGTAAACAAAATAGATGAGTGTAGGACATCCTCCTGAGGATGGAGTCAGATAGTGTTGGAATGTGTGTCAGGAAGCCATTAGTCTGTTCAATCCATTGCTGAGGGGCTGTAGTTTATGAATGAATTGCAATTCTGCTGTTTCTCTTTTCAATCTACCTTAATGGCTCCCTTCACTACACACATTTCAACACTATTTGACCCCATCCTCAGGTGGGCATCCTACACTCATCTATTTTCTTCACCTACAGGCTAGTTTCCAAAGCCAAACTGGTCTTGACTCTTCATTTCCATACACACTGGCCAGTTCACAATGTCTTTGCTCACTAAGAACCATCATTGAAACTGGATTTGCTATTTCATTTCCATACACAAAGGATTTTGAACTTGAATTTACATTCTCACATACCAATGGCATATATATGTCTGTCCCTGGTTTCCACTCCTGAGGAAAATGAAGCAGAGGACACAATAGGAGAAATGCAGCACAAAATAAGTAAAGAGGCAGTTCAGGAATACCTTTAACCTAAATGAATTTAAGTCTCCAGGACCAGATGAACTACATCGAAGGATATTAAAAGAACTGGCAAATGTAATCTCAGAGCCACTGGCAATAATCTTCGAGAACTCCTAGAGAACAGGAGAAGTCCCAGCAGAGTGGAGGAGGGCAAACATTGTCCCCATCTTCAAAAAGGGGAAAAAAGAGGATCCCAACAACTATCGCCCAGTTAGTCTGACATCAATACCGGGAAAAGATTCGAGAGCAGATAATTAAACAGAGAGTCTGTGAACATTTAGAAAGGAATGCCATAATCACAAAAAGTCAATATGGCTTTCTCAAAAACAAGTCATGCCAGACTAATCTGGTCTCCTTTTTTGATAAAATTACCAGCTTGCTAGATGAAAGGAAGGTGGTAGACATAGCATATCTTGAATTCAGTAAGGCTTTTGACAAGGTC
>CM034701.1:65778715-65803666 GCA_020142125.1 Phrynosoma platyrhinos | reverse complement strand
TACGTGTGAAAGGGATCTAGGAGTCCTAGTAGACCACAAGTTGAACAATCAATAGTATGATGCCACAGTTAAAAAGATCAATGAAATTTTAGGCTGCATTAATAGAAGTATAGTATCTAGATCAAGGGAAGTAACAGTGCCAGTGTATTCTGCTTTGTTCAGGCCCCACCTGGAATATTGGGTCCAGTTCTGGGCACCAGAATGCATATAGTTCAAAAAAGATGCTGAAAAACTGGAGCATGTCCAGAGGAGGGAGACTAAAATGGTGAAAGGTCTCGAAACCATGCCCTATGAGGAACGACTTAGGGAACTGGGTATGTTTAGCCTGGAGAAGAGATGGTTAAGAGGTGATATGATAGCCCTGTTTAAATATCTGAGGGGATGTCATATTGAGGATGGAGCTAGCTTGTTTTCTGCTGCTCCAGAGAATAGGACCTGGAACAACGGATGCAAGCTACAGGAAAAGAGATTCCACCTCAACATTAGGAGGAACTTCCTGACAGTGAGAGCTGTTTGAAAGTAGAAAGGTGGAGTCTCCTTCTTTGGAGGTCTTTAAACAGAGGCTGGATGGCCATCTGTCGGGGATGTTTTGATTTTGAGTTCCTGCATGGCAGGGGATTGGACTGGATGGCCCTTGGGGTCTCTTCCACCTTTATGATTCTATATGCATCTGAAGAAGTCTATGAAAGCTGCAACTTCTTTATTTCAGTTAGCCTCAAAGATGCTACAAAATCTCTCTACATAGAAAATGAATAGTTCAAAGACACAGCCATGTTAGTTTGGATTAGTATGTGAAGGGATCTTGTGACACCTTGAAACTAACTGAGAGAAAGAGGTTGGTAACATAAGGTTTAATAGAGTGTGTACTGTTAGTATCCCCAACATACCCTGCACTGTATATAGGGCTTTCATATTTTCATGATTTCATATCTGGAGCCAGGCATGTTCTGAAGAGGTCACAATGACCTTTGGAACACCAGGAGACTTTCCCATGGGAAGGACACTAGACCTGAAGACATGTGAAAAACCCAATTTACATCAATATAAATGCTAAACGGGCTTTCTGATCTCTCCATCCTCCCCCAGGCTCCCCACATATCCTCTTGCACTAGAAACAAAGGCAAAAGCAAGTAAGGCAACATTTCCTGCCTAACCCTTGTCATGTTCCCAGCCAACATCCCTATCCATCTATTTTTAGGATATCCTAAATTCAGTTGGTGTTTTTGTTATTTTGAAGTTAAAGCCATCAGTCTTACTGGACTCCCATTGTTAATTCCCTAGGAAGACCATGCAAGGTAACACCTAACACCCCTCAATCTCAGGTATAAATTATCAGTCCCAAACCAACCTCTGTGCACAGTGTGTCTTCCACTCACTGTGTCATCGTCAGAGCCTGTCTGAGCCACACTCTGCTTTCCATAGTCTTCTCTTCAGGAGAGGTAAATATTACCCCTCTACAACCCTAAGTTTCTGCTATCCCATTTCCATACCTCTGTTTCAGTTAACTTGATATGGTGTTGCTACTTGAATTACTATCATGTGTTTGACTACACTTTTGCATATTTCTAAATAGAAATCTTCTTTATTCACCAAACTTGGAGTACTCCAGCAGTACTGGTATAAAATGAAAATAAAGTTAAACTGATCCTCAAGTTACCCAACCTCTCGCAAGCCTCCTTGAGCTAAGCAGTTCCTCCAGCCTTCAAAACAGAAGCTGACAAACCCCCAGTCCCAACTCTCACCTTTTGGGGTAACATTACTTTACCAGAAGATGCATCCATAGACTGATGACAGTCTATGAAAGCCTATGATAGCAACATCTTTATCTCAATTATTTTCAAAGATCTACAACATCCCTTTGCACAAAGAAAAATAATTGACATTATTTAGTTGTTATTTATTTTATGTACATATGGGTGAAAAATTCATTTCAGTTTGCTATTGTCCAGATTTTACAGAATTATATCTCCCAGAACCAAACATGGGCCAACCCAGTGGCATAACTGCCCAGGGTGTCACCTGGTGCGGGGAGGCAGGGCTTTCTGGGGGCAGGGCTTCCAGGCAGGACTTCCGGGGGTGGGTTCACATGGAAACAGCCACCCGTCCAGGCCAGAGACCCTTTCCCCGAGGCCCAGACACCCCTCCAAGGCCCTGGGAAGTGGCGGGGTAGCTGAAAAAGAGTCACCTGTCACCCACTGCCCACCCAGACCCAAGACTTTCCCCCAAGGCCCTGGGAAACAGCAGAACAGCCAAAAAAGAGCCACCTGCAGACCACCTCCGAGGCCTGTAGCAGCATCCACGCAAGCCCAAAGAGTGCCAGCAGGGGGTGGGGGGCCGACTAGGTATCAATCCCCCTCTTCTGGGGTGTCACACCCTTCTGGGATGTCACTCTGTGTGGCTCGCACTCCCCAGTGACGCTACTGGGCCAAACGCCATATATGGTCAGAAGTCTATATTTTACTGAAATCGCACAGCAATTTGGACAACAAAAATTTACATGCATCTGAAGGAGACCAAGGGGCTATGCAGACGGGCAAAAAGGGGTGCTTTGAGGGTGACTTGTAGGTGTGGCCTTTAGATGACGCACACCTAAAAGTCTCCAGGAAAGCATACTCTACCTGTTGTATGCCGAAAAAAGCCGCTCCAAAAAGGAGCCGCTTTTTTCCGCTTCTTTGATGAAGCTGCGCACCTTCATATGTGTGTGAATGTAGCGACATTGATGCACCAGAAAACAAGCCGTATAAATGCACTGTTGCACATGCGGCAGAAATTGACTCAGTGATCCAGAGCATGCGCCTTACGATGCAAGCTTTAATTTAAAGTGCCCTATGCTTCCAGGTGTGGATGCACTGGCACAGGTGCGCTTGAATATTAGAACCCTAACCCCAACCCTAATTGTAACCCTACGCATGTGCCCTAGCAACTGTTCTCTGTTATGACAATAAACACATTCTTTGGATGTACGCTTGCTGTCAGTATGCACAGCAGTTTGCATGAAAGAGGCTTTTATGACCTCTTCTGTGCAGGTGTGCATAAGACCTGCACACCATTTACTTGCATGATGGGGGGGGGGGCTCCAGGAGTAACATTTGTCCGTGTGTCCTGTTGACCATGTCCCTTGCATGACCACCAGCCACATGTATCAAGTATGTCCACACAAACCTCGCTTGCATGTACCTCTCCCCCACCCCCATCTGTGTGGGACATGTTTCATGGAGAATGATGGAGCATCTTTTCAGTTGACAAACCCGTTCCTTCACCCCAAGGGTGCCACAATCAGACAATGGCACCTGTCTACGGCACCCACTCCTTGGGCCTTGCATGATATGTGGGTGTATGACAGATCCTGTACAGATGCACAGGGATGCCGAACTTCAGTCACCTTTGTACACAGAGAGTGACAGACTGTATACTAGTCTATGACAGGTCCTGTACAGGTGCACAGGGATGTTTTCCTGCACAGATGCGCAGGTGTGGAGAGATGGTCCTGCACACATGCACATGCATTTGAGAACAAAAAAAAATTAAAGCAGCTACTGCTGGCCCATGCGGTTGCTCCATCTCCCTTTGCAGCGTCCTTGGGGACCTTTGCATACTGATATTCCAGACTAACACAGCTATGTCTGAAAAAATTACATGTGTTTGCTGCATACATACATTTTCAAAATGTGCACAAAACACACTTCATTAAATAGAAGGAAAAGGTATACTCTAAATATAAACAAATTGTGAGTCTCCCTAAAATTGCAAGTACATGGAAATGGCCTGGCTACCCAAAACCAGTACTACAAACTATGACAGGCAACAGATCTGCAAGACTTTGGGCAAGATTCTTTGCCAGCCCAGGAGATTCCTGTTATTCCCTGGTGGTCTCCCATCCATGTACAAATGAAACCCAAATCTGCATAGTTTACAAAATCAAAGATGTGCCATAGATGTGTTTGGGGCAGCATAATGGTATCAATGGGAGATAAGTCATGTTTGCAAAATGCCATGCCATTATTATTATTATTATTATTATTATTATACTAGAATCCCTGAATTTAGAAATATTATCCAGAAACTACATGACTGTTGGATTCAGCAGTGCTGTATATGTGTTGTGTACACATTTTTGTTATATCAAGTCTTTGGGTGATAATACGATAATGCAGTGTTGCACAACTAAAGTACACACACATCTCAATTTTCCCTTCTTCTCACACTTGCAATTTCATACCCCTAGTAATCTTCTCCCAAAAGTTCCTCCAACTCTGTGGGGGACTTCATTGAGAGGGGCAATTTGTTCACCTGACTGATGCCATTCCAACATGTGGAGACGCTGTCTGCATGGTCAAAAAGGCCTGTTCCTCCTACCCCCAATTCTGGCATTGTCCTGTTTGGATTATGCTTGTCCCAAATCCTTGTTCTGGTGCGAACAGTCTAGATTATGTTCAGCACACTCCACTCCAGAATCAGAATATAACAATCTTACAATGGATTAAAAATATATATGTTATTCCAGAGTCCTCAGTCTCAGCAGTACAGTGACTGTCTGCATGGGTATCACACTCTAGGTGGCTTGTTTTGACCTCAGAAATGAGCCATCTAGACATGCCAGGTGGTTCAACTGGAGGCCCATGCAGACAACTACAGCAGTGCAGTATCAGGATTCTGCCAGATCCTGTCATAAGTAATGGTTTGCTAGTGTTTTCTCTTGTTCATTCATATTGGTAATACATACAATCTATGTAAGTATATTTAGACATGTTCAAGGTGATATCAAAAGAGGCTGGCGTACAACAGAAGATTGGTAGGTTAGCTGATAGGAGTTGTAGCATTTGTTGTGGGGGGGGAAATAGTAGCTTTGCTAAAGAATGCACAGATGTGTGTAGGAGGAAACTGGTACTGCATTCCATCAAGGTTAGTCTCATGGGAAAGCTGAAAGGGCCTAAAGTGAAAGTATATGAGAGGGTTGGGCAAATCAGAAGTGTGTTTTGGCTCATGAACAAATCAAGGTAAAGCTTTCAAGTTTACAGGACAAGGCATTGCTTATTCTATATTTTCATTTGGAAATTATGTTAATTCTGTATGCAGACATCTTTTTTGGTTAATTTCTCTGCTTGCTGAAATAAAGTTTTGCTGTTTGAATACATCAGACTGATTTACTGAACAGTGGGGAGCAGGCATTTCTGACATGCAGGAACAGAGGGCCAGGTGACATGGGGAGGTCACCCAAGAAGATGCCAGGTAATGCCACTGGTCCCAATGGTTTGGATCCAGATTTACAGTACAGTCACCTCTCCATTCTCATGGACTTGAGATCTGCAGACTTAAATATTCACGGAGGGGCGACCTCCTTTAACTTCAATGGGATGCGCACCAGCAGGCACATGCCCCATTCAAGCCTATGGGCCTTGAATATCATCGAGTCTCCGTTTTTGCAGGGAGGGGGGTCCGGAACAGATTCCCCCGTGAAAATGGAGAGCCAACTGTATAAGCCAATGCATATCTACTCAGAACTAAGCCCTACTATGTTTAGTAGGATTTTCGGAGCTGGCAGAAGGGACGCATCAAGAGTCGCCACACGGCTCTTTTGTGTCTCTTCTGCTGCAGCGTGTCGAGACGCTGCACTGAAAGGAGGTGTTGACAGCGCAAATGGCGTGCGCTGTCATGACATCCTCGGGGAGGGGTTGGGGTGCCCGGCATGTGGCTGCCCCTTGCCTTCCCTGCCTCCAAGACAGCGCAAAGCACCATCTGTAGAGGCCCTTAGTCCCAGGTAAATGTGTATAGGATTGCATCCTAAGTTAGCTGAATTTATGTCCCATGGAAACCCTTAGAGGATGTTCCATTTTATTCAGTGCGGTGATGTCTGAGTAGGTGTGCATAGAACCCTGGCTATTTATCGTAACTAGCTAATGTTTATCACATTTAGTCAAATTTAAGTACATCTTTCTCATCCTCAACAGAACAATCAAATGTTTGTTACCATTAGGAACAGTCTGAGCTTGCCAAATAAAGAGGAATGAAAATAAATAAATAAATCTGGATTCCTAATTCAGCTTCATTTGTGTTCACTGGTGACCCTATGAAACCTTTTCAGGGCAAACATGGAATTCATGATCTCTTTGCAAGCAGAAAAATGACAACAAATAGAGACCAACAGAAGAGTTTCTTTGGTTTGAGGCAAAATCTCCTTAGCAATACATGATGTAAGAAAACACTCAATGCCTATATAGAATGTTATAGTAGTTGTTGCAATAACGATGAATTAGCAGCATTGTGTTTAACATTTTTAAAAATTAGATGCTTCCAGTGTCGAACCATAAACATGTCAATAACATAAAGGATGCAAAATATTCTATCCAGTTCAGTGTTTCCTTTCTGGGCAGGACTCCCAGCAAAGGAGACATTTATGCATAGTCTACCCTCATTTCATCTAATTACAAGTCTCTCTCTCTCTCTCTGGGGAGAGGGAGGGGGAAGGGGAAGAAGAGGTTTGACCGCCCCATTGTAGGTCACTTAAGCAAAGAGTTTCTGGAATATTCATTGATCCCATGAATGTTAAAACATTCACAAAGTTCCCAGAGTTCTCTAGCAAAAGAAAAAAGAAAAAAAGAAAATCCTTTCCATTACACAAGTTGTTGGAGTCAGCCAATGGAAAAGAGTTAGAACATTAGAGTTAGAACATACAGTGCAATAAATCAGCACAGGGTGTATAGGAATGTTTGAAGTGTTAGTACATTAGCCAGCTACACTCAGATCTTTCTTTCTTTCTTAGTCTGTATCTAGTGTAGGACCTTCACAGGCACAAAGAGAGAGAGAGAAAAGAACGCACTGGGTTTCTTGCCCCTTCTTTGAGATATCAAAGACTGTCATAGCTTAAGACTACATCATGGAAGTGTCAAGGCATATGTAACATTTTATTTGGACCAAATGCAAAGGGACTTATTCAACACATTCAAAGACAGTTTCAAACATAGGGCCATCCCATGTTGTGAGCAGACACACACAAAGACAGAGTGTGAACCCTGAGGCATACATCTACCGTGGTTGCAGGGGAGTAAAAACTCTCATTAAGATGATGGATTGTCTCTGGCTCTATCTGTTTACAGTCTGATCTACACCTCTGGGCCTTTAGGCAGTCACAGGCACATGTGCGCATGTGCCTTCAAGTCGCCTGTTAACTTATGGTGACCCTATGAATTTCATAGGATTTTCTTAGGCAAGGAATACTCAGTGGTGGTTTTGCCAGTTCCTTTATCTGAATTATAACATACAGTGGTCTTCCATCCAGGTACTAACCAAAGCTGACCCTACTTAGCTTCCAAGATCAAAGGAGATCTGGTACCTTTAGGGTATTTAGACTGACATATACACAGCTGAAAAAGTAATCCTGTGCACTTTCATTCCAGTGAAGTCAGTGGGCTTACTTCTGGGTGAGATACTCAAATGACTGGATTCTAGCTGTAAGGAGTGCTCAACACTGTTTAAAGCAGCAGGACAATGTGCAACCGAGTGGCTATAGGCTGCCTATCGGCCCCAATCTGTTGCCCCTGAAGGGATTTGTGACCCCTATTGAGAAAGCCCTACAATGTGTGGCAACCATACATCAACTCTGGGACACCACAGCTGAGCTTCCCTGGCTGTATGTAGTTGCCTTTGGAAAGGGTACAGACACTGCAGCTAGTGCAGAATGCTACAGACAGGCTGTTAACTGGAACCATGGAACTCTCCTTTGATGGCTCCTTAACTGATTATTAGTCAGTTTCCAGACACAATTCAAAGTGTGGCTTATACAATTTAGAGCATGATCATCTGAAGGACTATATTCTGCCATATGAGCTTGTCTATATGGTTGAAAAACCTTCAGGGGAAACCCTTCTTTCAGTCAGACCACCATTTCTTCCTCACTACCTGGGGAAGCTATTCATTTCTTTATTTAATTTATATTCCAACTTTCTCCTAAATGGGACCCAAGGCAGCTCACACATGAGTTAAAACAAGCTACATGAAAATTGTCCTTTTCCAGCATACTAACACATTACTATTCAGGCAGGTCCTTCACATAATCTAGGTTGCTGTTAAGAGGAGGCTTAACTGGTTATGGAGGTCTTTATACCAAATTGATTTAAATTATATTTTAATGGATTTGTTTGAATTTGAATGCAGTATTCAATGGATTTGTTTGCATCTGAATACAACACTAGGCCCTTGGTATCTCGTTTGGTTCCAGGAACCCCTATGGATATCAAATCTGTGGATGCTCAAATCCCATGAAATATGGTGACATAATAAAATGGTGTTTGCTTTTGGGAATTTATATATTTTTAAACTATTTTCAAGCCTTGGATAGTTGAATCCATGGATGAAGAATCCATGGATACAGGGGGCCAACTGTATTAGCCTTAATGACTTTTTCTCCACCTGGAAATGCAGGATAAACAGAAAAAATTTACTCCCCTCCACAATATCCATTCTGGGCTGATTTGCAGATATAGGTACATATACCAATTTGTATTATTAGTGCAGGTGAATGTGTAAAGCTCTGAGGCCATATACAATTCATGTCATAGATCAGTATCAACTGGTTAGCCCTGATGTTTTAGTGATGAAAAACTTTTGTACACACAGGATACAGAGATCACACAAGGACACTCTAGGAGAATAACCAGGGATCTAGACTACAATCCTGTATACACTTCTGAGTAATAGCCAACAAAGGACTGTGCTCTTTATTTTATAACTGGTACTCTATGCTGTGGCGTATGTATTTTTTCCTGACAACAATCTATTCAGAAAAAATTGAGCATCATAACCTATAGCTCAAATGCAATCAATTTAATGCTTGTGCAAGTAGTTGTACTGTCAGGTTGCCCCAGTTTAACATAGAGGGGAAACTCTAGCAAACTTTCACTTATAACAAGATTAAAAGTGGCTCTGAAATGTTCTGTCCTCACAGAAATGCTTCAGAACAAACAAGATCGGACCTGTAATGGGTTTCACACTTGTACCAATAAATGGTAGAAAACTCAGCTTCTCATTTGCCATCACCCTGCATCCATTTCAAAATTTCGGGAATTACACTTTAGTAATTACAATCATTAAGTAGTGCTTTTCCAATCCTCAAGATGGCTCAGCAAGAGAGAGAAAACAGAAAGCCATTTTGCAACCATTCCAGAAGGCCAATAGAGGAATGATGGATAGCAGGGGAAAGTGCATTCCACAGCCTCAGGGAAATGGCTGTGCCAGTCCTGCCAGATCCAGCGTCTCCCTGCAACAGTCCTCATATCATAAAGTGCTGGATCAGAGAAGAAGACTAAACCTATCATGGGGAACAGTATAAAAAGAAAAACCTGGGAAGGTATGTGGGAACCATCCTGTGGTGGTGTTACCATAGGTTACAGAATCTGGATGTCCATATGATCAAGGTAGACCTGGCCTGGATGAATATTCAGTGGCAGACTCCAAAGAACATTCAAAACACCTGAAGTGAATGTTCACTGAAGTGAATGTTACAGTGATGGATCATGAGACTGAAATGATCCACCTCTGGCTAGCTCTCCTGACACAGTTAACAAGGGAGTAAATTAGGGGTATCCTTTGTTAGAATCATTTGCAAAAGAATTATTTCTTATCTCACAGGCTACCCTTTTGTTTCTTCCTTTATAAGTGGTTACCATAAATCCCTGTGGGAAGATGTAAAATGCCTCATTTGGGGGCTCTGTTGAGTGAAGGTAAAAGTGAGGACAAACAGCAGCTATATTATCATACCACTTAACATAGTTTGGTTGTCATCCCACTTATAAATTAAATATGATAATGCAGAGATAAAGGAGATTTGAAGATAATTAAAGCCATTTATACTTCTTTGCAGGACTTGGAAGACAAAGATTGTTTTTGCAGGCTATTGTTTGCCCCTGCACATCAGAAAGGCTGAACCTAGGAGCTTTTTTTTTTTTTTAAATCAAAAACGTGTTTACACCTATCCCCACAAATAACAACAGTAACAGAATGAAGGCCTAGTTTCAAAGTCTTACAGTTCTACAATCCATAATGCATATTCCTCCCCACCACTGCCCAACTCCAGTTTAAATAGAATTATTGCTTTGGGGACAGCAGGTGCAACAGACCTATGAGCCTCAGAGAAGCATTCTAAGCATGTATGCAAAGGCAGTTAACAACAACAAAAAGGCTGAATTGAGCAGGGGGGGCTGCCAGCAAACACCGCCCATCAGTGCATGCATTTCTTAGATTGTGTATACAGTCACTATATGCATGAAGAATATGAGCAGGTCAGAAACCCTACCTGTCCCCTGTGACAAAAGCTGGGTTCCTTATTAAACAGATAGTTTCCAGGGCCTTTCTCTGCAGTCCAACTTCCAACCACAAGGGCATTCACTCTGAGTGCATGGATTATGTGGACAGTACTGAATACATGTATACAACATGTATACAACATGTATACAACATGTATACATGTATACAACAACAACAACACCATTACAGTTTTACTCTCTACTGTGAAGTGGCACCTGACAAAAATTTGCTCCTCTGTGCAACTATTGCTAAAAGGTTTATTCTAAAGGTGCAGCAACAGGGGGATGGTTATGGGTGTATCTATGGGGACAGGATAAAGGCATTGCCTCCCCAGTAAGAATCCCTCCCCTATCCAATGAAAGGTTCCTTTTGTTCTCAAATTTCTAGCATTGCAGTAACTTAAAACTTCAGTTGCACATTTAGAAATACGGGTTATGCATCCAAAGAAAGGGGGCAGGCAAAATTCCAGTGGAATGCCAACACAACAAATGTAAGAGTTCTAGATGTGAAGAACTGTTAGTATCTCACTCTCTGAAATGCTAGAAATTTGGAGACTGGAAGAAAAACCATAAGAGGGAGAGAGAATTCTTATTTGGAGAAGTGGTGCCCTCATTCTCCTCTTCCCATAACTACCCCCCCCGGTCTGTTTTCTAACACATCTGCTCACCTATGCTACGCAAGTATAATCTGGCATGCTTCCTTCTTAGAGTTTTATTAGACAATAGTGGGAGAACCCAAGACTCTGTGGGGTCATTCAGATGTCATCTTTTTTTAGCGCAACAATGCGAATCATCTCACTCATGCATTCCGGGTTTGTTAGTCACACTATGGAACCTCATCAATTTGCATCTCTGCAGGTTCAGTTGCTCACATATGCAAGCATTCGAATAAAGATGGAGCCAACAACGTGAATGCATTCAAAACACGTTCAAGGCATGCGGAGTTTTATCCCGGGCTCATTCAGGACTATTCGCATTGGTTATTCACACTACCGACAATGCAGATCTTTTTAAAAAACTGGCAGGATACCCAATATCGATTATCCTGGATTAAGTGGGGGTTTAGCAGCCCCCCCAAAAAAATGTAAGCGGGTGCACTTGGGATGCATGTGAACAACGGAGATTCAACCTGGATTCATCCTGGATTATTTTCACAGTGTGAATAACCCCTGTGTTCAAACCTTTGTAAAAATGCCTGGATAACTCCACTTACCACTCTCTTGTGTTCATATCCTCACATGCACAATACATAAATAGACATCACAGCAACATCATTACAGGGTGCATTCATACCTAAAGGACAGGAAACACTGGACTATCTGAAGATCTTCTAAAAAAACATCCACCAAACTGACTCTGATAAGATTTCGGCATCACTCTCACGTACCCAACATAGGAAAAGTGGAGGTGGCCAAACCTCAAAGATGGATAGGTCTAAACAAGGAACCTGACAAGCTGTGATTGATCTCCAAGCTGTTGGGGGGGGGAGGGAAGGCTGTTTCTAACACTTTGCTGCTGCAGCTGCTTCTCCTCCAGAGGAGTCACATGTGGTTGCTGGAGCAGTGAAAAGAAGCAGCTAATTGTCTGGGAAAGTTTAGCAAAGGTAGAATTAATATGATGGGGATGGAGCTCAGGTGTGCCACTCCATTCCCAGGAAAGAGAGCTGCTCAGGTGGAATTGAAATCCATTTTCTGGCCAGAGCTTTGTTCAAAGGCACAGTGGCGGCTTGGCACGTGCTTCTCCCTGGGAGTGCCTCCCCCGCACCTAGCTCCAATTGCCCTTAACTTCATATCAGAGATAACCTGGGAAATGCATTGCAGTGTGCTGACCAGCCTTGAACTTTGTGTGGTGGTTGCTTAGCAATGGCTAACCTTGAAGACATACACCAGGAGGCAGAAAGGCCCAAAAGTGCATTGGGTGGATAAGCTTGCCATGAAAACAAAATCAGAAAGTAAATAATCAGGGAGGAGAGGACGAAATCTTTCTCTAGATCCATTTTGAACATGAAAATGCCCACCCTCTAAGGAATGCAAAGCACCATTAAATGAACAGTTGCATAAAGGGGGAGGCTTTTCTTTCTGGCTGATTTTAATGTAGCGTCTCTACTGGTTTGTTCACTAAGGGCTAGAGTTTTAACTGAGAAAGACATTGGGCTAAGAAAAAGGAAGAAGAGACTACAAAGAGCAGTTCACAACATTAGTAAAATGATGCTGCTGGTACTTTGCAAACTGGCGCAATTTTGTGAGTGTCAAAACTGCTCATTCTTAGCAAGCAATTATAAAAGTATGCATGCTCAAAGAATAAAATACAGATTTTTTTGCTTTTAAATACCCCATTTAAAAAAAACATGACAAGGAATAAGATGTTATTTAGAAATAAGACATGTAATGTGAAGATATGATGAGGTTTATATTTATCCCTCAGGAACACCATTTTTGTGGAAAGATGGCATACATATTTATCAAATAAAATATTTCATGAGTTCAAGCTACAATGCCAGGTAATTTTTCTTGTTATGCCAGTCCACGCATTGAAGGTATTCCATGCTAAGGCTTTCATCAAAGCAATGTTTAGACCACTGCTCAAAGCAAACGTTTGAAATAGAAAATGGAAGATTTTTTAAAGAGCCCTGTTAATATTATCCCTGGGAATATTTATTTTTAAGCACTGGGAATTTGGTGCAATGCGCTTTCTCCAAGACGCAAAATACCTGCTTGTCAAGAAGATCTTTAAAGGGAGCGCTAGAGATAGGCCATCTCCAGCTGAGATGGTTTAGCAAGATCTGCACAGGTGGTGGACTCCAGAGATAAGAAACCTGCCTAATCCACTTTTCAAATGTGCAACCACAGAGCTGCAAACTCTTGCAATATTATTAGAAGACTCACAATTCTAGATATTCCTTCCAAAGTCCAGTGATTTATGTTGTTTCTTATTGATCAAGATAAGCTACTATCCTCGGGTTTTTATTTTTTTAACCCCAATATCAAGGGTGCACAAATGATCTAAAGATAATAAATAAGATAAACACAAACAGTGGGTTTGTTCAAGGGGTGTTAAGATATACAGCCCCTGTGTGTGTCTTATGAGTAAACAACATTGCCAACTAACCATTTAATAAAAGAAGCTTGGCCTGCTCTTTTGGCTTTTATAGCAATCTGATGAACAGAAAACAACAGCCAAAGCTTTTGAAGACATGAAGACAAACCTCCTCACTTGATAATATCTGTACCTCAGACTGCTGGTAAAGGCACAGCTATAGCTGCCAGTCTAAAAGCTGGCAACACTGTGAGTAATCCTTGGCTACTTACCCAGTATTGATGTCATAGTGGTGCCATTTGTAGGAAGAGAGAAAAGAACAGACAGGCAGGAAAGAATGATACCCACAAAAAGCTATAAAGTCCAGTCTGTAGTCTGAGGCAGGAAGATGTGAAATGCTATAGAATTAGCTAATTCTTTTTATATTTTGCATTATTTAACTGTTTAGCACAAGGTATGCAAAAAGCAGATCCCAGTAATAAGATGTCTAACAGCTATTATTGCCCCAGCCTAAAAAAACAGCTCCTTTTTATTCTCTGTGAAATAAAGTGCTTGTCTTCATGGACAATCTACCTCAAATTCCTCCCACACTTGTTGTGTCCTGTTTACATGATACAGGGCCAAAACCCTAAATCGGGAGGAAACTGTTTTCATGATGCCCACACCAGAACTGGGACTTCCTTTTCCTAACCTGCATTTAAATAACTTGCCTTTTGCTGTAAGTTTTTGGCTCTTTTGCAACAACGACAAACAGCTGCCATCACTTGTGGTCCCTGCAATCTACGCAGTACTACTTCTGCAGACGCAAGTCATTCTGTCAGAATGAGGTGCCCACCATCAATGGCATGACTGGGTGCCTTGTTTTGACCTCAGCAATGGCACCCAGCAAGGACTGGGGACCGCTTGGAAAAGCAACCGCCCATTGTTCACTGCAAGAGCAAAAATCCACAGTAAGGGGCAAGTTTGAGGGGAATTTGGGGCCTGATTCTGGAAGACCTAAGCAAGGCTGTTGGTGATAAGGTGACATGGAGGTCTCTCATTCATAGGGGCATCATAAGTTGAAGTCAGCTTGACAACAGCAATAGACAAGTTGGAGCAAGTTAAAGAGGTATGGAGAATAAAACATATGAGGAGAGGTTGGGCATGTTTAATTTGTTCCCTCTTCCTTTCCTGAACCCAGCTTGGACATCTCACCTTTCTTGCTCCATATATCATAAAAATCTTTGTTGTAGAAATGTGAGCATCCCTTTGCTTGCATGGGAAATAAATGCAGTGGTCTTGTGGTTACTCCAATCACTGGTGTTCCCTTTCTTGGTGAAAGAAGTATACTGAATCTTTCCAATTTGTGGGCCATTCTCATCCCTACACTATTCCATCACCAATGCACATTTAAGAGTCCATTGCCAGTCCAGTGAGTTTTTGGATATAGATTGTGGGTGGCACCATTGTCATTTAAAGGAGGAAAATGGTTTGAGCCAGCTCTCCTTTCTGCCAATGTTTCTCCACTTTAAATTTGCCTCTCCCAATGTTGCTTTTCACTTTCAAAAGTATATCAGTGCTTGGTTTATTATTAATGCATTAAAAGATGTATATCCTGCCCTTAAGTATGAATATTATCAGGGTAGCAGTTCTACCTGTTTCCTACTCAGTTTTTAAACTGCAGTTCCCGGTTTGGTCAAATACACACACACCCATGCCCATTGAATACAAAAGTAGATCAGTTGTCAGTCTTAAAGCATCATTTAGGAAGAGTAGCATGTGAATTAGAAAAGCAAATACAAAGGATAAAAAGCCAAGTCAAAATATATGTTTTGTAAAAATACATAAAAGGATTGCTGTACCCTTAAGGTGGGATAAAACACAAGTTAATTAAAATAAGCCACGCACCTTGCTGTGCCAGCCTGCCTTGATAAAATAAAAAGCAAAATCACCATTGTGTAGGCTGGTGGATAAAGAAGATGACATACAAATTCAGGGAAGACTGAGTGCATATGAACAGGAGATCAGTGGATTCTACCCAGTGGCTATATTCAATATTCTCTTGCCCTGTTCCAGCCTTGTTTTTCACCACACCAGTGTTCCCAACAATATTTGACCTGAAAGAGCCAACATAGTGTATTGGTGCTGGAGTACATTTCTAGGAGACTAGGATTCTAATCTGACTGAGCCATAAATTCTACTTTCAATATATCAAACTTTTTTTTTTTTTTTGCAAGACCAAGTTATATGTATTACATTTTAAGGTCCTATAGTAAGAAAGAAATTGTTTTTCAAATGTAAAGGGTACTGTTATCACATTTATTTTCAGTTTTTCTGAAATTGTCTAATTTTTTTAGTAAAATATGAGAAAAATTGGATCCCCGCCCCCCCGCATGGTTTCAAAATTTCTAGAAACTTTACATCTCTACTCTTGTAGGTGTGTCTCTGAAACGCTGTGAGAAGATAAACAGCCCGGGGAGGCTTTTGAGAAGAACAGTCAGGAAAAAAAGTATTAGCACCTCTTTTCCACACGTCCCCTTCACATTTTCCTGCTCAGAAGTCAAGAGCCTCCTGTTTTCCATTCACTCATCTGTTTATTTTACAACTCCTATACACTAATGGTGAATACTTTCTCTGAGCACAGCCACAATAGCACAATCCAGCCATAAAAGGCTTGGATAAACTCTAGGTTTTTTCAGACTACAGAAGCCCACTCAGCATCCAAATAAAATGAAGGTTACCACAAGGGAGTAACGATACTTGCTTGCTATCAAGCTGGCTATATTCTATATATTATGTTTCAGATAAAAATGACCCAGCAGTAGAATGAATCAAAGAGAACTTTGGGAAGGTAAGGAGAAGACCAAAGCCTTGTCTGAGTCAAGGTTCAGTCTTAAACCTTATCTGAACCAAGGCCCCAAACATGGTTATAATGATAAAATTCAGCCATAGAAGAAGTTTGTAATAATAAGGGAGGGGACTCTGAGCATGTGCAGAGTACCCTTTCCTCACTACCAAGGAACCCTTGCCAAACCCATACATCTAGAGTTGGGACAGCAAGAAATGCTGGACAGAGAGCTGCAAAAAGTACATTAAAATCTGTAGGCAATGAAGCTTTTAACATTTGCTCTGAGGTTCAGTATTGGTTACATTCTGTTTCTTGGAGAGTAGCAATCTGAGCTGTTTTACTTTGCTGTGTCCCAGCTCTGGCCATGACAAAGACTTCATCCTGCAGAAACAAGAATAATTTACTTTGGCTGCTGCCACACTGCAGAATTAATGCAAATCGACACCACTTTAACTGTCATGGCACCATCCTATGGAATCCCGGGATTAGTCGTTTGTTGTGACACCAGAGCTCTCTGACAGAGAAGGCTAATTATCTCACAAAACCACAAAAATCCCAGAATTCCATAGCACTTGAGCCACGGAAGTTAAAGCGGTGCCAAACTACATTAATCCTGTACTGCAGATGCACCCTTAATGAGTCCCACTGACATCTGGGAGACTGCTTATAAGAAGCACAGCTAAGCGGTCTTTTAGCAAACTGAGGTTGAATGATTGATCCGATTGAGTGAATGAATGAAAGGCTCACGAGGCTCAGTAGCAATAAAAAGCATACCAGTGAAAACCAGCCTTTTGCTGACATCAAGCAAACAGACACACATCAGCAGCACCCAAAAGGAGTTGCTGGAAGTGGAGCTGCCCCTGGAGAAATCAGGAAGCCAGCATTCAGCCGGCACACCCTGCTGATCCCAGTGGGCAGCCCTACAGTGTGGAATTTGTCACATTGCTCTGTGCCAAGCCTGCAGTGGTTCCAGGCACTGCTGAACGTGCCAACAAACAATTCAATTCGCAGCGGCGGAAGTTGTATTCTGCTCACATTAAAACACCCAGCATGGGCAGGTAGCATGTGACGTTATGATGTAGTTTCCTGAAGTGATCTGCTGTTCCCATGTGGGAGGAGAATTGGGTGTGTTGGAGGATAAATGCCAGCAACTCCAGAGACACCAAATTAAGTTCTTCCTTGAGGGCATCAACTTAGAACCTGTGGTTTTCAGGGGCTCTTTTAGGTATAGACTACTTCATCTACTGTCTCCAGCAGCCTTTTGCAATGACTGGGAGGGAAAATGGAAACAATTGTGGGTCTTTGGCATGTCCCTGCTACAGCAGAGATGTGACTTCTGTCCGCCGCAGTGGGGAAACAACAAAGAGCATGGATCAGAGGAGCTGAGCCCCAAAAGTTTTACCCTCGACTTATCTACAGGTCTTCAACCCCAAAACCTGCCCTTGACTTTTGTATGAGGTCCACTTGTACACAAGTGTACATGGTATATTTTTGCATTGCCCCTGTTCTCATTAAATGTTTGGTGTAATTTAGAATAAAATTATAAAATTTATATATAATTTTAAAAAGCTGTAACTATAACCTATATCTTCCTGCTGTATACTTAAATCTAGTTCTACTTCCCTTTTTGGTGATCTTTGCTTTTACCCAAATCTTCTGGGAAGGGCAAGAATCAGTCCCCTTCTCTCCTCTCCCATTCTCACATTTAGGTCCAGAACACACTGCAGAAATAATCCAGTTTGAGACCATTTTAACTGCCCTGGCTCAGTGCTAGGGAATCCTAGGGATTGTAGTTTATTGTGGCACCAGAGCTCTTTGACAGAGGAGGGTAATTGCCACAAAACTACAGTTTTGGACCATATTTAACTGAGCATAAACTACCTTATTTTCCTGCGTATAAGACTACTTTTTACCTGCAAAATCTGTGGCTAAAGTGGGGGGGTCGTCTTATGCGCCGGATATAAGGATAATGAGGATAGAGGTGCTAAAACTCTATATTTTGACTGGAAAATGGGGGGGTTGTCTTATACGCGGGTCGTCTTATACGCCGGAAAATACGGTACTTTTGCACTTTGAACTCAGTTTGCAGCAACTGAAGTAAGCTGAGGACGAAGGGGGAAAGTATGGGGAGGAGATAGAAATTGGGACATTTTAGATCCTGCTGCAAAAGTGGGATGATAAAGGATTATTTGGGATTGTCCCTACCAAATCAGGAGAGATGGTGAGTATTCAATGTGAAAAAACTAGTCCACCCTTGGAAGGTCAGTTATATTTCAGTCTTACTGAAACTGTAAGGTCAAGCTAATCATAAATTCATTTTTTCGTTGATTTAATTGGAATATAAGTGCTACAAATAATTTGGTCTTAATTTTGTGTAGGCTTTGCTAAACTATATCTAACACTGGGACTCATTTAACACAGTTTTTAAGTTATCTCCACAAGATCCCTCTCTGTACTATGAAATTGTTTCATTAGTGTAGCATTTATAAAAAGAGAGGGAGTGAGAGAGAGACTGGGTTCTTTGAATTCTTGAAACAACTCCACTTCTGACATCTCTTTAATGAAATTAATGAATCAATTGGGTCTTTTAATTGGAGTGTGGTGCATTTTAAAATCATAGCTATTATAGCCAATTAATTAATTCCCACCTTTCTCCTACAATGGGACCCAACCTGGCTCACAGTTCAAGGGATAGTTAGTACAAAAGATAAAAGCCCAATTTAATAATCACACTTTAAAATTAATTTTTAAAAGTTTAAAAGGCAATTGAAACAACACTCATGGTTTTAAAATGCAACATAGCTCAGTTAAAAGTCCTTCATCAATGGTCAGTTAACAGTCAAAGTCCTGGGGAAAAGCAAGCAGAGAAAGGTCCCTACTAGCTTCCCATGGAAGGGAATTCCACAGCTTGGGAGGAGCCACCAAGCAGGCTCTCTCCCTTGTCCCCCAAAAATGTGTCTGTGTTGGTAGTGGGACCAAGAGAAAGCCCTCCCCTAAGAACCTTAAAACCTAGACAGAATCATATCAGGACATCTTTACCATAGTCTATGTCCACGATGGCGAACCTATGGGCACGCGTGCCAGAGATGGCACCCAAAGCCATTTTCCCTGGCATGCGGAGGGTGGGAAGGAGGAGGAAGAGGCACATGCCTTTTCCTCCTTCTTCCTGGCCATCCCAGATCTTCAGCTGTCTCTAGAGAAGCCTGGGAGGGCAGGGGGCCTGGGAGGGCGGGGGGAGAAGTCCTGCCCCCAGAGGGCGGAAGTCCCGCCCTGGCACTGGGTAACACTCGGTGCCAGAAGGCCTTTTAGTTTGGGCACTCAGCCCCTAAAAGGTTTGCCATCACTAGTCTATGCCAAAGGTGTTATCCCCTCCAGACGCCATTACTGGATTAGAGGGAATGGGAAGGTTCAGTGCCCCCAAAATTAATCTTCAGAGAGACCTTTTGCTCCTCCATTGACAATCTTAGGATATCATCTTCATCCATTCATACATAATGATCAACCATAAAAGCCTGGAAATTCAACAAAACAAATCATAAAAACACAACAGCAACCCATCAAGGCCAGGTCAAGCAAGCCAGCAAGTTAGCCAAGGACCAGGTGAAATTCTGTAACCAGGAGCCTACCATTCCCCATGTCCCTCACTGTTACCAGACCACAGCAGTTCTTATTTCATACTTCCAATCTGTTTAGCTTCAAGTCCACACCCCTTTGCAAGACATATCTCACAGCAGTATTTATCTAACTCTTTTCTAGGCAGTCAAAACGATGAGCACGGTGGAGCTCTATTAATTATGATGGTTTGGACTCCAGTTATGTCTGGAGCTTGTACTTTTGTTATTGTTATTGTGGTCATCAAGTTGACCAAGGATGCATCCGCACTGCAGAAATAATCCAGTTTGACACCACTTTAACTGCCATGGCTCCATGCTATGGAATTCTGGGAAGTGTAGTTTGTTGTGGCAAGGATGCAGGCTTAGAATTGTGGAGACCCAATAAATGAGTCTTCTAAGACAGCTATTCCTCAACTGCCCTGCTCAGGTCTTGCCGACTCAGAACCATGGTTTCTTTGAACTGAGCCACCTGCAGCGCAGTCTCCATCTTGTCCTACTGCTTTCTATTTTACCAAATATTATCTTTTCTAAGGATATCATTGCCTCATGATATGTCCAAAGTACAATAGCCTCAGTTTATTCATCCTTGCCACAAGTGAGAGTTCAGCTTTGATTTCCCATTAATCATAGTTAGGACCTGGGAAAAACAAAGTAGTATCTGTACGCTCAAAGAATCCCATAGCTTTGCAGGAAGTAAATCTTTAGAGAGAAAATAAGGAGAGAGAGAAAACACACACACAAAGGCTGCAATCCTCTTGGTTATCCCAAGCAAAGTCAAGTCATTGAACCAATTGTGGAATGGTGAGTTAGCATACAGGTAAATGCATTGATCCAATAGGTTTATTCTAAAGAGTAACAAGAGAATTCCAACCAGTAACAGCTTGGTAGAAACAGAGAAAGCTTAGTAGGCAGAGAATGCGAAGTGTTTTTTGTAGGGGAAGAAGAATGGAACAGAGTATGCTGGAAGACAATGGGGGGATGCAGACCAGGGCGTCGGAGTTCAGCCTCCGGACCGCGGCGCTCCTGCGGCGCATCTAAAAGGAGCACCAAATTGGCGCTCCTTTTAGATTTAAGGGAAAGTGCGCCCCAAAAGCGGCGGGCGCACTTTCCCTGGCTCAAACGGCGCAGCGCATGTGGGTGCTGCGCCGTGAGGTCATCCCTGGTGCGCCGGCCGTGCGGACGGCCGGCGATTCTGGGGGCGACCTCGGGGAGAGGAAGGGGCGCCGCTCGTGCGACTGCCCCTCCTCTTCCCTGCCCGGAAGACGACTTTTTTAGTCGTCTGCTTAGGGCCCATGTGACTGTGGTTTGAACACTGAACAAGAGAGCTTCACACTACAACATTTTGTTGAAGTCTTACTTGTGATTTAATATTTTTTTTGTTTTAGTTCATCTCCATTTAGTATGGGTTACCTGAGAACAAAAAGTTCTTACCATAATATAGGACTCTATTCACTTTCATTTTACAGACAGAAAGAAACAACACCTGCCAAACAGCATTTGCCTTCCATTAAAACTGGCCCAGAAGCAGATGGTACAGAGAAAGCAGTTTGTACTGCTCAGCTGGACCAGCTACTCATAAATGGATATATAGACAGTCCCTCCCAAGATGCAGCATCTACAGTATTTGCAGAATGTTAAAAAGTTACTTTTTTGAGAGTACAGTTCCCAGAATCCTCCAGCCACCATGGTCAGCGGCGGGGCAGTTTGGAGAGCTGTCATCCAAAAAACAAACTTACAGTATTTTTTAACTTGCAGCATTAATATCTCCCTTTTCAGCCAGAAAGACTTCCAGGGTGTCCTCCAAGCTCAAAACAATACAAGACAGTCCCTGCCCTATGCATTCATGATGGTTTTATAAATATACAAGTCACATCAGGTATGCAGGTATGAATAGCTGTATATTGTGACTTTTACAATGAAAAGCGGGGGGATCATCTTTCACATTCTTGTGCCACAACCCATCTCAATAGGACTGCCTGCTATGGATAGACTTCTGTGGTTTTAAGATTGCTTTGATGCACAGAATTGCAAGAACAGAAGCTATTCCTACCATGCAGAAACTGGGATAGGCAAAGTTTCATCTGATGCATGACTGGACTGTCCAGAAGCTTTCAAAAGCAAAGAAGCCTGCCAATTGCAAAATAAACAAATAAAAATAGGTGACAAACCTACATCTTTCCCATGCCTGTGCCCTGAGCAACTTAATTGTTCTTGACATGGTGCCACATCTGCAGCTGCAGAGATTCTTGCTTGCATAATCACTAACACAGCAAAGCTGTTGCTTTAGCCAGCGTAACAGTATGAATTATTTCCTGACCAACACATATTGTGGCAATGTTCAGCCTTCAGTTTAGGCAAAGCTGTGCTAGTCGGAGGATTCTGGGAGCTATAATCCCCCAAAAGTTGCTTTTCCAAGATGTGCTCATGCTCCAACCTATTTATAACTTTGTTGGCACATTGCCACATAGAGGTAGGCTTCAGTAACAATCATTATGTCAGAAAGTCTTTATTAAGAATATAGAACAAATATAAGGTTATGGCCTAAAATGGCTTTATGGATCTTGCTCCATGAAGATTTATACAGAATAGAAACAGTGCTCAAAGTTAACTGCATAACATCGAGATCTTTTAATGCTGGAAGAGGGGCATTACAGGAAAAAAACCAAGAAAAGAATTGGAGTCAGGGGGCTATAATTTTCAATTGTATTTCTACAGACAGATATTTGAGCAACTTAAAATGGACAGGAATTTGTATGGCTTGGAATTAACAAAATCAGAATTTAGAATACAATTGTGTAGAGATGATGAGCATTTTAATTGCTAAGATAGATAAATTATTATTGAAAATGGAAATGGAAGATGAACAGGTAAAGGAATGTATGATAAAATTGACTCACACTATAGGTCATAATAGACAGATGGTAAAATGGGAAAGAATGATCCACACAAAGGGAATTTTGGAATTTAAATATGTTTAAATTATTTTCAAAATTTGGCTGCTTGAATCCATGGATAAAAAATCTGTGGATGTTAAGGACTGTCTGTATATAAAATACATTTCTACATGTTATTCCATTCTACTATTCTTGAACTCATAAAATGTCTATTTTACCCAAATATTTTTTCATAAAATCAACGATCAGTTCCCAATCCTTTTAAAAATTATTTCGTGACCTTTCTTTAATCAGATTTGTCAATTTCGCCATTTCAGCAAAGTTATATAATTTCATCAACCAGTCTTCTTGTGATATGTTGGAAGTGAAATAAAAAGGAAGGAACCTTTTATCACATGTGGTGGACTTGTACTAAGAAAATGAGAAAATGTTGACTCAGATACATTCTATGATGAAGACCATTCTGAAATTTAAATTTCAGTTAAAACCAGATTTTTCTGTTGGGTTTTATGGAAAGACACTACTATTCCCTCACAAGAAGACTATTTGATTTTATGAGAAAAAATATTAAGAGAAAATAGAAATTTAGGATTTGAAGAAGAGAATGGAATAATATGTAGAAAGTGTGTGCATGCATATATATATATATATATATATATATATATATATATATATATATAATCTGATAATTATAACCATTAGCTGACAGGTTGGAAATCATTCTTGTTTCCCTTCCCTCCTCCATTTTGTTATTTTGTGTAATGGCTAATTTGTGTAGTCTGTAGAAGTAATTGGTTTTTGGTTTGAAGTTTGGATGTATGTTTTCTTTGTAGTTTCATCTCATCTGTTTTTTTAATATTAATAAAATAATGTGTTAATTAAAAACATAGAGTTAGGCCTCAGGACTCTGGCTTCTGTACAATTAGGAAAGAACACTCAATACCAGACTTGGTTTTTAAAACCAGGTATTACCTTTTTTAAAAATAGTATTGTCTTTGTCTGTATTTCACTGCATCTCTAGTTAATCATGGTCAAAGAGTCTTGTCGTTCCTTTAGTCAATGAGACTCCCTGAAGCAGGGATGGGAATTGGGCATTCCCTCCAGCTCTTGTTGAACTGCAAGTTCCAGCCGCCCTTGCCAACGATGAAGAATGCTAGGAAATGCAGTTCAACAACTGGAGGGCCATACAGGTCTCACCCTCTACTCTATGGGCTAGTTCAGACCAGAATAACCGGCTTCATGCAAATGTTGTTGTGTCTGCTTGCACACATTCGTTTTTTTTAAATGTTGCTTCCAGAACTGTTAAGGATGGCAATCCTAGTCCTTGTCATTAATGCTAGGTGTTTATTTGCATGTAAATAAATAGGGGTCTGTGTAATGCATGGATAGGCAACTTCCAGATGTTTTTGGCCTGCAACTCTGCAGTCCCCCCTCCCCAATGACTGGGCTGACGAAAGCGGATGGAAGGCCAAACACTTCTGGTGGGCCAGTACCTGGTATGATGGTTAACCTGCCTTTCAGAGACCATTGTCCATTACACACACATATGCACCCAGTTCTAGCACATGGGACCTTCCCCACTACAGACACCTGCACCCAGGGCTGGGCAGAGGTATTTTGCTGCCTGAGACCAAGAACAAGACTGGCCCTGCTCCACGTCCCATGTTCCACACACACACTTTTTCTTCGTTGAAAGGTTCATTCACTGAGGACTTAGAGGTGGAGTGGGCTCCAATACAGAAATATATAAAAGAAGTATGGAGCTAAGAGGTAATGTAAGATAAGAATAGAAAAGAATATATAAAAATAGAATGTACTAAATTGGAATTAAGATGAATATAGACATTAATACAAATATGTTTAAATATTGAAAAGTGTAAATTTGAGAATTGTGTAAATGATTAAGTAGCATGCTTACTTTGGAAGAACTATGAAAGTTTTTTTATTGGTAATATTTTGTATAGACTGAGTATATACTCAAGATCAAGAAATGTATATAATGTATATATATATATATATATATATATATATAATCAATAAAAATAAAAAATAAAAAAATAAAAAGAGAAAGGTTCATTCAGATTAATCTACAGAAGTGTGAGTTCTTCGGATATAGCTCCTTCAGATTTTCTCACTGTTGTCATTTCTATGGCTGCTATGAAATCCTGGGAAATTTATTGTGGCACCAGAGTCAGAAATGACTTGAAGGCACACAGCAACAATAAACTGAAAGCATCTAGCTAGTAACCACTCCCAGACTGTGGAACGGCCTGCCGGATGAG
>CM034701.1:65745593-65759441 GCA_020142125.1 Phrynosoma platyrhinos | reverse complement strand
TATAAATGGTGGCACTTGACACAACTGGTGAAGCATTCCACTAATTTGAAGCCGTTGTAGAAAAGGCCCCGACCCTTGTGCTCCTCAACTGTTCTCAGAAGGTGTGTGAAAATGGCATCAACGTCTGATGTTATAAGTGTGGGCAAGCTGAAGGTGGTCTGACCAGAACATTGCTGATCCCCAAACTTTAAAATACTTTAAAGATTAAAATAAGCACTCTTGATTGGTCTTGGAAATCAATGTGCAACCACTGTAGCTTGCATCATAAAGGTGTTCCATGAATCAACCACCTGTCTCTTACCTTTTTGTTTGCTTCTATTTCAGGTGCCACCACAATCTACTTCATTGGAAGTTTCCAAACCATCTTTAAAGGAAGTCCAGGTTAGACTGCTGTCCAGTCTGGATGACCAGCAAGGCCAGGCCTTGAAGGCCACAGTGGTATATTAGCCAACTTCTAACCACTGCTGCCAGCTGAATGTCCCTATTCAGCAAAGCAAAGGGAAGAAACTCCCAAATGGTGCACTTTGTCCTTCAAGGAGAGGACAACTTCATGTAAGAGTTCAAACCTCCATCCAGAGCAGTCCATTTATTTACCATCTCCATACCGTTGCTAATGGTGGATCAAAACTTCCACATGGTCTGTAGAAGAATTCAATGGAAACAAAACGGAGATGCATTGTACGTACAAATAAAGTGATGCACAGAGTTTTTACAAGCTAGGATAGTGATCTTTGTATCATAATGAAGAGCTGAATGAAAACATCAATGAACTGTACAGAGCCCATGAAAATGATGAATTCTGTGCCAGAGTTAATTATGAAAGGAACTGAAAATAACCCTGTCAATATTTTAATGACTTTATGCGAATCTATTGGTCAGCCATACAATACTGTGTACAATTCTAGCTGCCACATCTCAAAGAAGATATTCTAGAGCTGGAAAAGGATACAGAAAAGGGCAATTAAAATGATCCAAAGCAGCCACCTTTGAGGAAAGGATATGATATTTGGGGCTTTTTACTTTAGACAAAATTTGACTGGGCAGTGGGATTATGACAGGGGTTTATAAAGGAAAAAAACCTGGTCTCTCTCTTCAATATATTAACACTCAGACTCATTCAAATAAACTGAACAGTGCGGATTCAGGAAGAAAAAAAGTAAATACATACTACACTACATACTTTATCTGTGCAAGTTTTGGGAATAACAAAATTTTGGAAATAACAAAAATTGTGATGATGGCCATTAAATTAGATGAATTTTTAAAAATTCATGGGCGATACTACTGTAGTCCAAAACATACTGCACACTGAAATAATTCAATCTGAGATTGCTTTAGCTGTCATGGCTCAATGCTAGAGAATTCTGAGAACTGTAGTTTTGTGAAAACATTTACTCTCTGTCAGAGAGCTCTGGTGCCACAATAAACTACAATTCCCAGGATCCCCTAGGACTGAGCCAAGGCAGTTAAAGCAGTCTCAAAACTGGATTATTTCTGCAATGTGCTTTGGACAACTATTGTCAAGGCTGTGCATCATGATAGACTTCTATAGACTAAAGCAAAAGCAGATTCTTCTGAATACAAGTAGGTGGAGGAACTACATCTTCTGCCAATTGGATGAATTGCTGTTCACTATATCCTTGCTCTGTCAATACTGATTTAGAGGCTTGTTGAGTTAAAGAAATGATTCCATTTTAATTGCCATGACAACATCCTATGAAATCCTGGAATTTGTCATGTAGGGAGGGGTACTTAGAGTTCTAAGCCAGAGAGTTCTAGTGCCTCCCTAAACTGCAAATCCCAGTATTTCATAGGATGTTACCATGGCAGTTTAAATGGAATCTCAGCACTATAACTGTATGGTGTGAAAAGGACCCAGGAAATGACTCTAGGCCTCATGTTCTATTGGCAGATGTCCCATTGGTTTTCCATTGGCCACTTAGGGAAACAGGATGCTGTGTTAGACAAGACATGCGGGCTGAGGTTGGGAAGTTGTACTGCAAAAAGATAATTTCCCCAAGATCTGGTTTTGCCACCACAGAGGGGAGATGGTGAGGTTTCCACTCAAAGATATTCATAAAAGGAGTCATTTTCATGGCATGGCTCCTTCATTGAATATGCCCGATATGGGCCATTGTGTATGGCTCGTGCTTTTCCAGGGGCTTGACATGACAATGTCACTGTTTTTCTAGCTCCAAGGAGCAAGGGAAACAAGAGTCTTATCAAGACCCCAGCAGGCCACAGTACGCAGCTAGTATCTGGTGTACAGTTGGGTAGGTCTCAAGATGTTTATGGCTGATACATGTATCCGGAATTTATACTTTCATCTTACTGTTTTTGTATGAAACACTGTCAGCCTTAAACTAAACTGGATCCTTTTTCTTTAAAAAGTAAATAATTCTTGTGTGTGTGTGTGTGTGTGTGTGTGTGTGTGTGTGTGTGTGTGTGTGTTTCGGTTGGAATAGAATCTTTTCTGTGTTTTTTATTGTATTTCTTATTTAATTATTTGTTACAGACTATACGAAGACACCTCCAGTCCTTGATGGCAGAAAGGTGGCCTATTCAGTCTACCCAAAGAGTCCCTGCAGCAAACTGGATTAAAGCGGTGATGGCAAAACTTACTCACCCCATGGATAAATGATGTGCCTAGACCAGCCCATAGAACCTTAGATCAAGTACCAAATGTCTTATCCTGCAAAACCACAGGAGAAAAAGTGTACACCCTAATGTTGCACCTTGTAATTAAAGTATGTGCATTTGGCTGCTGTAAGAGATTTTGCCTGGGGGTGGGGATTGTTTGTCAGCTAATATAAAAGAAAGACTGGAACTGGCCCAGCCCTTTGAGCAGACTGAGAATCAAAGGGGCACCAGATAAGAATTTCACAAATAAGGCATGCTATAAAGTCCAGGAATGCTCTTCAGAGATAAGTGATTCTGACTTATCTTCTGTGGAGCTCTGGCATTCAGAGGTATGGGGGTCTTTCCTTATAATAAGTGACACCTGTCAACAGTGCTTGCACAACCCCCGTCTTCTCATCAGATGCACAAACAGATCTTTGGCTAGTACTCCAGAAAGAAGCTGTACCTGCAAGTGTACAGAACTCACTGAACTTTAAAAAGAAAGATAAAACACATGCCATTGTTTTAAAGCTTGACATCTCAGCATAGCCACAAAGAACACCTTTTAGCCTTTGAAGGCTCTTCATATGCTTTGCTTCTTTTTCTCTTGTAGGGAAAAAAAGCTGCTTGTGCATGTTATGTAGCAAATATCAGAACATTAATTTGAACTGAAGTCTCTAGAAGTACATTTCATTTCAGTGATCATGAAGGCATGCATTTGAAGGCCATAAGAAGAGCCATGCTGGATCAGACCAGAGGCCTCTCATAGTCCAGCATTCTGTCCATGCAGTGGTCAATCAGTGCCAGCAGGACATGAGTGTCTCAAGCTTTTCAGCAACTGAGATACAGAGGCATATTCATTCTGATACTGGAGGTGATATATAGCTGTTCTCACCAGCAGCCTTAATCTCCTTGAATCCATCTAATCCTCATTTAAAGCCATCCAAGTTGGCAGACATCACTGCATCTTGTAGCAATGAACTCCACAATTTAATCATGAGTAGCATAAAGAAGTATTCCCTTTTATCTGTCCTGAATCTGCTGCCATTTAGCACCAATGCTTTCAATATTGTAATAGAGGAAGGAAAAAAAATAATCATGTGTACTTTGTCTTCACCATGCATTTTTCTATCTTGAGAACAGGCTCAGTCTTGTTTCAAACTGGTTACCAATTATATGTGAGAATATAATATATAAATTCTAGACTAAGCCAGAGATCCAGGAGGGCTGGCAAAAGGAATTTTGCTGCCAGAGATAGAACCACATATGGGATACTTGGATACTATTATGTTATTTTGGCACTTGAGGCAGAAAATCTCATAAACATCTCTTCCTTTACATGACAGTAAAAGTAACATTACACACTAAGATTGCATTAAATAAGTAAAGTAATTAAATTATTTGCTTCCCCACCATGATATGCAAAAAGTTGTTGTCTAATGTTAGGACCAGACTTGTAGTCCAGCATCCTGTTTCCTACAGAATCTAACTGGAAGACAATAGTCACCCCTCTATCCCATACTACCCCACTGTTTTTCTCTAGCATCTAGTATTCATCTGTCACCATGCAAAAGATTTCCTTCAGTCTCATGGGTAACAGCTGTTAGTAGCTCTCTACTGTGTGGATATGTTTCATCAATATTTAAAACAATCTAGGCAATGGTGCACTTAGATAATTTTAGATTCTGGATCAGAGCTTGGCAAGTTACTTTTTAGACATCCTAAAAAGTAAATAGTTACAATTGGATGTCCAAAAGTAGTTACCATTATTTAATTATCACTATTGTGAACAAATAGTACTTGTCATTCATGTTATTCAAAAGTAAACTTTTTAAAGAAGCTAAAAGAAAGAAGTGAATACATTAAAATAATTACAATATTGTTAGAAACATACAAGAGGTCAGCTTTAAAATACAATTAAGCTATTCACAATATTAAAACAATTTAAAACATACATTTTAAAAGGGCAAAAAAGCAGTTTTAAAAATCAGCATGGTTTTATATACAGCACTCTCTTAAAACCCCTTTCCTTAAAACCCATCAGTTCTAAAAGCCTGCTGAAACAAGAGCAAAAGTCTTCACCTTTCAATGAAAATCAGCAAGGAGGAAACTATTTTATCCTACCTAAGGAGGGAATCTAGAGCAGGGACAGGCAACCTTTTTGAGACCTGGGCCGGTCTCCCGTAGCCCAGGTCTCGGCTGGGCCAAGGGGGGGGAATGGTGGTGCGTGTGCACGTGCGCACCCCCGCCGCCACACGCGACCCCCCGCGCACGCGGCCACTGCCGTAGCGTGCGTGGCCACAGCCGCCACAGTGCATGTCACGGCCACCATTTTGGTAGTCCAAATCACGGCCGTGCCACATTTGCGCATGCGCAAGAGTACTGCGTATGCGCAAACGTGTCGCGGCTGCCATTTTGACTTCCAAAATGGCAGCCGCAGCGAGCACAGCCGAAAATGTGCCCCTGCGGCGGCGCGCGGCAGCAGCGGTGGCATGCGGCGGCGGCGACGGCAGCAACCTTTGGCCTGGGCCGGTAAGTCCAGGGCCCGGGGCCTTAACCGGCCCCCGGGCCATAGGTTGCCGGTCCCTGGTCTAGAGCCTAGGGACAGCTACTGAGAAGTTCCTGTCAGAAACTGACAAGACTTGAAAGCCCACTGCCCATTATCCATTTCTTTTGGTCCATGTGAGAACTAATGCTACTGCAAGGCATAGCCTTCAGAATATCACAAGAGATTATGAGGCTGTGGGTAGAAAGCTGAAGGTTCTGGGTGCACAGGTAGTTATTTTGTCTGTCCTTTCAGCAGAAGGGCACAGCCCAGGAAGGAAAAATGGTGGCATGAACAAGTTGCTCCACAGATGGTGCTGCTGGGAACAATTTGGCTTCCTGGACCATGAGATGTGTTTCATGGAGGTGGACTTTTGGCAAGGAATGGGTTGCACCTCACTGCAGCTGGCAGCAATGATTTTGCTAAGAGTGTGAAAGATCTGATCAAGAAAACTTTAAACTGAGTTATGTGGCAGAGGGAGACAGTATCCTTGAGAGCAGGAGTTCATCAAGTGCTGGAAAGAATAGCCCAAATGTTATAGAGAGAACAAGGGAAATAGCACATGTTCTCCCGGTGTTTGTTATACAGCAGAAAGGGGAACCCAGCACTGGGAGGGGAAAAAACTTCAAAAGGCAGATAGAGGGAATGGCCCATGGTCTTAGATGTCTGTATACTAATGCACGGAGCATGGGAAATAAACAGGATGAACTTGAACTCTTACCACAGCAAAGCAAATATTAGGTAAAAGGCATCTGAAACCTGGTGAGATGAGTGTCATGATTGGAATGTAGTAATAGAGGGGTATAACTTATTTCAGAGAAATAGACCAAACAGAAAGGGAGGTGGAGTAGCATTATACATTAAGGCAGGGGCAGGCAACCTTTTTGAGCTGGGGGCCGGGTTGCTGTCCCTCAGACAATTGAGGGGCCGAAGCACCAAAAATAAATAAATAAATAAATAAATAAATAATAAAAAAGTAAAAAGTAAAAAGTAAAAATTAAAAAAATATGCATGCACACTCTATCAGCCCCAGAAAAGCCATGGCAAACCCCCTGTGGAGATTTTGCCAAGAAAACCCCAAGAACAAGTAATAACAACAATAATCAATATCATCACGGCGGGTGGGGGGTGGCGGCGGCGGCGGTGGCAGGACCGGCCTGGGGCCGGTCCAAAGGCCTTGGGGGGCCGCATCCGGCCCCCAGGCCTTAGGTTGGCTACCCCTGCATTAAGGAGTAGCATTATAAATTAAGGATATGTACCCCTGTGAAGAGATCCAAGATTTAAATCCAGGAAGCTATATTGAAAACATCTAGGTAAAATTTAACAGGGAGAGAAACAACTGGGATGTGGTGGTAGGGGTCTACTACAAACCAAGCCAAAACAAGGACCTCAGTGATGCCTTCCTGGAACAGATGACATTCAGAAAGGAGTGATGCAGTAGTAATGGGGGATTTAAACTATTGTGATATTTGTTGGAAGTCAAATTCTGCCAAAAACTTAAGTTCCATCAAATTCCTCACCTGTCTTATAGACAATTTTATTGTCCAGAAGATGAGGCAACTAGAGGATCAGCTATTTTAGATTTGATCCTAACTAACAGTGATGATCTGGTTAATGAGGTGCAATTGGCAGGATCCTTAAGTGGGAGGGATCATGTTCTCCTGGTATTTGTTATACAGCAGAAAGGGGAAGCCAAGCATAGTCAGACATGAATTCTAGACTTTAAGAAAACTGTTCAGTAAATACTGGCGGTAATCCCATGATCAGGAATACTAATTGAAAAGGGGGTTGGTTCATGAGGGATCAGAATTTCTTAAAAGTGAGATACTGAAGGCACAATTTCAAACAATTCCAATGAGAAGGAAAAATGGGAGGTGTCTAAAGAAACCAGAATGGATGTCTAAAGAAAAGTGAGCTAAGACTCAAAAGGGACATGTACAATAATTGGAAAGGGGGGACATTACCAAAGAAGAAGTCAAACAAATAGCCAGCTCATGTAGGGAGAAAGTCAGAAAAACTAAAGGACAGAAGCAGCTCAGGTTAGCTAGAGAGGTTAAAAACAATTCAAACAGGGTTATTTTGGTTACGTCTATAGCAAAGGAAAAACAAGGAAATGGTAGGGCCTCTGTGTGGAGAAGATGGTGAAATAATAATAAGGAATGGAGAAAAGGCAGAACAACTTAACCCCTTCTTTGCCTTGGTCATGTCCCAAAGGGAGAACAGTGCTCAACCTGGGAAAATGATACAGTAGGGGAAATGCAGCATAGAATAGGTAAACAGGTAGTATAGTAATACCTGGCTACTCTAAATGAATTCAAGTCTCCAGGACCAGATGAAGTAATAATAATAATAATAATAATAATAATAATAATAATAATAATAATAATATTTATTTATTTCTTATACCCTGCCTTTTGCCTAGGCAATCAAGGTGGCTTAGAACACTTTGAAGGAGGCTTAGAAACCAGCTGGAAATCAAAGGGGCTGTTTCAAAATGGGTTGTTGGTACAGGGTCCTTTCACACTTTGCTATTATAGTACTGTGATTCCACTTTAACTGTTATGGCTCTCTCCTATGGAATGCTGGTGTTTACAGTTTGGTGAGCCAATGGCATCACTAGGCTTGGCGTCACCCAGTGCCATAAATTATGGTGTCACCACCCCCACTGACCTTACGCCATACCACACCATACAGAATCTTCAGTATTTTTTTTGTAATAATGTTATTCATAAATCATAATTCCTATTTATCATTGAATCCAATGGTAGTAGTTATGACATAAACAATTAGCAAAATTAAAATTATAAAATTACATCATATGCACAGCCTAAGTGTATTTATATATACATAATTTCAAGTGGTTAAAGTGAAAATTTGATAAGATGGGGAGTTTTTAAGGATGTTTTTCATTAAAAAAAATAAAACATTTAAAAATTTTAAAATCTGAGACCTCTCCTTTCTCTTCCCACTGAGCCTTGCTCCACTCACACAATCTCTTCAGCATTTTAAAGGGACACAGGTGAATGCCACAGCCTGTATCTGCCAAATGGCACATATTTGGGGAGCAGTGGGGTCACCACCTCATGGTGTCACCTGGTACTGTGCGCACCCCCTGCATACCCCAAGTGACAACCCTGCCTGGTGAGCCACTAGAGCTCTTTGGCTGAGAATGCTAAGTGCCTCTTCCTAAACTTCAAATCTTCGGAGTCCATAGCATAAAACCATAGAAGTTAAAGTGATATCAAAGTGCTATAATTGTGTAGAGTGAAAGTCCCACAGATTTATTGTATTGCTTTTACTGTTGCTGCATAATGAACTGATGCTTCCAGTGGGCACTCCACCATGCTCACCAAGATCTATTGCCCAAGTGATGACAGCCAATGCAGACCCCATAAGTGTATATTTGGAGTTAGGATTATTTGCCCCAAAGTGCATCATTTTACACTTACCTTAGAAAGAATGTGCCCCCTTCTTGCTTATTTGACTCAGTTTGGAGAGATCTGTTTGGGTTTTCATCATCCTGAATAATTTGTTTTCATCATCATATTTGGCTTGCTGCCTATTACTGACAAGATACGCTCCACATCAATTCTGTTTTTGCATATATATTCTCACACACACACACACACACACACACTTGACGCCTGAGTTTCCCTGTACATCCATCTTCTACCCATGCAAAGGTCTGTGTATGCACATTCCTGTATTCTGGAAACCAGTTTGCCTAGTTAATGTCCACAGCCATTTTATTAGCAATGTCTTACAGCCCAAGTAATGAGCTTTGGTTTTGGATTCAGATGGTCTGAGTCAGCTAAATCTGTGAGCTGCAAACTTAGCCATGAATAATAGATTGCAAATTAGAGACCAAAAAGAAGGGGGAAAAAACCCTTTAAAAATTCTCCTATTTACTAATCTATCAAATCCCTATGCCTAGATTCCATACTTCCCAGTGAATAACTGAGAACATCCAGAATTTTCTACAGAAAACCAGTAAGAATGGAATAAAGGCCATAGAAAAATAATTCTGTTGATGTGAAAATTTTCTTATTATCAAGGACTTGTTAAACACTTATTCGCTAAACACAAAGGAATATGGAAAGAGGCAGTCCTAAGGGAATTTTAATTTTTAAACAATATATTTCTAATTGTTAAAAGAAGGATGAATCCATATTCATTCTTGCCAATAATATGAAAGGACTGTAGCATGCTCAGTTACAAGAATGCCTTCCTTTCCGTGTTTGTGTGCACATGATTATTTCTATTGAGCAATGGGATTTACATCAACTTCAACTTCTGAGCTGTCCCAAACTAGCTTTGTGAAGTATATAATAAATATAAAATTGATGGGGAGAGGTTAGCCCATTTTTGCATGTTGAAACAGTTGCTTGTGGTACACTATTTGGGGTCAGGAAGGGGGTAGGAAGAGCACAGTCTGTGAAGGCCAAGGAAACAAGGATTTCTGAAATATAGCCAACTCTTCAGTATTACACCAAAGCAGTACTCTTTGTATTTTGTATTTTTTTTAATTAAAATATCACCCAAAGTACACATGGAGGAAATCACTGCAAGAAAAGGGAGCAACTGATCATCAGTATTGTCATGGACCTGTTAACACCTCCATACAGCCATGTACTATGGAACAAAAGACCAATGGAAATGCTAACTAGAGCGGCCAGGGTTTTCCATGTTTCTGATGAAAGTACAACATACTTAAAGCACCAGGAAAGTGCTTTCCCACCCACAGCAACATTTGCTTGAGGGAAGGCAACTGCATCCCTGGCACCAACCAAGCAATGGTCATTAATTTTTATTAAAAAGTGACTGTCTGCATTAGTGCCAATGACTCATTAGGAGAATGCTCTAAGGAGAACACTTGCCTACAGCCAAATACAGCTAAATACAAGTAGCTGCAGCTAAAAAGGGAGCCAACTAACCTGTTAATGGATCATCATCATCTAAAGGTCAAGATAGAGAAGCTGTCTTTGCTCCTGGCATTTTGTGGGACACAGCAAATCTTCCAGAGAGAACAAGACATCTACCTGCAGGTGACTGAAGCAAACAGGATCCAGTCACATCAAAGCAACACCATGACATTCATTTAAAAACTGGAACAATTGTGAGGCACTGTAATTCAGTTCATGCATCCCTCAAACATATGGTCTGGCTGTGTCCAGTTCTAGCAGCTTTTGCCGGTGGGCAGAGATCACTAATTCTGTATTGGAACAATTTGTGAAATCTGCAGATGTGCTTTTCTGAAACTAAAAGACCTATATTGCAACAATGGAAAGACAGAAACACACCTCCTGAGAAATTTCCACAGTCCTTTCCATATTTGAACACATCGCACTGAGGTATCAGTAGTGTATATCTGTCTGGATATGAAACTGCTTTTTTATTTATAATAATATGGATATTCTACCATTATCACTCTTCATTGCTGTACTTCTTATTGTCCAAGATCCAGCTGAGGCTTTACATCCACACAACCCCCAACTGTGTGAGCGATCGGACCTTAAGGAGGCATCTGACACCTCTATGCACAGGTGTGGGCATGCATTGCCCCATTCTTTCAACTGGTGGGGTGCAGCTCCTTTGGCTTGTGCATGTCTCCTTGTGCAGGCTTTTGTTGTTGTTGTTGTTGTTGTTGTTGTGTGCCTTCAAGCCATTTCCGACTTACGATGACCCTAAGACAATCTTATCATATGGTTTTCTCGGCAAATTTCTTCAGAAGGGGTTTGCCATTGCCATTGCCATTACCATTGCCATGCTCTGAGGCTGAGAGAGTGTGGCTTGTCCAAGGTCACCCAGTGGGTTTCATGGCTCAGCGGGGATTTGACGCATGGGCACAATTGCACCATTCTTGCTGCCAGTCAGATTTTGCTCCTTCTTTTCCCATGAGCCAAGACAGACATTGCTAATTCCAGAGGGCAAAAGCATGCCAAACATACCTACCACTGCCCCTAGATGCCTTCATTCTCCCAGGATCTAGCATACATACACTGGCAAGGCTTTTGGCTTCATCAGTATTTTCATGACTCTCAGCCATGGGTGTGGGTGTGCACACATGCACGATTTTTAAATTCACTTTGGAAGTCTTCCTATGTTTTGTCCTTTCCTTTCTCTTTTTGTTATTCTTGGTTTTGCATAATGAAACATAAATGGGGGGGGTATTTTGTTTTAGTTTAGGTTATAAAGTAACACCCAGAGCATGATCATTTAGGAATTCTTTACTTGGGAAAGTTGCCTTCCTGAGAGAGCCTGCAAAAGAAAAAGTTTGGATGTTACAGATGTTTTGTTATTGATAAAGGATCATGACCCATTTTAAGTAACTGATGCTATACAGATGACTTACATGTGCTGTTGCCTGTCAGTTCTTCATTGCCTTCCTTTTGATCTCTGACAGTCAGATTTCCTTCAGCTAGCCTAGAACCATATGCGCCAAATATCTCAAGGTCCTATGGGCCTACCTTACTTCCCATATTCTGAGACTGATTTTAATTTCACAATTTACATCGCCAGTTAGGGAACTGCGGCCCTTTAGAAGTTCTAGCTACCATGAGAAATTTTCAAGGAAGGAAACTGAGAGGTAAGTGTTGGAGTCAAACAAGACTTGAAGAGCCACAGGTTCCCCAGCTCTAGTTTATATTAGTCAACTAAATTCTGATCTTCTGAATCTTATTTTCAAGAAATAGAACCAGTTGTGTTACATTTTTAAAAAAGAAGACTCAAGCAAGTAAAGGAAATTGGATGTGAGCATGTTTTCATAGTAGTTTTCCAAACCTATAAGGTTTTGACCTACAGAAAGCTCTGATCATTATAAAGTAGATCAGTCTTTCACAATCTGGTGCCCCTGGATGTGCTGTGCACCGACAACCGACATCCTCAGCTAGCACAACCAATGACCACACTAACTGGGGATGATGAGATTTGCAATCTGCCCACCCCATATAGTGGACATTGGGTTGGGAAAGATTCTTCTTGGTCCTGAAAGATAGTGGGTATTTTTACACACAAGAATTTTTAAATGCCTCTTACTTCAATCACTTTGTAATGCAACAGTGAAATGGCTGTGAAAACTAATTTATATGGCATGTTTATTGCCCACAGTTTCTTCTGCATTTACAACAAACTAATAGTCTTCAGAGGTTCACAAGCCTGTAATGTCTCTCTCCTCAGGGATGGTTCAAGGAATAGTTCAAGGTTTGTTTGCTTGCAAAGAATGGGCCTTGAAAACTAGAGAGAGGAGACTGATGCACCAGGTTCAACATAACTTGTAATGGATGGGAAGGGCCTTGTATGGCAAAACCAGCTGTTCATCTCCTATATCTCTCATCCTCATATTTTAGAATCTCTAACATTCAGATCCACAGAGTGTGAAAACACCATAGGAATTGTCCCAAGATCCTCAAAACATATCACATTTCACCAATATTGTGGGGGAAGGATCAGGGCAGAAGCTGTGTCCTTGCCCTTATGTATTACAGGCCAAAAGCAAGCGCTGTTTTAATTATGTGTAGAAACACTTCTATGACAACTGTGCCCTGATAAGGTAGAAAAAGTAATTGGATGAGAGAACCGATATTCAGGCTGCTGCTAGTTAGCAACGTTTTGCCCTGTTTGACCACTCTCCTTCTTGGTGAAGGAGTGCTATAAAGGGCTTGTCAAGAATCATTATTAAATTCTCAGTGATGGATCAGTCTGATAGGACGTATGCTGCAGGGCTCAGTACTATTTTTGTTGCTGACCCGGATGCAACACTGGAACACTCTTTGCAGAAATCCCTAGTGGAATCCTTATCAGACTCTAGGCAATTCTTCACAGCCCAGGAAATTCAGGCAAAGGAACTGAGTGTCCTTCTGGTCTCACAGTGGATTTGTGGCACACACCTTGCATTTGTATGAGCCAAATTAAGTATTCACAGTTATACCAGCATGAATAAAAAGCAAAGGATAATATAATGACACATAGATTTGATTGGAACTCTAGAATTAACCTGAGTACAAACTACTCTTCATAAGTACCAGTAATTTCAGTGGAATCCAGGCCTCGTCCTCTTCATTAGGCAGAATGAGGCAGCTACCTCAAGTTCTGGGAAAGGGGAAGCAATAGTAGCTCTCCAACTGTTCCTCCTAAATCTCCTGGACATTGCTTTGTCTTGGAACTGTGTGGGCCACTCATCTGTTAGAGTTAAAGAAAGATTGCACTGCCAATTTAGTTGGTGTCTGTACATGGAATGGATGGGAAGGAGTCATTTTGTCTTTCATCTCGAGTAGAAGAACCATCCTTGAAAAGCAAGCTCTAAACATAAGGATGTGAATTCTAGAGGAGAAGCTGAAGGAGAAAATGGGAGCCACAGTACAACTCACAGGAGAAGATAAGAACAAACACTTTAGATGTCTATATACCAATGCATAGAGTTTGGGAAACAAACAAGATGAACTTAAAGTCCTAGTGCAGAAAGGTTAAAAAAAGATTTTATAGGTATAACAGAGAATTGGTGAGATGACTCCCATGTTTGGAATATAACAATTGACGAGATACAATCTGTTCAAAAAGAATAGATGCGGGAAAGAAAGAGAGGAAGTAGCGTTACATGTCAAAGACAAATGCACTTGTACAGAAATCTATGTGAGTAATCAAACTGGACGAATGGAAAAGCATTAGGGTAAAAATAAACGGATAAA
>CM034701.1:65733863-65745493 GCA_020142125.1 Phrynosoma platyrhinos | reverse complement strand
GTGAGGTAGGATTGTGTCTGCCTTAAGCCCAGTGTGAAAACGTCCTTCGTGTGCATTGCAGATAATTTCCTGTTTCAAAAGCTGGAAGAAGGAACAAGGGGGTCAGCTATTCTGGGCTTGATCCTAACCAATAAGGAGTAATTGGTCACTGGAATCAAAGCAGTTGGTACTTTAAGGAGAAGAGACCATTTAACACTAGAATTCGTGATTGTGGAACAGCCAAAGAAGAGTACAGCATAGTCAAACACAAACCTTGGATTTCAGGAAAACTGATTTTATCAAGCTCAGGGAAATACTGGGCAGAATCTCATGGCTAGAAATGCTAAAGGAGAAATACACCCAGCATGGGTAGGATTTCATGAAGAAGGAGCTGCTAAAAGTACAATCACAAACAATTCCATGGAAGAAAAAATGGGAAACATCTGAAAAAGCGAATGTGGCTGCACAGTAAACTCAAGGAGGAAGTGAAAAGAAAAAAGAGCATGTATAAAGAATGGAAGAAATGGATAAACCACCAAAGAAGAATACAGATGTATAGCCCAGGCTTGCAGGATTAGTGTAAGAAGAGCTAAGCTCAAAATGAGCAGACACTGGCTAGGCAAGCAAGGGGACAAAAGGGGAGTTTCAAATATGTTCAAAGCAGAAAAATGATTAAGAAAATGGCGAGCCCCTTGCTCAGCAAGGATAGCAAAAAGATAACAGATCCCAATGAAAAGGCACACTGCTCAATACCTATTTTGCTTCAGTTTCCCCCTGCCCCAAAAAAGAGAACTACGTGCTTCCACGATCAGCAGAGATCCGTGTAAGGTATTCTGGTTGCAAATCAATTGATAAGGAGTTAGGAATCACCTAGTTAATCTAAACAAGTTCAGCACCAGTATCTGCAACAATTCAAGTTCAGTATCTGCAGCACCAGATGAATTGCATCCCAGAGAACTGAAGGAACTTGCTGATGCACTCCCTGAACCACCTGCCATCATGTCTGAGAAATCTTGGAGAATAGGTGAGGTGTCAGAGGACTGGAGATGAGCAAACATTATCCCTCTTTAAATAAAAAAAGGCAAGAAAGAAGAAACAAAAATTACAGGACAGTCAGCTTGACCTCAATTCCAGGAAAAATACTAGAATCGGTCTGCAAGTTTCTTGATGATAATGCAGTGATTAGTAAAAGTCAGTATGGGTTTGTCAATAACAAATCCTGCCAAACTAACCTTTTTTAAAAACCAGGTCACTAGTTGAGCAGATGGTGGGAATGCTATGGATGTCATTTAGCTGGATTTCAGCAAAGTATCTGATAAGGGCCTTCATTATATTTTGATTAGCAAACTGACTTAATATGAAATAGATGTAACCCCCATCAGATGGATCTATAATTAGTTGAAAACCATGCTAAAAAAAGCTGTCATCAATAGCTGTGCTTCATATTGGAAATGGATCGACACGGGTCTGTCCTGGGACTGACACTCTTCAATGTTTTTATCAGTGATTTAGATAATACAATCAAGGGAATCCTTATCAGGTTTGTAGATGATACAAAGCTGAAAGAAGCAGCTGACAATGTAGAACATAGGAACAGAATTCAAAAGGACTTTGATAAAGTAGAAAACTGGTCTAAAATTAATAAAATGAAATTCAACAGAGACAAATGTGAACTTCTACATCAAGGCCACAAAAACCAAATGCACAGAGAAGGAGGCCTCTTTGGCAATTGGTTCCCTTGCTAAACCTCTCTCACTGTCAAGACGTTCCTTCTAATGTTCAATCCAAATCTACCCTCCTGTAACTTAAAACCATTAGACCTAGTTCTATCTTCTGAGGCTGCAGAGAACCATCCTGCACCACCATCCTTTTGTGGCAGCCATTGAATTTTTATATAAAGAGTGCAATCATGTCTCCCCTCAGCCTTCTCTTTACCAAGCTGAACATGGCCAGCTCCTTCAAGCTCTCCTCATAAGTTTAATTTCATCCATTCTTCTTTCATTTATTTATATCCCTCCTTTCTCCCAGTATGGGACCCAAGGCAGTATCCGATACCTTAAAAACACAATAAATTTGTATGGAAATAGCCAGATTAGGTAATTCATTAAACAATAAGAAAGGAAAAATGGAAAGTGAAGAAAGAAGGAAACGGAAGGAGAAGACCAAGCTTCGCAAGGAAAAAGGAACATGGGTAAACAAATAAATATGGACAAGAAGGAAATAGAAGAAACAAGAAATAAGAAAATAAGGGGGGTCAAATATGTTCCAATAATTGTTTATCATGTATATGTTTGGTTTTTGTTTTTTAGACTGTAAATAAAAAATTTAAAAAAACAATAAATTTAAAATAAACCTCTTAATACAAAAGTTAACATACAATAAAATTAACTCTGATTTTAAAAAACCCACAAAAAGATATTTAAAGTATAATAAAAAAAACTCCAGTCCTTCCCCAATAAAACCACTACACCTCTTTCCCATTAAAAACTCCATATGCAATCACCAAGTATTTATATGTCTCCTTGATAGTGTCTTCCTCTCTGGAGTACCATATGTATGTTTTGAAGACTTATATTGACATAAAGGCACAGAAGGTTTCAAGTCCATGGATACTTTTACACAAAGGGCTCCTTGAGCTACTAGCTGAAAGACACTATTCACCTGTTCAGACTTATCCTCCACAACTGATTTCTTCTAATACAAATAAAAAGGCAGAGTATGTTGTATGAACATGGGAGGGTTATAAATGGAAGACAATGACTTTGGAACCCCTACAAAAATTATATGTTTGCAGCAGGCTGATTACAAGACAGAAGTATTGTCTGGAAGCATCCTATGAAAAAGAATCCCATTTGTAACCCCAGTGCCCTACAATAACCATGAGTACAAAACTAATGTATACATCTCTAAAAGATAGATCAAAATGGGCCAAAGTCCTGAAGCCTATAGACAGTTTCTCTCCAAATGACCCTCCACTGAGTTGCAAGCAATAGGTCAGCTGCTCTTTTTATTATTTTATTACTTTAAGAAATACATTATCCTTTTCAACAAATAAAACATACTTAATCTCAAATACACACATTTAACATCATGACAATAAAGGCAAAGTCCATTTTATGCCTACTGGTGCCTCAGTTTAAGTGCATTACAATTGAAAACAAAACATGTTCAAAGTATGTCATTTTGGAGAGTTGGCAGTAGTTTTTTGTGGTTGAATTGCTCTAACACATCAGGATGTAGATTCAGTTGTAAGGCATGAAATGACAGAGAGAAGAGACTTGTTTGTTTGTTTGTTTGTTTGCCATGGAAGTAGTTCACTTGGCCATCTAAGGGGAGGAAGTTTGGGGTGGCAAAATGCCATGAATTCCAGGTTCTAAATTTACCTAGCCACGCCACTGTACTTCGACATTAGATAGAGATCTTTCTCACCCTTTTTTCAACCCTGCTACCCAAAATATATTTTCTTCTGAGTCGTTCTGATACGTTATCACCTTACAAGCCTAGGATCTCTAGCACCCCAAGTGAGACTCCTACATCTATGAGGTAGACACATAGAATTCCAGCTCTAGAATTCCAAACCAACTCTAGAATTTTATCCTACAGTTTTAGTGTGACACAATTTCTGCACGCAAAAGATCCTTGCCTAATCAAGCTGGTAGTTGACATGCTGCAGATGCTCTATTAATATATTTGGAGCAATTCACCACTTAATATCTTCCCTGGGTAAATAAACACCCACTGCCTAAAATGCATTATGCTTTTCCAGAGTACAGAGGTTGCACACCAAGGGTCAGCAGGCAAAGCATGGTGCCAAACATGTGCAGCTGTTTCCCTCACTCAGCCACCACCTGCACTTATGGAACATGGGAATTCCACTTGTATTCCAAGGCCCCATGTAAGCATATTATATTCAAGAGTACCCTGGCAGACAACCAGCTTGCAGCACACTGACAAAACAACTCAGCTCAGATTCCTTCTGTGGCACCACATTGGTGCAAGAAGGCACAGCCCCTTGGGTCGGGTGCATACTTTAACTCTTTCCAGTAATTTTCCCTCTGAGCCAACAAATCCACCTCCTCCTCCCCCCCCCCCCGCTATTTTGCTCACACTGTGATGCAATTCTGCATCTGTGCAGTAAACATAGTCTGGAATACTTGCAATGGGAAAAGCAGCTGGCAAAGGGGGTTTTCAGAGGGGAAGAGAGTTGTAAGGAAGGGACAGGATTTGGGAAAGTAACTTTTTTGAATGACAACTTCCAAAATCTCCCAGGCAAGTCTGGCAACCAGTTTCCAGGGAAGGGTTAAGCGCTCCATTTGCTCCTATTTCCACAGCAAGCCTCCCTTGGCAAGGGTGAATGAGCTGTGTGGGCTTTGTTACACAGGGCTGCAGTGTAACATTGCCCACTAATAGTGTTTGATTTGCCTTTGCTCTGTGAAAGCCCAATGTTATTCTGCTGAACTAGTAGGTGAACTTTACTGGCTTGTCTACATAAACAACACAGTCCCACCACAATCTATCACATGATGTTTTGAGGGAGAGGATGAACAGCATATGAATGAACATGAACTGATGTGGTATGCCCATTGGTACAGTACATTCCAAAGAAAATGAATGTTATTGCAATTCACTGCCCAGGTAGGTATATATAATTATAAGATGTTTGCGTGCTGGCAGAGTTGGTACTGAAATGGAGTGACTGAGACAAAAGGAGGAAGCATCAACATGCTTAGGTAAACTCTAAGATATGCAGAAGTACAAAACACTTTCCAGAAAAATTCAGAGAGACCCATTCTTCCCAACAGCACACCAACAACGTAGCTCAATGAGTGTGCTCAGTGATCTCCAGGAGTCACAGAATGTCATCATTTCATTTCCCTTTAATATCTCTGTTATCAGGTCCACCATGTGTACATTTACTTGCAACTCAGCATAACACTTGACACATCTGGGGCCCTTCCACACTGCATAGTAACAGAACTAGTGTGCAGCCCTATTAGTTAAAGTGAAATCATAGTGCTGTGATTGTGTACTGTGAAAGGATTTCATATGATAGGACAAATGCAGATAAAGTAGAGTCACAGTGCAATAACTGTGTAGTATTAAAGGGTCCCTGAAATGGAAGCTTAAGTCACAATCAGTTTGTTAGTCTCAGTTGTTTTTAGTTTAACAGACTAACAGGGCCACCCGTCGTAAAAAGAAAGAAATGGAAAATGGGGTCTGCTTAAGCCTCTCAAAGTGTTGTTGGACAACACTTCCCATTACCTACAACAAACATGGCCAATGGTTAGGGACTGTCATCACAGAAGCTGCTGGCCTGCAATGTTGGACGCAATGTTATCCCATGAAAATCGTGCATTTGCGATTACGATTTTCGTATGACGCCATGATTAAAGTGCCATTATCCTAGGAATATCCCGTGAAAATCACACATTCGTGATAAAGGTTTTCACACAATGTTGCAATTAAAGCGCCATTATCCCACAAATCACCAGGCAATAAACAGCAGTAAATCATTCACAGGGAAACCCTGTGAATGATTTATCACTGTTTATTGCCCAGTTATTGCTGGGATAATCACTCTTTAATCACTCTTTAATGTGTGAAAATCTTAATCACAATCTTAATTGCGACTGCACAATTTTCATGGGATAATCACAGTTTAAACTCCCAATTTTCCCCTGTGTGATAAAGTCCTTATATTATCCTGGTGAAGGAACATAGCTGGCAGGCAACTGAACAGGAACAGTGTTCTTAAGGGATAAGAGTACACCACAACATTTCATTGTAAATCTTGCTCCCCTCTCCATCTTATCCCCCAAATATCTAGTTATCAAAAGTACTCAGGGCAGCATTTTTAAAAAGCCTGTGTTTGCAAACATAGAAACTCAATTAATAAATGCATATTAAAAGACATTATTGCAAATACAGTCCCCAGCGTTCAAAAGGCATTTTTCATGATTAACAGCTATCTCTTCTAATTCACATTATTACCCCTAACTCAGTATTGCTTTCTCTTATCTTTGTTGTTGTTAACTGCCTTTGAGTTGACCTTGATTCATGGCAAACCTGTGAATGAAACATTTCCAAGACCTCCTATCCTCTACTGCTCTGCTTAGTTCCTGCAGATTCAGTTCCATGACCTCCCTGGTTGAGTCTATCCATCTGGCATGCGATCTTCCTCTCTTTCTACTACCTTCTACCTTTCCTTGCATTATAGTCTTTGCTAATGAGTCATGCCTTCTCATGATGTGGCCAAAGTACGACAGCCTCAGTTTGATCATCTTGGCTTCAAGGGAAATTTCAGGCTTGATCTGTTCAAGGACCCATTTGTTTCATTTGAGTTTAATCTCCTAGCTGCCAATCCCAAGGTTTGCTTTTAGTAATATCACAGCAGCTAAGGCAGGGGTAGGCAACCTTTCCCCTTTAAGGGCTGAGGGACTTCAGATCCCAGAAGCCTCAGCCATGTTGGCCAATAGTCCCATGTTGGCCAATAGCTCCTGGGATTCTGGGAGCTGAAGTCCCTCGGTCCTTAAAGGGGAAAGGTTGCCTACCCCTGAGCTAAGGCAATCAGAGCTAGAGCAGTCAACTATGTCTCCACCTCCTGGGATATCAGATCAAACCATCCATTTCCTCCCTGACTGCTTATGGGTAAGTATGTCCTAAAAGGTCCAGCGTGGGGTAGTGTGAACATTGGACTATGACTCTTGGAGATCAGGGTTCGATTCCTTGCTCAGTCATGGAAGCCTATTGGATGACCTTGAGTGAGTCACGCACTCTCAGCCACAGAAAAGCCCATGATAGGCTTGCCATGTTAGAAATGGTTTGAAAGTATGCAACAACTAATGGTTTTTCAAATTGTCTGGACCAAAGCTGTGTAGGGCTTTAAAGGTCAAAATCAGCACTTTGAATTCTGCCTGGAAATGGACCAGTAGCCAATATAGCTATTTCAACTGGGTGGGATCACATGATTCCTGTACCCAGCCCCAGTCAACAGCCTAGCCCCAGCATTATGGATCCACTGAAGTTTCTAAACAGATTCCAGAAGCAGACCCACAGTAGTGTGTGTTATAGTAGTCCAAACTGGATGTACATAAGGCATGTGTCACTATAGCTAGATTTGACTTCACAAGGAACAGGTCCAGCTGGCACACTAGTTTTAATTGTGCAAATGCACTCTTGGACACAGCTGAAATCTGAACACCCAGGCTCAGACCTGAGTCCAAGAACACACCCAAATTGAAAATTTAGGGGAGTGTGACCCCACCCAGCAAAGTCTGAATCCCTATTCCCTGACCTGCCTTCCAACTGACCAGAAGAGCCTCTATCTTGTCTGGATTAAACTTCAATTTGTTTCCCATCATCCAGTCCATTTCTGACATCAGACACTGGTTTAGACACATAACACAGTTTGGAAAAATTATTTTTCAACTATAACTCCCAGAAATCCCCAGCCAGCATGACCACTTAACTCATAAAAATCCCTACAGAAATTGCATGATTTAAAGGCACAGAGAAGGAAAACATTTCTGAAATACTTAGCAAAAATCTCCCAAAGGCATCCTAATGTCAGCTTTCATGTCATCCTCAGGCAAATATATTTATATCATTAGGTACTGTCCAGGCATTCTGATCTGGTTTAACTGCCTGCATATACTATCTAATGGTTTTCTAATATTTATAGATTAATATAATTGGACCCAACTTGATACCACAGCAAAGAAATGCATGCACATTTCTCAAGCAGATGATTATAATGGAATTCTGTCCTCCAGCCAGAGTTATATAACTAAGACCATCATCTAGCCAAACATGCACCAAAAGAAATTAGAGTAACAGTGACATCAGCACCACCTTGTGTATCTTTCCATACTTCTAATATTTAAATCCACTTTCACTCATATAGAAACATGGTAATCTCATCAGAGCCAGAACTGAAAAGTGTCGAAGTTGGAAATGGGGCTGCAGTCTTGCACAACATTAGACTGTTAAATTCTATGGGATTCAGAAAGCTATGTTATTTTTTAAAAAATATAAAATTTAATTTCACATAAAATATAAAAAAATTAAAATGGAATGTCTCTAACATCCCATTTTTGGGCAAGGTTCTGGAGCGAGTGGTGGCCTCCCAGCTCCAGGGGTTTCTCGATGAAAAGATCCATTTCAATCTGACTTCAGACCTAGCTATGGCACAGAGACTGCTTTGGTCGCCTTGGTAGATGACCTACACAGGGAACTGGACAGGGGGAGTGTGTCCCTGTTGGTCCTGCTAGATCTCTCAACGGCTTTTGATATCATCAACCATGGTACCCTTCTTAGCTGCCTTTCTGGGATGGGACTTGGGGGCACGGCTATGCCCCCAAGTGTTTTATATTGTCAGCCACCTTGGATCTCTTTTGGGAGAAAGGTGGCATAGAAATTAAATAAAAAAAGAAAAAAAGAAAAATGTTAAAAGAATAAAAATATCCTGGGAAAGAAAATAAGCTCTCCCCACTGCAGAAACAATCTAGTTTGACACCAGTTTAATTGCCATGACTTAATGCTATAGGATTCTGGGAATTGTAATTCCGTGAGACATTTACCCTTCTCTATCAGAGATTTCTGATGCTACAATAAACTACAGTTCCCAGAATTCCACAGCATTGAGCCATGGCAGTTAAACTGGTGTCAAATTGGATTATTTCTGCAGTGAGGATGCAGTCAAAGACTGGCACACCCAACATTTTTGTGTCACCGACTAACATTCCAATGATCTTCCAATAGCCATGGCTCTATATAATATAAAGGTGTGGTGAAGTTAGATATTAACAGCAGTATCACAGAGCAAATACTCATATCTATACTTTCTGAAGTGCCATACATACAGAGACACGCATACATACTGAATTTCTTGTCCTCTTGCTACCAAATATTGCCTTAGGGTTGATAACGATTTACAGATGTCATTCCACATGACAAATGCTTGTAACAGATAGAATTAACTACATTGAAATGTGGGAAAGGTCACTGAAATTAATGACAATACAGCAAAAAAGAATTGTCCCATTAGGGCAAATTCAGCCTCTACACCCTGGTAAGTCATTTCATTTGGTGGTTTTTTAGGAAACACTAAGGTAGAGGAAGAGGAGACAATATCTGTTAACATTATCAAGCCAAACATGTGCTAATTTTTGTGACTGGATCCCTTCCTGTGTATTTTCTGCATACTAAGAAACACACTCTAGGTCCCACATGACAGAATGTATAAAACTAAAGTTTTTTAGGAGAGGGGGAAACTTGGGCAGACATCTGGATTCTTCAATATTCAAAAAAAAGTGATGTCTGGTAGTGATAACTGACGTATTACTGCCCCAATTCTCCAGTTTCATCAATATGCTGAGACTGCCATCATTTTGGGTGGCAGCACCAAGACTTATTTATTTTACACAAAGAAATATATGTTCATTCTATCACATCACAGACTGCCTTGCAAAACAATCTGGAATTTTAGTTAATGAAATATAGGTAGAATTATTTTTAATTAGGATTTGATGATTTTATCACATTATGCTTTTATTTTGTCATTTGCACTGGTCCATTTGCATTGGTCCATTTTTGAGACCAATTCAAAGTGCTAATTTTAGGTTTTTAATACTCTGAACAGTCTGGGGTCAGATTAATTTCTCCCATATATACTTCTAGAGTTCTCTGGACTTCGGGATTGGGGCAGGGATCTCAGGTGACAGTATTGAGATGGAAAGTGTGTTATATATATTTTCTCCTCCAGACTTTGAATGACACACTTTGCGCAACTTTGGTTGATGTTTAATATATCATACCTAATGACACCACCAAAACCACAGCATCTGACATCACCAGGGGTCATCACTTGGTCTCAGGTTTTTGTCCTGAAATCTCAGTGCCAAACATGGTGCTAACCTGGCAACACTAATACCTAACCAAACTGTCAGATCTCCTTTAGAGAACCTTCCCCTGGTGTTCCCACCAACAAATAGGATTGGCACACTTGGCTGTGTCATAGTTGTGAAATGCTTCCTACAAAGATGCTTGATTGGCACCTACAAAGAATGTTTAGTGCTAGGTGAAAACCTTTGATGGCTAGACTCATTAAAGATACAATACTGATAGAAGTTGCTCACCCCCCACTCTATAAATTGGATTGCATTTTTGCATTTTAATCATTTTTGTGAAGAATTTGAATATCCTAAAGAAATAAACAAATACAATCACAAACTTCTGTGCCAATAAAAGAATGCAGTAAAATGTTGTAACTACTGGTTAGTTAAACATTGAAAGAATTTTACAATGTATTTTTCCATGCAGATCTTGAAGAGCTCATTCAGATGAACAAGGAACAGCAAAAGACTAGCACTACTTAAGATACCATATGGCAAGTTGCAAAGCATTTAGTAGAGTTGTAGGTTGGTAGAATGTATGGAGCCAAATCCGCACCATCCCTTTCATATCCAAATTGTGTGAAAGGCATTTGATCATGGCATGGATAACCTCAAGCATCAAACTATTTGGAAATAATGTAAATAGAGATAAACCTTAGCTAAAGAAGTAGCTATATTCCTGTTTAACAGAAAATTTGGTACCAGAGGCAAAAATAAAATGGAAAGGATAGGGCCACAAAATATGGAGGAACAGAATGGTTCCCAATCTGAAAAGGGTTCAGCCAAGACTGCATTCTGTCACCCTGTTTGTTCAACTTGTATGCAGAAAATATACTCAGTGCAATTTTCTTACAATCTGATCCTTCTCTGCTTCCTACTTTTGCATTCAAATCACCTATAATTAACCAGAAATCCTGTTTTGGTGTGATCAGTTTCTTCTTCGACTCTATCACAGAATCTCTCAATATTTTATAGCTTTTTGTGGGTTTTCAGGCTATGTGGCCATGTTCTGGAAGAATTCTGATGTTTCGCCTGCATCTGTGGCTAGCATCTTCAGAGAATAGTGGCATGAAGGTTTGTGGGGTATATATACTGTGTGACTCTTGGTTGAGAGGAAGTGATTTACATGTTAATCTGTGTGTTGTTCTGTTGTTGAATGGCAAGGCCTCAGGGTGGGAGGATATGTGAGGGGACATTGTGTCAATTTAATTAGTGATCTATTGTCTGCTGGGAAACCCCTGACCCTTGGTGATGTTCATTTGCATGTGCTGAGTCTTGATTTGGGTGTTTTTCAGGACTGGTAGACAAACTTTGTTTACTTTAAGGGTTTGGGGAATGCCGGTAACCCTGTCGAAGCTCAGGTTAATACTTGGAACACCGATCTTACCAGGGCTATCGACACAATCGCTCCCAAGCGTCCTTGCCATCCTGCTTCAAACCATAGGCCTTGGTATACACCAGAGCTTAGGAGGATGAAGCGGTTTGGACAACGACTAGAGCACAAGTGGCGGAAGACTCACCTCTTATCTGACAGAACTCGCCATAGGAACCTTCTTTGGTCCTATTGGGAGGCAATACATGCAGCGAAGAGAGCTTTCTCCTCTGCACGTATTGCGTCTGCAGAGTCCCGTACAGCAGAACTGTTTAGGGTGGTGATGGAGATGATGCAGGTGCCCCCTGCGCCAAATCCCTTACTTAACCCCACAATGTCCTGCTGTGACGTGTTTAACAAATTCTTTGCAGATAAAATCTCTCAGA
>CM034701.1:65704459-65723353 GCA_020142125.1 Phrynosoma platyrhinos | reverse complement strand
GAGTGCTTAAGTGCACTAAGCGGTATAGAAATGTACTTGCTATTGCTATAATAATTGTAAAAAATAAAAGGGTAGAAAGGGTAAAAGAGCTGAGGCTTGTTCAGCTGACCAACTGATCAGATTTCTTTGATGCAGTCATTTATTGGTTTATACACTTAAAATGTGCATTTTCCATACACAGGTTAGGTTGTTCTGACTCTTGGTGATTTTATTTTGCTTTTAGCCCTCTAGACACCATGGATACAAAATATCCATATTTTCACTTCTTAAAAGCTTCTGTAGCAATTTTGCAGAAACTAGGCAGATCTGGATCTCAGCACTGCAAGTGTTCCTCTCTGTATGCCCCTTCCTGTGATGGAAAGCAGGTAGATATCCCCAGCAGATACCCATTGTAACAATATATTAGCCACAAGTTGAATACAAGTAGACCACAAGTTGAACGTGAGTCAACAGTGTGATGCGGCAGCTAAAAAGGCCAATGCGATTTTAGGCTGCATCAGTAGAACTACAGTATAGTGTCTAGATCAAGGGAAGTAATAGTGCTACTTTATTCTGCTTTAGTCAGGCCTCACCTGCAATACTGTGTCCAGTTCTGGGCACGAAAATTCAAAAAGGATGTTGACAAACTGGAGCGTGTCCAGAGCATGACCAAAATGGTGAAGGGTCTGGAAACCATGCCCTACGAGGAACGACTTAGGGAACTCTATATGTTTAGCCTGGAGAAGAGATGGTTAAGGGGTGATATGACAGCCCTGCTTAAGTACTTGAACGAGTGTCACATTGAAGATGGAGAAAGCTTGTTTTCTGCTGCTCTAGAGACTAGAACACAGAGCACTAGATGCAAACTGCAAGAAAGAGATTCCAGCACCAACATTAAGAGGAACTTCCTGACAGTAAGAGTTGTTTGACAGTGGAACACACTTCCTCAGAGTGTGGTGGAATCTCCTTCCTTGGAGGTCTTTAAACAGAGGCTGGATGGCCATCTGTTGGGGATGCATTGATTGTAATTTCTTGCATGGCAGGGGGATGGACTGGATGGCCCTTGCGAGTTCTTCCAACTCTATGATTCTGTATACCATAAAGAGATCCCTTGTTTATGGGGTCACTATGGGTCAAGGTTGACTTAATGGCAGTTAGCAACAACAAAGTAGGTAGGTATAAGACTTTGTTTTTGTGTGCCTTGAAATCATTTCTGACTTATGTTGATCTTAAGGCAAACATATCATGGGGGTTTCTGAGGCTGAGAGTGTGTGACTTACACAGAGTCACCCAGTGGGTTTCCATGACCGAGCGAGGAATCAAATCTTCATGTCCAGAGTCGTAGGCCAGTGCTGAAACCACTGCACCACGCTGGCATAGCCCTGCTTCTATCAAAATACCCTAAAGGCACCAGATCCCTTCTGATCATGGAACCTAAGCAGGGCCAGCTCTGGTTAGTACTTGGATGGGAGACTACCAATGAAGATCCTTGCCTAAGAAAATGCTATGAAATTCATGCGCTAGCCATAAGTCAACAGGTGACTTGAAGGCACATATGGCTATAAAAGTAAAACAACTCTCTTGTTGTAATGAGTTATAATGTGCAATTTTCCATGTATCTTAGTTTTGTCATAAAAACATGGTGATTGTTTTTTACTGAGTTTGAATCACTTGGATCAAACATATGCATTTCACAGAAAAAGACTGATAGCAATTTCACAGTGCTCATTTGGTCCTCACTTCACCCACAGTCAGTCTGTTTTTGAAGTCATATTGGATTCTTCATATCAGCCATAGGCTCCTCTTATCAAAGTATCATTTATATATTTTCTGTTTGAAAAGAAGATCTTAGTTAAATGACCACTATTCTGTTAAGAAGAAATTTTAGGCTGAAATGTTAACTGGAAAAGGCTACAATTTGAACTTGCTGTCTTAATCTATTAGTGACCTGTTAAGGTGACTATTACTATGTAGTGACTAGGTTTCAAAAAGCTATGTTAGGTCAGTTCAGTTGGGTCTGCTACTTGTGTGAGTTTTTTGACTTATAATGTGCTGAATCAAAAACTACTTCTGAAATCATTCTTTTTTTTCACATGGCTATTATTCAAGAAATAAAAACCCAAAGTAAAGTTAAAGTAATTAATTTTATGTGAGCGTTCTGGTAGGCTTTTCAGAATATTAGTGTTGTAAATGAACTTCATTTTTGTAAACTGCAGAGATGAAGAGAAACAGTTGGAGAGGCAGAGAAAAACATGCCCGGAGCAACCGCAGGCAAACCTATAATGCCCAACCATACAGGATGCGCCACCACTGGAGTTATACGGAAAGGCAAGTGTATGTTACAGTTCTTTCAGTGTGTTGAAAATGCAGGCTCATGGAGACCATCCATTAGCATCCACCAGGCTATTTCCTTGCCACTTGCCTTTGTAGTTTATGTGAGAAGTGGGTGAGTACTCTTAATAAGGCCCTAATGTGCCCTAGATCCAACTTGAAGATTAGATTATTTGCCAAATAGTCTCCTTGGCAAAATAACCTTCTAAAAGCAATATTCCTATATTTGTCTAGTGTTAACCAGAGGATTTGCATGCAAAATATTCGAGTTTCTTTTATTCTTCCATGGGGTAATTTGCTATTTACTATAGTAACCCCAATGGAGTAAGCTTTATCTTCCTACTTCATTGTGAGAAGTTTAGATTGAGGGAAGTAACAGTACTACTCCATTCTGCTTTGGTCAGACCTTCGCTAGAATACGGTGTATAGTTCTGTGCACCACAGTTCAGAAAAGATGTTGGCAAGTGTGTCTAGAGGAAGGTGACCAAAATGTGAAGGGTCTGGAAATCATGTCCTATGAGGAGAGACTTAGGGCCTTTACAGACTGCCAGAAATAATGCAGCTTGAGACCACTTTAACTTCCCTGGCTCAGTCCTAGGGAATGATGGGAACTGTAGTTTATTGTGGCACCAGAGCTGTCTGACAGAGAAGGCTCAATGTCTCAGAAAAAACTGCAGTTCCCATGATTCCCTAGCACTGAGCCAGGGCAGCTAAAGTGGACTTAAGTTGGATTATTTCTCGCAGTCTATAAAGGCCCTTAAAGAGCTGGGTCTGTTTATCCTGGAGAAGAGAAAGTTAAAAGGTGATATGACAGGCCTATTTAAAAACTTGAAAGGATGTCATACTGAGGACGGAATAAGTTGTTTTCTTTAGTGCCAAAGAAAAAGACCCGTAGCAGTGGATTCAAACTACAGGAAAAGAGATTCCACCTGAATATTAGGAGGAACTTCTTGACAACATCCTTAGTTGACAGTGGAGTATACTGCCTTGGAGCATAGTAGAGTCTCCTCCTTTGGGAGGTTTTTAAACAAAGACTAGATGGCCATCTGTTGGGAGTGCTTTAATTGTGTATTCCTGCATGACAGGGGGGTTAAACTTGATGGCCCTTGTGGTCTCTTCCAACTTGATTCTATGATATGTACTGCAGAATTTTAATTGCATTTTTCAGTCAGTATCAAGTATCAATCAAGGTTTTGCCACACTAGTGAATGTGATGGGTTAAGAGGTGGAAATATCACACTAAAGCTGTTTTGGCTGCAAGAAGCTCTGCAGACACTTAAAAGTAGTTGGAATATAACTTCAGGAAGGTTGCTTCAAACATCCCAGTCTTCAAGCCTTCATCCACACTTAACTTTTGAAGGTCATGGTTCATCCAGTAGTAGAGATTATTATGAATTGCAGGATGTGGTTCTAAAAACTCAGCTGTTGCTATCAAAGGAAAGGTTAAATGCTGGATTATATGGCCTAATAGCTGCTTAGTTTCTCATTTCATCCTTTAAACTAGCCTTTTGGTTTGAAAATTTAGAGGGGAACTTAATTGACTCACAGGAAGAACTAAGTGTTTACTTACTCCCTCCTGGTCAAGAAGTGCATTTGCCTTCAGCCACCAGTTGTCCTGGGACTATGAAGAGAAATATACTCTGCCCCATCCATTGGCATGAGGACTGTTATTCAGGGGTGTGTGCACAGGGGTGCATAGTTTACAGTGTATTGTAAACTGCCTTGAAGATAATTTGATTAAAAGGTAGTATATCAGTATTTTAGAGCAAAACAGAAAGGTGCAGGAAGATGACAGAAATTTGCCTTGGAAGGAGGCATTATGTCACTTGGAATAGTGGCAGTTTTGATATCTTTTTCCTTTTCCCACATTCACTTTTAACTTTTCCAGTGATTATTAATTTTACATTTTGTGTGTATTTTCTCAGTTAATCTATCAACAGTATTGTATTATTTTCTTCATGCTTTCCTTTTTTATAGATATGATCGAGAAGAAAGACAAAACTCGCAGAACCCAGGTACAAGCCAAACTGAATTCCCCTCTACATCTTCTACTATATGCCAGAGCTCTCCAGCGCCTGGTAAGAAAAGTGTTAAGAAAGCTCTTAGTACTTTTTTAAAAATTGTATTTGTTCACTGCTGTACTAGCTATGAGAACTATTAAACAAACCTGTTTTTGAAGAACTATGTCTATTTCTTTTTAGAACTACCAGGCTTTTATTATGATCCTGTAAAGAATCGTTATTTCCGCTTACTTCCTGGGCATAACAACTGCAATCCTCTCACCAAGGAAAGCATTCAACATAGAGAAATGGAATGTCAGAGGCTGAGACTCCTAGAAGAAGAAAAGAAATGTATAAAAGTATTGTGTTTAATTTGTTCCTTAAATTTTGAACAGTGGCCTCAGTCCAGCAAAGAGTTATGCACTGTTAAGTAATTTGATCTCTGTGCATTTAAAACTAACTAATTATGTATGGGATTGTGGTCTCTGCTTTAATGTCAGTCTAAATTTCTCTGTTAGATGAGCAAATGTGTTATTGATCATGCTTTAATTCATAAACAAGTCCTCAAATATAGGTTGGCTAAGCACAGCACAGTGTTTTAAGAATGTATGAAATTCACAATTTACTATTTGTTCATCTGATAATATACATGAGAAATTGTTGTGCTTTATTTGCCTTTAAGCAGAAGGAATATGACATAACGTTATTCTGTCCTCATTTTTAATAGAAAACATCCAGGTGTGGACTGAACTCTTCTATCATTTTACGCAAGAGGCAGTTAGGTTTATTCAGTTCAATCAACTATTGCAGGTAAGATTATTTAACATCTCATTTATGTTATAGAGCTCTTACAAGGTTGTCTATGATCTAGTGAGCTTATTCATATCATTCTGTAGTGCATGAATGGTCTATTTGTATGTCTTTCACTTTTAGCCCACCTTTGCCAGAAAATTAGTTTGCAGGCTTGACAGATGAAGTAGTTACTAAAATATTTCTTAATCAAATGTTGTCTTTTCTTCAACTTAAATTGTGTTTTTAAAAAGAGTGTACAATTATTAATGGTCCTTCACTGTTTAGCTTTAGCTAAATAATATGATAATAACTACTTTATTTCACTGATATTAATAGGCAGCTCAGTAGAATGAATTGCCTTTTCGTCCCCTATTAATATGGAATTAATATGTTTGGGAACATATGGACAGTGTAAAGATTTAATATAACTGAAGTGTTAGAAAACATTGTTTTACATCCATTTTAAGTCTACTGACATTAAAAAACATGGTAGTTTTATTTTTATTTTCCCTTTTCCTCTTTTCTTTTTAGGCTGATTCATGAATTAAAGGTAAATTGTATGCAGAGAAGAAAATTAGAAATTGAGAGCCCAGATTCTACAGTTTCTGGAAACAACTATTTTAAACTGATAGCGGTATGTTGAGTACTCTTCTTTTATGATGGAACATAAACATCTTTGTTTTCATTGGTATGCCAACATTACCTTACATGGGTAGTCATAGAAGATCTGGGATCTGCAAACATATTCCACCACCCATGGACCTCTTCATCCCAAACCTACCCATTTTTCTGAAACTGCTTTTACCAAGCTTTTTGTTTGTTTGTTTGTTTTAAGAGGGAAAGGCTGCCTCCCAAAGTTGACCTTAACAGTAGCCTTAAATCATGCCTTTCTAAAGGCTTCTGAGAGTGTTTTTCCCAGTGGTTGGGGGCAGGGGGACTGCATTGGAGCACTGTGGGCTGCACGGTTTTCATTCCTTTTGTAAGCCACGTACATGAAAACTTTTAGACATTTGAGTGCCATATACTCAGAATAATGTACCTTATAGCTGGACCTGTATATAGGATGTGAAGAACAATAAATGTTAATCTGTGGCATTTGTGGAAACCAGTTGCATTTTGATATGGGTACAAATTCTTAGTAGTACCTGGACCTTCTCCGCGTACAGGAAAAAAACTCACAACAACTCAAAACAAGACATCTTCCTTTTCTTTCCTTTTCTTTCCTTTTCTTTTTTTCAGGCAGACACTGCTTATGAAAGAATATTTACTGTGAATGATGTAGAGCATGGAGGATGTAAATATGGTATTATCAACCTTAGTGGCTTGGGGAAGGATTCTCTTACTGTAGAGATGTATGACAACCTTTACTTCACAAACCGCAAGGTATTATTCTGTCCTTTGTTCAAGATTACAATTGATCCATTCTGTTTGATTGCAGTTAAGATTGCAATTCTGCAGATAAGAGTCTTCTTGATAAGAGTATTGCATAGTCCCTCCTGATTGTACCCACAATAATAAATCTAGTTATTTAAGTGGGTTTTGCAGTGTGAAATGTTGGACTCAGTTGGGTGAATGAAGCATGGGAAAGAACTCAGAAGTAAAATACTACAGCTACACTACCTATAATTAATTCTTTCAGTTCTGGTTGTGATGGGAAAGTTCTGCCTTTTGCAAGCAGAAGTATTCACCAACTATAACAAAATATGAGTTTGAAACTTGTTGAGTAGTTTCTGATATGTAAGCCTTCAGTTCAAATTATTGTAGATCGGAGTAGATTCCAACTGAAGGAATAAATCTGCAGTTTGTGTCATACGTTTGCAAGTATCCTCAGAATGATTTCTATCATTTTGTGCACCTCAGTTATGCATGGTATACTGACTTCAAAGTGGAGCTGTTGTGAAACATATGTATGACTGCCTTTGAATGCAGTTCAGAAACTACTGTTAATTCAGAATACCATTGTACAGCTGCTGACAGGATCTTGAGAATGTATTTCCTCTGTGCTTAAGCAGCTATGTCAGCCTCTAATTTATGCCTAGGCACAATTCAAAGAGGTGGGGGATCAACTTTAAAAACATTTACAACTTTGGACTGAGGTATTGGATAGAGTGCTTTTCTTCATATGAGCCAACTGAGATTGTTGTCAGATGCCTTTTGGTGTTCCCAATGTTACCATACCAGGTCAGGCATTTCCAATAGTGGCAGTCAGAGTTCAAGCATCCTCTCCTCAGATAAGATTCGTCTGGCACCTTCTTTGTTGTCATTCTGATGTCACATGACACCTAGGCATTTTTAACGTACTCTTTTACTCTGGTATTGTTTTTTAATGCTTTTTTTCTTTAGAGGTTTTAGAAGTTTACATGTATATATATATTTCATTATTATATTACAGTATTTGTCATATTGCAGAACTATCCTGGAAATGTTTTTTGAGGGGCAGAACCTAAATATTTTAAATATATAAGGTATTTGTTCAAATTAATAATGCTACCAACTATTAGCTTATTTGGCACTTGCATAGGCAGAATCTCTCACCTCTTCTATGGGAATATTCCCTGATTGGTGCTGTTTTGTGTGCCTTCAAGTTGATTTTTACTTATGGAGACTAACTATCATGGAGGTTTTTTTTGGCAAATTTGTTCAGAGGGGGTTTGACATTGCTGTCCTCTGAGGCTGAGAGAGAGTGACTTGCCCAAGGTCAACCAGTAGGTTTATATGGCTGAGCCAGGATTCAGACCCTGGTCTGCAGAGCCATAGTCCTGACTTCAAACCACTACACCACACTTGTTGTCATCCATCCCCTGATTACTTTTTAAGTTAGTTACAGCAGCACAAACTGTTCAGTTTATTCATCCATGGTGGGTGATGGATTGTCCTTCTAATCATATGTTGGAGGAGTAAGAATCCTCTCTTCCTTTAGATAACAGAATATACATCTTTTTTCTCATTATATTCTGTCTCAAATATTCAGCCCTTCTAGGTCTTAATTTCTTGGATTCTGTTGTTGTTCCAGTTGACTTTACCTGTTGTTTCTTTCTTTGTGTGTATTTTTAAGGTGAATTCTGTTTGTTGGGCATCACTAAGTCATCCAGATTCCCATGTTCTATATCCTTTTTTTTAAACGAAGAAACACTAGCTAATTATCATATTTCTCAAAACTAGCACTGTTCTGGGATAACCCTTGTGTGGTGTGCTATTTTCTACTGAGAAATAATTACAAATATTCCTGTGGCTCAAGGTTGTAGCAAGGAAAAGAAGAAGTTACATAGTGAGCATCACGTTACAGGCATCATGATGTAAACTAATAGAAAACAATAGTTTGTGAAGTTCAAATCTTGGAGTGTTTTGAAAGTGAGAAGGGGCTGATGTAGTAGCAGCTATACTTTGGGCAGACTGGGTATTGCCCTTCAACACCCTTCCAAACCAACAAGGTGCACGTGCAAGGGAGGAGGTTGGATTGCAAAGAGCTTATAAGTGGTGATACATTTAGTTATCCGTCCCTTTGTCCTACCAGCCTCAGTGGGCATCAGCCACCATTAGACTAATGACGCTTGCTCACAATGAAAGATGCAGAATAGCATGATTAAGAAGCAATAGTGATTAATTGTATCCAGATTATATCTTTGCTACAAGTGTGAGGCATTTCTCTAATATCTTCCACAATACTGAAGAGTTAAATATGGAAACTGTGTTCAGTTTTGTATGGCTCTAGAAGATTAGCATTGTTGTTTAAACTTAAACAAATAATTATTAAATAGTAATTAAATATTATTACTATTAATTGAATTATTGTTAAATAAAAAAATCTTTCCTGTGTATTTCCCTTTAGTGATGTAAAGAGGAGGAATGTCTCTTGCTTCTCAACCACATTATTCTTTCTGATCACATTTAACTTCTGTACTAAAATGATAGGTATCAAATATTGGAGACACTGAGAAAAAAAGTAATATCCACTTTAAAGAAACCCCAAGAGTCTTGCTTTATAGTATGTGTTATACATTTTGGGACTGCCTAAAAGTGACTGTTCTCTAGTGAAATATTTATGAGTGCTGCTGTAGCAGAGATGGATCTTCCTCCCAGGCTGATAATAACTGACACATTTTGCTCCTTTGAGAGATTGTTTGTATTGCCTCTTTAATATCCTTAACTGTCTCCATCAAGCTGTGCCTCATGGGTGTTGCAGAAACTCTAGGCTGTGCCAGTTTGCTCCCAGCATCCTTATTCAGCAACTCTAACACAGGTACTGCATGACTGTTGGGTGGAGGATTATGCATATAGATCTGGGATGTCAACCTTCCAGCACTTTCAGTGCGTGTCTCTAAAAGGTATAATAATAAATGCCAATCCTGAATTATATCCATAAGATTATAATGAAAATATAGAACTGTTAGATAGAAAATGTTTATCCATGGATTGTGCACAGTTAAAAATTTAGAACCCCTATTATAACTTTATTAGGTCAATTAGTGAAGTTTGAAATTTATACTTAACTTTGCTTATACTTTTATTAGGCCAACCTGTATGGTCTTGGGGTCATCATGCAGAAAACAGTGTGGAGAAAAGCTTCACAGTACTTTACTGGCTTTCAGTACTCTCTCCACTATTGGGATCAACATGGCCACCCATGCATTTGTATTAATTTAGTACAGTGGTCCCTTGATATCCGCTGGGGTTTGGTTCCAGGACCTCCCATGGATACCAAAATCCATGGATGCTCAAGTCCCATTAAATCCAATGGCACAGTTAGGCGGTGTCCCTTCTATAAAATGGCAAAATCAAGGTTTACCTTTTGGAAAATTATATTTTTTAAGACATTTTCAAACTGGATGCTTGAATCTGTGGATAAAAATTCAAGGATATGGATAGCTTACTGTATATGTACACACATGACAGTGTTTGTCTGAAGAAAATACAGTCTGCTGATGCTGTACAGAACTCCAAGTATTTATAATCCACTTTGAAATAGTGCCATGCATCAGATGAGTGAAAATGAAGCATTTCGGACAGTTTTCATAGAGAGTATTTTACCTAGATATTGGAACAAAAACTACTGTATTCCTTCAACAATATTGTCACTGCATTAATTTTGGAAGATCCAATGTCCAGTTATCTCATGTGAATAAAAATAAATAAATAATTTGTACCCCGCCCCTCTGAGTACAATCGAGGCGGCTAACAAGATTTAAGATTACATACAATATAAATCCACAAGCCCCAAAACCCACCCACCCTTTAAAAAAGTATTAAACCAAAGACTGTTAAAACATCTTAGTTAAGATGACATACCATAAAATCAGATCACAGACAAGAATATAATCAAGCAGAGAGACAGCAATATCCGAATTGGGAAGAGACGGAATATAGGGGATTCCTAAGGCCGGGAAATCTGTTCTAGAAAGGCCTGCCAGAAGAGATCCGTCTTAACAGCCTTTTTGAAGCTGTTTAGCATTGTAATCAGATGGATCTCATCCAGCAGGCCATTCCATAATGTGGGGCGATTACCAAGAATGCCCTCTGGGAGGTTGCAGACAGCCTAGATTTTAATGGCTGGAGCAAGTTCCTCCCAGAGGACCGGAGTGTGCGGGGAGGAATAAGTGCTCCTATGAATAGTTTCCTTGTGTGAGAAGTACAGTATATGATGTGAAGATTAAGAAGATTGTAGTGACTATTTGCTGCACTAAAAGTGGCAAAGAAGTGTTACAAAAACAGTCTCAAAATGGGTCACTGCAACTAAAAGGAGCGAAACTGATTTAGGGTAGATGAATTATGGACTTGATGTGCAGATGTCCTAATCATGCCTGTTTTATGTATTAATTCAAGAATAGGCAGGGTCTAAGGGATACGGTGGCTTAGCAGTAAAGACACTGACTGATGACCACAATGTCATGAGGTTGGCACTTCGAGACCCAAGTGTCGTGATGGAGTGAGCTCCTGTCACTAGTCCCAGCTTCTGTCAACCTAGCAGTTTGAAAGCATGCAAATAGATAAATAGGCACCACTTTGGTGGGAAGGTAACAGCATTCTGTGCAGTCATGCTGACTATGTGACCATAGGTCATCTTTGACAATGCTGGCTTCCTTGGTTTAGTAACGGAGATGAGCACTGCCCCCTACAGATGGACATGACTTAAGAATCATGTCAAAAAGTCTAGAACAGGGGTCGGCAACTTCTTCTTACCTGGGGCCAGTCCGCTGGTCTCCAGGTCTTCCGGGGGAGGGGGAAATGGCGCCGCTCGCAAGCACACACACATACGCAATATGCCGGAAGTACTGTGCATGTGTGCGTGCACGCTCGCACATGTGCAGTACTTCTGGCATACTGCGCATGTGCGAGCGAGTCGCGGCCGCCATTTTGTTTTCCAAAATGGCGGCCGCGACTCATTCACACATGCGCCGGAGTACGGTGCATGCGCAAACGAGCCGCAGCTGGCATTTTGGAAAACAAAATGGCGGGGGGGCGGCGGCAGGACCGGCCTGGGGCCAGTCCAAAGGCTTCAGGAGGCCAAATCCGGCCCCCAGACTGTAGGTTGCCGACCCCTGGTCTAGAAGTAGATCTAGAAGTAGGGGACCAGTCATGATATAGCAGCCCCAGAAACCCTGCTCCAATAATAAAAGACAAAACTGCAAGTGGTTGGAAACTCTTTTTGTAGATTTGGGAGGAGGAAACAAGGTGCAGAGGAGCCTTGCGTATTGTTTTATGGCAGAACCACTGCTTTCATGGACGAGTGGAGAAGCGGGACAATATTTTTTCAGTGGGAGAAAAATCTGAGAAGAGCATGTAGTCTGTCAAATGGGTCTGTCTATGGGTAGCTAGATTTCAACTCCTGTAATTAAAAAAATTAGGTAATTTCATTTCATAGAAACATCTCCGCTGTGTCTCAAATGTAAACATTCTAAGGCTGTTGGTGTATAAATTATAAAACAGTCTCCCAAATATTTCAGACAGCAAGCCTGGTATTGAGCATCATTGTTCATTTCCACATGATGCCTGAGAACTTCTTTTCTTCTTCCTTTTAGGAGACCAACCGGGAATGTTGTGCAGCTTTAAAATCCCCACAGCCTGGTCCTGTGCCTGGTGTTTGAATCCTCAGGCTGACAACTGCTTTAGCACTGGTGAGATGAAGTAACTTCCTACTCCCATTATGAATTTTATTATCCAACTGGTGCTTACACTTTATTTACTGTAGGTTTAAGTCGACAGGTACTTGTGACTAATACAGTGACTGGTCATCGGCAGACATTTGGTACCAGTAGTGATGTCCTAGCACAGCAGTTTGCCACCCAGGTAGGTGAGACATTTTTGTGAGAGAAGCAGCTTCTGATATATGCAGTACTTCTTTACTGTTTTAGCTGCTTTTATTTGTTCATTGCTTTGGGAAACCTTGGAAGTTCAGGGGCAATAATAAATAAATTTAGAAGGCCACTTAATTTCTTCCTTGGTTTTTTCAGACTCCAATGTTGTATAATGGCTGCCGTTCAGGGGAGATTTTTAGCATTGATGTTCGTCAGCGTACCCATAAAGGGCAGAGGTGGAAGGCCATCCGTCTTTTCCATCACTCAGCAGTCACATCTGTTAATGTTCTAAAAAATGAGCACTACCTCATGGCTGCAGACATGGAAGGCAAGGTAGAGATGGGTTTCTTGCATAAAATGTTACATATATTTTACCTACATGTTCCATAGTTTTTCCTTTTACTTAAGGGAGATGTATATTCCTGTTACCCTTTCAACTTGCAGGTAAAACTCTGGGATCTGAGAAAACTAAAATGTGTGAAAGAATACAAAGGTCATCACAATGAACATACCATTCTTCCTTTGCACATCAGTGAAGAAGAGGGGTTTCTTACAGCAGGTATGGCACATTGTTAGATGCATGATTATTCTGGCCTAATGATGGTGTTTGCTCTGCTGGAAAAAGAAAGTGAAAGCTCTCCATGTTTTCCTTTAACCTCTTAAGTAAAAATAGAAAATTATTATGTACTGTCATCTGGATTATGAATAGACTATAAATAGTTAGCAGGGCTCAGCTAAAACTCCACTGTTTTCCTTTCCCCACACATGCCTCCTTTTTGGGTTGGTGTTTCCTCTGAGCTGTTGACCTTATTGGGCATTAACTCCATACATCCACAGTTGCTTTGGTGCTTTTGCCTTAGAAAGCTGGTCCCAAACCATTTTACTGCCTACGTTAGGAGCAAAACCCTCCTCCTCAGCATCATGCACAATATGTTTGAAAAAGCCAATCAAATTGGAATTTGAATCTTATTTTAGTATATTTAATGAAACAGTGCCCTCTACCAGGTTGGCTTAGAGGAGATATGCAGATCATGTGGCACTCAGCAATCTTTGTAACACTTCCTAATACATCTACTGCTTGAAGCAGACACCTCCCTCTGTTCAGTAGTAGGACTAACTTGCTTAAATCTACAAAGAGCAACCTAACATGAGAAGTCAAATGGAAAAAGATGCTATGTTTTTAACAAAAATATTGGAATGAATAGAAGGATGTAGGTACTGGAATCTTTCTTTTGATTTTAATTACTTTTTTCCTTTTAGTGGGTCAAGACTGTTATACACGAATTTGGGGTCTCCAAGATGCCCGATTGTTACGGACTATCCCTTCTCCACATCCGTCTTCCACTGACTCCATCCCAAGTGTAGTGTTCTCATCTCGGCTTGGAGGCACCCGAGGAGTTCCTGGCCTGCTTATGGCAGTCAGGCAGGATCTCTACTATTTCTCATATAAATCAGATGACCCATATTGCTTAGGTACCAAAGACATGGACCATCCCATCCTCCTTAGTGATTGAAATTAAAAGTATGATGGGGATCTAAATTATTATTGGATTGACGTGACTTGTTCTTCTCAACCATTAACATTTTGGAACTTCATAATCTCAAGAACATTTTTCTTTTCTATATATTTTATGAAGCATTGAAAATAAATTCAAATGTGCTTATATTTTGTTCTTTCCAAGCATTAGTGGTTCATTCTTTATGTATGGATGTTTGTATGTATGTATATCAGAAATGAACAATTGTGGAAGGATGGGACTGCATTAATCCCTCAGGGGACCTTGGAGAGCTGCACCCCGTCCAACAAAACAAAAATACCCCCCATGCCTTCACCATGTTTTTAGGTCTAGGAAAGGAAACAACTAGAGAGGTTTTGTTTTTGTTTTTGTTTTTGTTTTGTTTTGGCAGGGTGGAGGAAGCCTCTTTTGGGCCTAGAATGGTGAAAATTCCCCCCACACCTAGAGGGCATTTTGGCAGCAAACAAATTGTAGCCCTGGGGGTTGCACTTTGCCCACTTATGGTGTATATTATCAGTTGCAAACTTCAAACGCACAATAGAACTTTTCCAGTACAGGTTGAACATACTTTATCCAAAATGCTTGGGACCAGAAGTGTTTCACTTTTTTTTATTGTGGAATATTTGCATATACATAATGAAATCTTATTCTTTATGCCACATTTCAACAATATTGAATATTGGACTTAACCAAATGCAGACTGAAAATGCAGTACTATTGGGGGGGAAATACAGGAGATCTATTGCAACCAGGCTAAGAAGTGGTTCCGGGACAGCAGCAGAGATGGTAACAAGCCCCATCTGCCAGGTGTGCGTTCTTCAGGCTTCCCCGTCACTGGGGAGACTGCCAGTTGCCCAGTTCCACTATGCAAACAAATGAACAAGAGTACTACAGCTGCCGCCTTGAAGGTGGAAGCATGGGCTAATGGGCTCCCTGGAGGCAGGAAAGCCCGAAGAATGTGTACCTGGAAGCCGGGGCTTACTGCTAGTGCTGCCCTATGCCATTTTTTATATAGAAGGACTTCAGCATCCCCAGTTACCCACAGCTACACTGTGGCAATATTGCGAACTGCCCTTCTTTTGGTGTCTATAAATGGACTATCAATTCTGAGTGCCTCATCCACCTCAGAATGGATGTCCATATATAGCTAATACAATGGTAGTAGATTAATAATAATAATAATTTATTTTTACCCCGCCTCTCTGCAGAGCAACCGGGGCGACTTACAACATTAAAAATTTACATAAATACAATCCCATCCCAACCAACCCTAAAACCCTCCCATCCCTAAAAAAATATTAAACAGTATTACAAATTTAAAATTACATTTAAAACAAATACATTAAGAGGGACCAACCCTCATTACAACAAAAGTAGGGAAGGAGAGGAAGACTAACTCTTAAGCCAGGAGATCTAGTCAGGAAAGGCCTGCCGGAAGAGATCCGTCTTGACAACTTTCTTGAAGCTGCTCAGAGTAGTAATTTGACAGCTCTCATCCAGCATGCCGTTCCATAGTCTGGGAGTGGTAGCTGAGAAGGCCCTCTGGGAGGTAGCAGACAGCCTAGTTTTTATAGGCTGTGGCAGATTCCTCCCAGAGGACCTGAGTGCACGGGGTGGATTGTATGGAAGGAGGCGGTCCCGAAGATAGGATGGACCCAAGCCATTTAGGGCTTTAAAGGTAGTAACCAACACCTTGTACTGAGCCTGGAAACTAATAGGCAGCCAGTGAAGAGACTTCAAGACAGGTGTTGTGTGGTCTCTCCTTGATGTTCCCGAGATCAGTCTGGCTGCCATGTTCTATACTAATTGAAGTTTCCAGACCAAGCGTAAGGGCATTACAAAAGTCAAGATGAAAGGTTACCAGCGTGTGCACCACGGTTTCCAAGTCCCTTGCTTCCAGGGAAGGGTGCAGCTGGCACATCAGCCATAGCTGATAACAGGCACTCCTGACTCGCATTTACCTAATTTGTCATCTGGAGCGACAAGTCCAGAACCACCCCCAGACTGCAAACACAGTCCTTAGCAGAGAGTGTGACCCCCGTCGAGGACTGGAGGTTGTATCCCAGTACCTAGTTTTGGGGTTGTTACTGCAAGCACCTCCATTTTTTCTGGATTTAGTCTCAATCTGTTTTTCCTCATCCAGTCCATTACTGCCTTAAGACAGTCACTGAGAGGAGAGACGCCATCAGAAGTCAAAGCCAACAACTGAGACATGGAGAAGTATATCTGGGTGTCAGCATATTGATAACACCGTGCCCCATGTCTCCGAATGATTTCTCCCAGTGGCTTCATGTATATATTAAATAGCATCGGGGACAGGATGGCGCCTTGGGGGAACGCCATAATTAAGCTCTTTTCTTGTAGAGCAACTGTCCCCGAGCCTCACCCTCTGAGATCTGCCCAAGAAGAAGGAACAGAACCACTGCAATGCAGTGCCTCCAATTCTTAACCCTCCCAGGTGATCCAAAAGGATGGTATGATCTGTATCAAAAGTCGCTGAGAGGTCCAAGAGCACCAACAGGGTCACACTACCCCGTCGATGCTCAGACGGAGGTCAGCCAAGGCAACCATGGCAGTCTCCACGTCAAATCCTGTCCTAAAGCCAGTTTGAAACTTAAGTCTAGGAAAGCTCATGTTGCCAACTTCTTTCTTTTAAGGCCTTTACAGATCTGCCAGAAATAATGCAGCTTGAAACCACTTTAACTGCCCTGGCTCAGTGCTAGGGAATCATGGGAACTGTAGTTTATTGTGGCACCAGAGCTCCTTGACAGAGAAGGCTTAATGTCTCAGAAAAAAATATGATTCCCATGATTCCCTAGCATTGAGCCAGGAGGGTGATGAAAAAGTGGAGGAACACAGACTAATTTGCTGGGTTGCAGCAATAAGTGAAGTAGCACTTGAACTGGGAAACAATGGGACACTCCTCAGCCAGTCCCCCTCCAGATGTGTGTGCCTACAGACGAAGTAACAACAGATGCCTTGAGAATCTCTTAACAGCACATGTGAACAGCAAATCAGACTGTTTCACCAGCTACCCCAAGCATGATTTTAAAAAAGCATAGTTACCAATTTGGCCACCAAAATGGAAAAAAAAATTCTGGATGCATTTTGGAAAAAGCTTTCAAGTCGTTTGTAGAAGATTTAAAATGTTTTTGTTCACCTATACAAGGCTTATCTAATCTGATTTTTTTTCATTTCATATCTGCATACTGTTAGTTTTAAATGAAAACTGGTGAAACATATTGAACTGCTCTTCTTTTTTCATGGGACAGGATTCTATCCCTATTTTTCTTACGTTGCTTCTACAACTGGGACCAAATTTTCTGTTAATGTCCAAGAATCCATTTACTTTGCTAACTGAGGTAAATCTGTACTTGAAGGTTAGAAAGATGCCCATTTGCCATCTTTTGTTCAATGCTCAGAAGATTGTATTGCTTTAGCTATGTATGGACATAGATTTTTGCAATGTCAACACTAGGAAAGTGTATTCTTGGAAATATAGTCAGCTTATATGAATGTAAATGTCTAGCTTATTTACCAATCCCTTTCCTTTTTATTTCTTTTTTTCTTGGGTAATCATGTCTTTAAAAGCCAAGAAAATACAAAACTTCCTTCCTGTTCCAAGCATTTGCTGCCTGACACTTTTGCCTGATGAAAAAGCCAGTGGATCTCCGAAAGCTTGCAATGTGTATTTTGTGCATTTTGCTTGGCCCAATAAATGTATCAATGTTTTGTGGATTTTTGATGTTATTCTATTGTGAAAATAAGGAAAACATAACTGCCAGGAATACATCCTACAGAATCCTGAGATTTGTAGTTTCATGAAGCACCAGCACTCTTGGGCAAAGAAGGCTAAAGACTTTGTAAAACTACAAATCCCAGGATGCCATAGGATGGAGCTACAGCACTTAAGGTGAAGTCAAACTGCCTTATTTCTACCATGTAGACATGCCCTTAGTCTTCTCTCCGCCCATCGCTGCCTATCTATCCTTGATTCAGGCAAGTGGTCTTGAGTGATCAAGAAAGGCAGAAATTGCTAATTGTTTCATTTGTTGTTATGTATTTACTACCAGGGATGGGAAGAGGTCCTTGTCGTATTACAAGGGCAGCAATTGCTAATTGTTTCATTTGTTGTATTTTTACTACCAGGGTTGGGAAAAGGTCCTTGTCATATTTTCTGCCTTATGTGCCCAATTACCTAAGTAATTAGGAATTAAATCAGGAATTAAAGATAATCGAAATCCAAAATATCTACAGGAAACTAGTTAGGGAAATGTCGCCCTTGAAACATACCAGTTAGTAATGATTGGGAGGGCCTATGTGGAAATGCTTCCATGTGCTAAATCTCCCTTTATTTGATGAGTAGGTTAGTTGATCAGGGAGCTAGGGTTATAACTTCATGCATTAGCCTTCAAGATGTAGGGAACTAATGAAAGAGAATACAGGGGAGTATTTGGGCATGTCCCCCTCTGTCTATATTCCAAAGCAATCAAATCCTGCTGGGATTTGATTAGAATCCTAAAAATCATGTACCATGGTTTTCCTCCTTGGATGAGTGCTGTTTTCTATTGCAAGTGACTTTTGGGGATGTGGCTGTGTATGTCACAGAGGAGGGATGGGAATGGTTGGATTGGAACCAAAGATCTTTGTACGAGAAGGTCATGATGGAAAACCATGAGAATGTGTCTTCCCTAGGTCAGAAACTTGAATCCATTGACCTTCCTAGGCAGAGTGAGGGCCCTTTCACGCTACACAAACTGTACACTGTAGCTGCCATGGCAATGTCCTATGGGATCCTGGAATGTATAGTTTGGTGAGGAACTACAGCTCTTTGGCTGAGGATTCTAAATGCTGCTCCCTAAAGGGTCTATCCCAGGATTCCATAGGATGTTATCACAGCAGTTAAAGTGAAATTGTAGCTCTCTAACTGTGTAGTGTGAAAGGGCCCTTACTGCTTCCCCAGGCAGGACTTAGCTTTTTTTT
>CM034701.1:65688636-65704273 GCA_020142125.1 Phrynosoma platyrhinos | reverse complement strand
AAAGTTATTTTCTGAACCCCTTGCCAACATGGCCACTAAGGTTTTAAGACTTTAAAGCTTAGTTGTAAACATTAAGTTCTGACTATTTTGGTATTTGTTGGTATTTTGGTATTTGGCACTAGTTAAAAATTAAAATATGTATGAGATAAATAATGGGATCTGTTGAAAAGAGTGATTCCAACTAGCCCAAGATCCAGCTCACAGTCACACATTTGATATCAAGTCTATATCAAAAAGGGATGTCTTAGGCAAGTAGTCCAAACGGGAGCTCCCCAGCATGGGAAACCAGTTATACCAGGTTGAGTTGGTGGATAGCTCAGCATGGGAGAAGCCCAAGACACTCAGTCATGATGGGATCTCTCAAGATCAAAATCAGCATAATCCCTAGACTATGGAAAGGTGATAGTGAGCTGGACTGAGAGCTTGCTTGCATATAGCAAATGAAAGGAGTTTCCTTCTGGGTATGAAACTCTTCATCTGAGAACATTTATGCCGATTGTCCAGTCATTACTACATATCACACTTATTGTTATTATTAAAATTTATTTCTAGAGCGCTGTCGGTGTACACAGCACTGTACAAGAGACAATCAAGGATAAAACAGAATAAAACCTGCCAGAGGCGTACAATCTAAGTAAAACAAAGGACAAAATAATAAAAGTCAATTACAACAAAGACAATTACAACAATTAATAACAACATCCACTGTAAACACCTCATTCTTCTCCCTGGGAAAGCCTCTTAAGCACATCAGCTCCTGAAATACTGCCTTGAGGAGTTATTTCTGGGTATAAATATGAGTGTCTTGGCACTGGCAAATTGGTCTAGTCTGAAACCAGGCAGAAATTGGGCCTGTGCTTCAAAATTGGTAGAGTATTACCTCTTAATAACCCTGCAATTCATTATTACCTACTTCCTTTGCTTTCTTAGTTTGTGTGTTTGTATGTGTGAAAGTACATTAATTGGAAATTGCCTCTGGAGTTTTCTGGGTTTGGAACCATTATGCAAAGACCAAGCTCCCAGAAAGAAGTTATCCTGGCCCTCTCACTACTGAATGATTGAGCTAAATTAATTCCCCCATTGAATACAATTTGTGGGTGCCCTGTCGGGACTCTGCAATTTAGATAACACAGCATAGACAATGCTTAAGGTTAGAATTCATAAACTTAACAGTTTTGAAAAATGTGCTGTGCTTCTATTAAAAATAAATGATTTTTTCTCAACCAAGGATCACAGTATATATACCCCACACACCCCTATGCCACCATTCTCTGAAGATACCAGCCACAGATACAGGCGAAACGTCAGGAATACATTCTTCTAGAATGTGGCCTCACAGCCCGAAAAACCCACAGAAACCTATGAATGGCAGCCATGAAAGCCTTCGACTTCACATCAAATTTCTGGGTGTTTGGATGACAACATTTGGGCTGTGTACACTGTTATCTGGGAGGAAGTCCCACTGAAATCAGTGGATTTTACTTCTGTGTAGAATTGTACTGTTAATTTGTTGAACAATATTTAAAAGCAGCTAAAAAGGTGTTTTCAATTACTTGGGGTGCAACTTTTCATATTAAAAAGTATGCAAATACTGTTAAAAACTGAAGATAGGCTAGCACCATCTTTAGAGGCATTCCCCTGTCTTTCATGCACATGAGCAAAATGCCTCTCTCTAAGACAATGCCTGCTACAACACACACATCTCATGTACAGCTCATTTTATATTGTTTCCATTGATATGCAGATTTAAATGATTGAATCACCTAAATCTCATATTGAAGATATGAGTATGAAGAAAACAGTATGATGAAGAATGGTCATCAGTCAGTCCAAACATTGTAAATCATACCTAGTCCAAGGTCAAGAAAACATACCAAAGAATACTGCCAGTCACCAGGACAGAACTGTTGTAAGCAACAAAGGCACCAGGGAGCTGCTGGGAGGTTTATAGGCAGCTGTCTCAAGACACCAGGTGCTTAATGGGTCAGCACCTGCTATTTAACAGCTGCTGAGATCAGCATAGTCTCTTATTTTCTCTTCAGCAATCTTCAAAGGACAGCAGCATGTTCTCAGCATCTTCCATCTCTTGCTGGGCCACCAACATCACATGCTGTAAATTCCTGGAAATCTGACTCCTCTGTGTCTGAATCTTACAACTTCAGAGGGTGTTATGACACACATAGTGAATGGATCAAAATGTCCTTACTCCTTTTATAGCCCTGTTTCATATGAGCAAAAACTGTGCTTTCAAGGTACATGGACAATGGAGATGCTCTCTATTACTGTATTATACAATGCATGCAAAACTTACATAAATGGAAAAATGCAACCCTTTCATCTGAGATAGGGCCCAAACAAGAGTAGGGACCGTAGGTATGCTGTCTCAGTCAGTATGAACTCAGCATAGTTGGGGGGGGGGAAAACAATTGTAACATCAAATATTAATTTATGGGAAAATGTTAGCTTGTACACTTGCCCGTTTTCGCGGACTTGTAGTCCATAGTCTTGATTATTCATGGAGGGGTAAGCTCTGTTAAATTAAATGTCATGTGCATCTCTGGTGTGTGCACAGGGCCGCATGCGGGAGCACACAGCCATTCAAGTCAATGAGGCTTAATTATATGCGAGTTTCCATTTCCGCAGTGGGGTTCAGAACAGATCCCCTGCAAAAATGGAGGGGCTACCATAGTTAGGGTTTGGGAGGAGAACCTTGAATTTGGAGAAGTATAAAAGAAAATGCTTGTACTAAGCCTGTGAAAGCTGTCTATTTGTTGTTTTTAGGAATAAGCCAATGTGGGAAGAAGGATTCTCTAATTTAGAAAAGTAGGGCAATGACTTCGGATTTAAAATATTTCATTGTGTATTTTTTCTTCTGCGTGCTTCAGCTTTTTGAAAGTAGCATTTAAGACTGTTCTTCACCTTACCAACTGCCATGTTGGAAACAAGGGATAAAAGTGTTGCTGAATAGTTAACTTTGCAAGGTTTATTCTTCTGTATTTCTTATGTTCTGGTCAACACACTAACTCAAAAATATTTCAGTGTGTTACATGAACTGTGTGTCTTCAGTTGTGTAATAGGAACAGCAGGGGAATCAGGGTGGATGGGGCTAGGCTGTTTCAAGACTGTTCGTGATTTGGTGTTAAGCATATTTATATAATTTCCTGAAAAACAGAACATTTTGGAATGGAACATAATAATACTTTTTCCAAGTTTACTTTATAATAGCAAGTCACAACTGAATCTGCAACCAATGGTATCTAGTCTGTGAGCAGGTGACTGACTTAAATCTGTTCTGGTTGGGTTGGGTTGGGTTTTCTTTTTTATGATTTGTTCTTTTGCTAGTTACTCCAACTCCACTGGCACTATTCATCTGGCTTCGAATACAGTTGTCCCATTTTTTGGAAAACAGATGATGAAAGGGTGCAACTAAGGCCATGACAGATCGTCCTGGATTGACCTTTCCATACAAAGATTTTTTTTCATATTGCTGAAATGGCAAAGCTGACATTGTGTTCTATTGAGAAAGGAATGGAGATATGGCACTTCTTTTGTATCTGAGGCGCTGAATCAAGAAGAAAAAAGTACTTCTGCCTTTCCCTGTAGAATGGGAGATCCTGACATCTAGAAAATACAGCTAATTGGCCCTGCACGGCTAAGTCGAAAGTTTATCATTTAAAGCAAACTTATTCAAACTTTGGATTTCAGCTTCCTGAATTCTTGACCATTGGCCAAATTATCTGAGATTTCTGGGAACTGATGTCCTAATAACTGGAGGACTAAAGTTGGAGAACAGCTGATATAAAAAAAACCCCATGATACTTTGTTTTATAACAGGGGTCGGCAACCTTTTTGGGGGTGGGTCCGGTCCTCCTGTCCCCCGATGCCCCCCGGGTGGTGGTGGTGCATGTGCACTACCACCACCGTGGTGCGCTCCCAGGAGGGCTCCTTTGACTGCGCTGAGCCTTGAAGAGGCCCAGCATGGCTGCGGCTGTCCCCCAGGAGGGCTCCCTCGACCACGCCTGAGGCCTGGTGCAGCCACGGGGGTCCTCCAGGGTGCCATTTTGTGTTCCAAAATGGCGCCCCGGAGTCTTGAACAACCTTTCCTGTCCCGGGGCAGCATGGGAAAGGTCATGCGAGACTCTGGGCACCATTTTGGAACACAAAATGGCACCTTGGAGGACTCATGGCGGCGGCAGCAGGACTGAGCAGGGGCCAGTTGGCAGGCCTCGGCGGGCCAAGTACGGCCCATGGGCCGTAGGTTGCCGACCCGTGTTTTATAAACAGTGAAAGTATAATGTAAGAGTCCTTTCCCAGCTGACATAACGTTTGTTGTTGTTTGGCTTGATCTGTTTTTACCTCTTCTACCAACAGAATCGTCCTGCTCTTAATGGCCTTGCCAGTGGAAAAAGGGGAGGCAATTTTAATTTATTTCTTCCCCTCCTTCTGCAACTGTCTCTTTGTTCCAGATGCTCCTCCAGTCCTCAGAGTGTATTTTGGAGATAGCATGGTGTATTGGACTAGGACTTGAGTTTCAAATCCCCACACAACTATGAAACTTATTGGGTCACCATCTATCAGAATAAACTACCTCACAAGGTAACTGTGAGTATCAAAATAGAACAATAACCATCCAGGCCACATTAAGCTCCTTAGACAAAAAATAGACTTCAGCAGGAGGGAGGCACTGATATAGATCAGCAACTCCACTTTTCCCAGTGAGATTCTTTTGCTGGCTCAGAAAGCTGCAGATGGAAGAAGCTCTTCATCAGTAAAAGGCTTGTGGCAGATCAAACCCATTTTGAATAATGGCTGAGATACACATGGCATGCCTTTTAAATCTTTTTGTCTTCCCCCCCCCCAAAACTTTAATTGATGGAGGCACCTTGAGATGCTACAGAATGATGCCATGTTTCTAAAAATAGAGCAAAATCTACCAAGAAATTAGAGTGACCCTCCCAGCTTCCTTTCTGCACTGTGAAAAAAAGGAGGCAATCTTCTGCAGAGAACCAATCGCATCCCTTGAAGACAAAAATCTGTATTGCAACCCACAGCCCTAAGGCCCAAATGCTAGCCTGGTGAAAGCATGCTAGACAAATTATTATAATTGAAAATGCACACAAGCAAAAACCTCAGAGCAAGGGGTGATCTTGAACACAGATTGCAAACACAATGGGAAATTCAGAATTTAATTGTAACCAAGAATATAAAAAGGTTCTGGTAGGACTAACAAGCCTGGCACGTCAGAATTAAAATTTACCTCCAAATGTTATCATTGCTAGGCTTCTTTCTAATGAGGAAAAAATACCACACAAATTGCTCTGTGTACTAGACAAATCTCTTAGGGCACAACCATCTCTCCCTGTAGCTGCAGGGCTCAGAGCTCCAGAGCCAAAATGGTTGTGAAGCAGCGGCAATAACAAAATGCCCAATAACATCTCCAGCTCGATCACCCATAAGCAGATTAAGACTCTAACAAACTGAAACATTTCAAACTCAGAAAAAAAAATCAAAGCTTTCTACCCTTTGTATGAAATTACTAAAATGCTAAATGAACATGAAGATAAAAGCAGGAAAATGTGCAGCAGGGCACACCACCCTCTCTTTCCAGCTCTTACATTTTTGTAGCTGGGGATTTTTTATATATAGCTGCTATAATTCAGTGCTCATAAATGTAAAATTGTCACATTTGTATGCTATGTTGCTGCCAAATTTAAGTAAAAGTTGCCCATTTATTTTGGGAAACAAAGGCTCAGCACTTAGAACCAAATACACCATAGGGTTGAGAATATACCTCTGCTGGTGTTGTTCCTCTGAGCTGCCACTTTGCTTTCCTCCGGCCATACTGTGCATGGAAGTCCTTCTACTGACCGACCATTGAACACACACCTTGCGGCCCACCCTTAAAGCAGCTCCTGAGTTTGATGGTTTCCATTATGACATTCAGTAGACAGTCAGTGTGTTATAGTGGTTTGAGTGCTCTGGAGAGCAGAGTTTGACTCTCTGGTCAGCCATAAAAACCCATTGGGTGACCATGAGCAAGTCACGCTCTCTCAGCCTCAGTGGATGCCAATGGCAAAGCCCCCTCTGAAGAAATTAGCCAAGAAAACCCTGTGGATAGCATTGCCTTATATCATCATAAGTTAGAAATTACTTGAAAGCAAACAACACAAACACATTACAGGGTCATAGGAACTATAGGTTCAACTCTTCCCTGTTTGTTATAATACACTGCTATTTCTGCTTATTCTAAACTGACCAGTTTTCAATTCTAGAGTTACTGTTAATGCATTTATTTCATTTCTCAGGAAACAAACCCCATACAAATAATAGGTGATTCTAGATGAGAAAGTAGCTGACTTTCCATTGCTAATGCTTTTGCAGCTATCCGGCTTTATGCCATGCTCAGCATTGTAATAAATAATTATGTACATCTGACATAGGGAACCTACAGAAAATGTGTATCTGATGTTCAGAGAATGAGGTAGTCCCATGGTTAGTTTAAAAAACATACACAGAGACAGACAAATCTGAAACAAAGCTTACATGTGAATATTTTATACAAGGAATGTCAGGGAAGGTTTCTGTATGTGCAGTAACATGGCAAGAGTAGCTACATGCATGGGACAACACACAGGGCATGGACTACAAACAATTCCATTTGTATTTTCCACCACAGAGTCAGAAATAAAAACACTTCAAAGTGCAGTACCTAGGCTGAAAAATCTCTACAAGAGGACTTTTGCCCTATCTCTATCCCAAGAAAAAAAATGGTCAGCTTCTAATTACAAAATATATCTTAATCCATATGGGATTTAGAGAGCAGGAATTTAGTATTACATAATCCAGTTCATCTTTTGACATGCATGCCAGAAACACTCTTACTCCCAGCGATAGGGCATGATCAGGAAGGTACACAGAAGATGTCAGCAGTCTTGTTGAGAAAGGATAGTTCTCTACAGCACTTAATTTAATAATACAGTTCAAAAAAGGGGGTTATATCAAGGATATATAGTTCATAGTTGGAAGAAACAACAGTGCCCAGATTAACACGCCAATCACCAGCTGTTTTGAGTGCAGACCAATATTTGCCAAAGGAATGTGCCATACTCATAGGAACTGAAAGGAGGAAAGGGTTCATTCTTCAATCCAATTCAGCTTGTGATAGCCTCTTGTTTGTCATCATGGAAGCCAAGAACTACAGAAAAGCGTAATGCTACAATTTCTTTTAGTAGTTTGATCTATGCTTCAAAGTGGTTCAGTGCAGGACTATGTCTCAGTGTCATATGCTCTTCAAGAGGACAGTGGCATTTTCCAGTTTGCTTTATTTGAGTGCTTGAAGGGTGGTTCACACAGACACCTCTAAGAATTAGATTTAACTAAGTCAATTTATATACTAAGATGCTAAGAAATGACAAAACTACATGGTATGGGAGCTTTCCTGATCCATACTGCTGCTCTTAGATTGAAGGTTTCTGGTGGAGAAATGAGAGTCCACCAAAGCATGGGAATGTAGAAAAGTGGCATAAGGCCTCATCAGATCAACATGTAGTTAAAATAGCTTTTAACTTGTTCCTTGTTGCTTGATTTTCACTAAACTTCTGCATTTATCCCAGGGTCTTTCTAAGATACCCAAAGTAGCATTTTCCCAGAATAGCACTACCGTAGTTTATCAGGACCTATACAGAGCAATGCTGAATAAAGACAAGACATTCTCATTAATTTCTCTGGCTGTTTTCAGCACTGGGAAAACTTATTTTCTCTGGATTATGTCCTACAAATGAATAAAACAAATTGGGGGAAAATAAATATGAATGGTGTTACAAACAGCCAGACTAAGAGGCCTGGGATTCCACATCCAAAACAAGTGACCCCAAACAATGTGTTTTCCCCCAAACTGCAGACTCTGGGATCGAAGCCTTTCCAAACCTATGATGCTGTAAGCAGTCAAATGCTTCACACAAAGGAATTCCAAGGCACTCAAGAAGCAGTGTGGTTGATCCATTTCACTTCAAAAACAGTTCCACACACCTTTGCTTTAATGTTAAACTATAAATCATCAATGCTTCATCAACTAGTTGCATTCTTAGCATACTATATTATACAGATATAGAGATAATATACTTTTAACTGGTATATAATATACTGGATCATGGATTCCTCATCTTTCTCAAGCTTCTCTGCACATCCCAACTGTTAGGATTGGTTTGAAATCAGGCCTTGTCTTGGCTCTTCACCATTCGGCAATCTTACTGAAATCCACACTTGAAAAAAAGCCCAGAGATCCAAGAGCATGCACTCTGACTAGGAAAAGTAAAAAGCAGTGATTTTTTTTTGTTCTGTTCTTTTGTCTAACCCTGAGAAGCTAAGCTGTTACAGAGGATCCAGAAAAGCCCATGGGGTTAAAGATCACCAGGCTTTTTATTGCAATTAAAGCAGACTCTGACAGGATGATCCCAGCCACGGGAAGGGACTGCTCTGCGCTCATGGGAACATTCGTCACAGAAACCCTGGCCACAGGCACGACAGTGGTGCTTTGACAGCTTGATGTTGAATTCCTTCCGGCAATTGTGGCAGTGTAAGATTTCATGGTCAGGAACCCAGTAGGCAGGTCTAGCCGCATCCTTCACAAGACCTGCAAAGTGTCCAAAAAACAAAAACTGCCATGCTTTTCTATGGGATACCACCAAAATGAAGCAGAGTCCACAAAACCCTCTAGGATTACAGCCAATCTACAGAACTATGCTAAGTAATGCGTAACCTTTGGGCCAATTTACAACCCCGCTCAAGGTTCATCACTGCTGCTGTCATCACTAAATTTGCTGGGTGACTACACACCCATTTTCCTTTGAAACAGGGTGTGCTCTTCTTGTGTACCTAGTTTACAAGTGGCACTGCAGTCCCCCAAACCCCTTAAAACCATGATTCTACTTGCAATTCTACTGATTCTATTTGTGCACCTGGGGAACACACACCTTTTTACACTTTTTAATTGCTTTGGCAAATTTGGCAGCAGTAAGATGTGGCCTTTGAGGCCAATTGCACCTCCTGATTCTTGGTAGTTGCCTGCTCCTGTAGTAGGTTAATAAAGGATTAATCAAAATGTTATTCTAAGGTCCAAGTTTTCTGTTTCCCCTGCTTGTGCCTTAGAATGTAACCTGTCATAGGGAAGCCAGTCCCAGGGATAAGAGGATACACAATATTGCAAGTTGTCTTATGCTAGCACTGTGTACCTTCCTATGTGAGCTATAGCTGCATCTGTGGGAATCCATCACATCTGCCACCTGAACAACCTGGGCCTTCAACTGTTCCATCCCACTAGTGACCCCATAAAATCTCCACACAAGTTCAAAAGAGACCTACATTTTCTGCCCTGCTCAAAAAATAAGTGTAATATAGAAGTTGTAGACTCCAGCTTTGCTGCCTAGAGGTCAACTAAAAAACCTTCAAGTCTTATACAGGTTTTCTCTTTCAAAAACCATGCAGTGTGGGTGGATGGGCTGACCTTCCTGTTTCGCTGATCTGCTTCATGAATTAAGTACTATCAGGAAAACTATAAAATGCCTCAGGGGAGGACCCAGACATTTAGGAAGTTGTTGTCTTGTCTTGAATGAAAAGCATATAAATGAATTTCTCCTTCACACACAGCAGCCTGCGTGCAAGAGAGCTGCTTGCCGATAATGCTGTCTATGGTTTGGAAAAGTTACTTTTTGAACAAAAGCTCCCAGGATCCTCAGGCTTTTGTTATCTGAAAAAAATATTTTCAAGTTCTGATACTGTGCAACCCACAGTACTGCAACAGTAGTGTAGATCACAAGTCTGATCACAAATAGGTTTGATAATATAGGATTGTCTTTCTCATTCACCTGCCACTGGCTCAGGGTTAAATATTTGGTGGAAAAGATTCCAAAAAGCATTCCTGCCCATATGGCTGCTGTATTCACGTACACATTGCCATTACAGAGAACAAAAAAATGGGGAAATGGTTCCCACACAGCTATGTGCAAAGCATAGCCTAGATCTGATAGAACATGATTCAGAAGCTGCAACTAGGAAGAAATGCCAAATGCTTCCCAAAATATTAGCTTTCTTTTATTTCCCCAAATGCTACTTCCCAAAAACCCACCAGCTCTATAACCTTTTAATTGAAGAACTAAATATTTTCTAAATCAAATCAACAACACTTACCCAGTGGGATGTCAATAGCAGTTACAACAGCCCCCAGAGTATTCTGTACAGCTTCACCAACCTTCCGGGCTATCACTGTTCCCCCTTCTTCATCTGTCGGAGGCTCAGGCACATCTACAAGACAGACATTAGGGCTCAGGAGCAAAGACAAATCTTCAACCTATTTACAGTTATCGTCCTGTAATATTTTCTCTAAAGGATGAGAGCCTTCTCCACCTTTCCAGCACAACCAACTTACTGTCTGCCTTTGTGGACAGCATCCTTTAAAAGGTAATCAGATAGTTGACTATTCATCTTTCTGTTTGGCCTTGACTTCCAAGTGATACCAAGTGGACATGGCACATATGGAGTGATACCCTGAAAGGAAAACTCTGGGCTCGCCACCCTGTGAATGACATCTGCAATGTGACGATTCAAGTATTTCAAACCAGGAATAGACAAAGATGATGGCAAGAGATTAACTGGGATATAAGAAACTGTTAAAATTCTCACCTTTGGGCAACTCATTACGAAAATGGAGTGTTTTCATGTACAACATATTGTTCAGTCTGCAGTTTGCTTATATAAAACAATCCCTAAAGTTAATAGTCCTGGTGATTTCTTTTAACTGTATGGTTTGGTCAAAAGAGGCTGAAATGTACTGAAAGGAACCTTGTAAAGTTAGCGGCTTACTCATTCATCCCAAGCTAAGAAATGAAGGGCCTTTACAGACTGCCAGAAATAGTGCAAATTGAGTCCACTTTAACTGCACTGACTCAGTGCTAGGGAATCAAGGGAACTGTAGTTTACTGTGGTACCAGAGCTCTCTGAGAAGGCTCAATGTCCCAGAAAAAAATACAATTCCCATGATTCCCTAGCACTGATCCAGGGCAGTTAAAGTGGACTCAATTTGCATTATTTCTGGCAGTCTGCAAAGGTCCTAAGAGATGAATTCAGATTTATTTCTTCATTCATTAAAGTATTTATCATTTTTCTATCTGTTTGAGTTCTCAAAGAAAGTACAATGAAATAAAAACATTCTAGTTAAAAACAGCCCATTATACTTAGAGAAGACTTGATGACAAAATTCAATAACAAAATACAAACCTAATAGTAGGCTCAGTATACTAAGAATAAAATAATGATTGGAGTTTTAGTATCACGGTAACGTCACAGTGCCTTTACAACTTTTACCCAGGGACAGAAAATATTTGAGACATGTGGGAATTTGGGGTGATCACTTCTGTTCTGTGGGCTTATTTTGTAAAGCTCACTTTAAAGCTTTAAAAACAATCCTGAGAAGGGGTATTTTTCTGTTTGAGACAAAAGCCAACCAAACATGTTCAAGCAAAATAGAGAGGGAGAGATTTTGTGAGTAACACCGGAATCAGCTAGTCAGTTCTGTGCAAATGTCCTATCAGTTAGAAACCAGAAAAACAACCCCTAAATGAAGTCAGGAGAAGAAAAGGGTACATGCTCTCATCATGCAGTAAGTGCAGTTTCACAATTTTATTGCTAAAAGTACAGTTATGGCAGGCCCTTGGTATCCACTGGGATTTGATTCCAGGGCCCCTCATGGATACCAAAATCCGTGGATGCTCAAGTCCCATCATGGCACAGTAAACTGTGTCCCTTATATTAAATGGCAAAATCAAGGTTTGCTTTTCGGAATTAAAAAAAAATATTATTTTTTCAGCTGTGGATGGTTGAATCTGTGGATGCAGAATCCATGGATACAGAGAAGGCCAACTGTATATGCTCCCCAATATTTGCTGCAGACCAAAACAGTTGATTCAACACTCATTTACTCCCAGTTGAATAAACAAGCTCTATTATCTCTTCTGTCAATTGAATTATACACAAGGTTAACTACAATTCTAGCTTTTAAAGTCCCATTTATCAGTACTGATATTTTCATGTTATCAGTAGTGTCAATACTGACATTAGATATAGGGTGTGTGGCCAGGTAAAGTGCCCATTGGTCCTTCCCACTCCTCATGGCATGGTAGCAGCAGCAGCAGCAGCAGCTGAAGTAGGTTTGCTCAGGTTTGGATCTAGTTTGCGTTTTGTAAGTGCCAGGCTGAGTCCACTCCCTGTAGGCCACTTCACTCCGCACTTAACAGTAAAGCATCACATCTTTCAAAATGTTTGAAAATGGGATTGTGGGGGGTGGTATAAAATTGACTTCTCAATTTCTGATGGGCTCTGCCATTCTGGATGCAGACACTGAGCCTGCACTGTAAATATTTATACCAGCCAGGGCTAAGGTTTCTGCTCTCAATCGAGCCCTTCCCTTCTACAGCTGGTGTCCTGTTATGCAGGTGTCTTTCTTGGTTGTTGCAGGGGAAGGAATGTTATCCTTCAAGACCTTGAGAGGGCACATTTGCCCTCTGGGAATTCATTACCTTCCTCATGCAATGACCAAAAACTTGCTCAGGTCTCTCCTTCACATTGTTGTGCTCTATCCAAGGTTATTTAGTGGCCCATGGAGAGTGGAGGGGGCGCTGGAGAAACACCCAATTATGTCCCCATAGTCAGATGCAGAATGTCAAAGACATCCTCCCAGATCTCCTAGGTGTCCTCCAGGTCCTGAAAGATGATATCATTGTTGTGTGTCTGGTTTTAAGCACACAGCCAGATGCGTCTCTGATGTTGTCTGCTCTCCACCAGCCACTAAATGGCTGCCCCCCCCCAAAAAAAAATCACTGAGCTGGAAGAGACCACAAGGGCCATTTCCCCTTCCATGCAGAAAGACACAATCAAAGCACTTCCAACAGATGGGCATCCAGCCTCTGCTCAAAAACCTCCAAAAAGGAGCAAGGTCAGTCCTGCAGGAGCTGAGAGAGGAAACGTAGCTCCGCCTTGGCAGAACTTCATGATACATCTCCTCTGCATATGTACCCACCAAATGCTACAACTCTCAAAATCCCTGACAACTGGCCATGCTGGCTGTGGCATTATGGAATCTGGAAGGCATCAGCATGGGAAAGGCTGACCAAAAGTAGGGACAAGGAACATGTCGACTTCCAGATGTGTTGGCCTGTAACTCCCACCAGTTTCATCTACCATAAAGGGCTGTGTAAATTGTAATCCAAAACATCTGGAAGGCTAGATGTTCGCCATCTCTGAGTTAAAATATCAGAACAAGACATATACATAAATGTACCTCCCTGGGTAAATATTCAATATATACATTATGTTATTCTGTTACCATTACATTCCATCAGAATATTTCCTTGCAACTTTGAATACATTCATTTGTTCTAGAGCAGGAGTAGGCAACCTGTCCCCTTTAAGGGCCGAGGGACTTCAGCTCCCAGAATCCCAGGAGCTATTGGACAACATGAGACTATTGGCCAACATGGCTGAGGCTTCTGGGAGCTGAAGTCCCTCAGCCCTTAAAGGGGACAGGTTGCCTACCCCTGTTCTAGAGTAAAATGGAGGAGACGGAATTCATCTGAATATTGATTAATTAATTTATATGCCAAAGTGTGTGTGTGCAGGGGATTGTCCTGGAAGAAGATATGTATTCTAAATATGTGAACAAGTCTGGAAATTAACTTATTAATAAATCTTTCTTGTACTCCATGGTGTTGCTATCTTGTTATTCTGCTGCATGATATTTTCCTCTATTTCTCATTGTAGCTTGAGGTCCAACCCAGAGGCAAAGGTGAATGACTAGGCTCAATAAGATTAGATGTTGGAAAATCAGTCAGATCTCCTTATCTCTTTGATTTCTTTGAAAAGCAGACAAGGGCCCTCAACTGTACCTTTGCAATAAATAGTGTGAGGGTACATTTAGATGGGGAAAATAGTATGGATGAGGAAAGGTTAACCCTTCATGCAGCTTTCATCTCATTGAGGGACTCACATGGATGCTTTAAAAAATGGGAAATCTGATCCAGAGCTTATCATGTGCTAGCTGGGAGATTTAGGGAGTTGTCATCCAAGAGAATTTTTTTTCTAAACTCTGATGATCACAGGATTCAAACATTTCATTTAACCACAACATTTCTCTTTTAAAAGAATGAATAGGTTTCCCTTCCTTGAATCACACACCTAATATCGTCAGGTCAGGATTACCTAACTGAATGCCCCTGCTCTCATAGCAGCTGTCGCACACTCGCACAGGTGTAGGTCCCCAGCCACGTTCCGGGACAGGGCGGTTCTTGGATGAACAACCATCACAGAAACCTTCTCCACATGCCCGGCAATGGTGTTTGGTATCATTATCTTTAAAAGATATGCCACACTTCCTGCAATTCTGAACAAGGGAGAGAAAAACAAAATATTGAAGTCTGTTTAGCTTTGAGGGAGCAAAGGGGAGCAGAGAGGCATTTGAAGGCAACAGCAACATTCAGGGTTTTTTTAATGGTCTCATCCTTCCCTAAACAGAAATTGTTCACTTCTCAAAATCCCAGTAACCTGCAGCCTTCTCAAAGTACACAATTATAGCATTATATTCCACTTAACTGTTGTGACAACATCCTATAGAATCCTGAGATTTGGCATTTAGGGAGGAGTACTTAGAAGTCTCAGCCAGAGAGCTCAAGGGCCTCACCAAACTACAAGCCCCATGGGAAGTAGTCAGGGAAGTTTAAGAGGAATCACAGTGTGATAATTGTGTAATGTGAAAGAGACCATAGTCTCCTGAAAAAGACCAGATCCTAGATATCAAAGATCACCAGGTTATTTTGGCAGGCAGACAGGTGATAGATAAGACAGACAGAAAGACAGACAGACAGACAGACATCACAAGAATCTTTACTCCTCTCTAATATGACAACAAACTAAATTAACAATCTGCTGCTCTCCCTAACAGTAAGACTGTCCTTGCTACTAGGAGGATCCAGGCAACTGTGAAGAGATCATTAGCATTTGTAGCAGCCCCCCCAGCTGAACACTTTAGATGTTTGGATTGCCAATACTGCACTTAAGTCACATCAGAAGCTGTATCTGACACATCTGCAATCTAGTTGTTAGTCTGAGAGGAGAGAGACAGTGCCTACTGGAGAAAAACAATAGCTGCCAGGAATCTTGTTCTCTTTTTCACATTCTCTCTCTCTTTGGTTAGGAGGAGGGAGAGTGGAGATGCAAACCTGGCCAGCATGCAAAACAGACTTCAATGGAAGCCAGAGCTTGGTTGTTATATGTCTTCAAGCTGACTCCATCTTAGGAAACCTTACAATAGGGTTTTCTTGGCAAGATTTCTTCAGGATATTTTACCACTACCTTCCTCTGAGGCTGAGAGAGTGTACTTGCCCAAGGTCACCAAGTGTATCTCCATGACTCAGCAGGGGTTCAAACCATGGTTTCCCAGAGCTCTAATCAAACATTCAAACCACTATAAAAGTTGGCTTCCCATAGCACTATCTTGGAGGCTACTTTTTCCCAGCTCTTTGCAGAAACGAAGTAAAAAAACAATCAAGCATGCAGCCAAAGAGAGATATGCCAAGTAGTTTTACATGTTCTG
>CM034701.1:65663627-65680411 GCA_020142125.1 Phrynosoma platyrhinos | reverse complement strand
GAGAATGCTATCCCATTACTAGTATTGAAATAAGCTTTAATTGCCACACCAGTTACTTTCTCCATGTGGAACGACAATGATTCAAAGTCTTCAACTTACTTTGAGTGCTTTGTAGATAACACCAGGAGGCCGAGGGGAACGTGTAGTATTGTTTTCTAACTGCTGCTCCACAGCATGCCTGAGCCCAGAGAAATCTGTTGGGGGATTCTGTGTCCTTATTCCTTTGTAATGGATTGAGCTGAAGGCTTCAGGGAAGAGTCCAAGTTTCCGGAATCGGTCCTGGATCAGCTTCTCAGGCACCTCAGAAGGGTGATCTAAACATATTCAGCAGTACATCAACGGTTGTTGGTTAAAACATACCAATCTTCTTAGCTATACCAAACTTACAATAATTTACATCAGGAGTGAAGAATTTTGGCAGGCTGAGAGGACAATTTTCTGAACCAGAACCTTTCGAGGGTCAGATTGCCAACACTTGTCTGGTTTTGAAAGAGGGATTTTAGGGGAATCTTACAGTACAGGAGTCACCTCTGATATATTTAAAACGTGAACTGCCACTCCTATAGTACTTGAGTCATGGCAATTCTCCTTCTTGCTGGGGAGAGAGGTGGGCTACAAAAACAGCCTTTGAAACTGTATGCAGAGACTCTGGCTACACTTTGTACATCACTGATGCACTAGGAAGAGGCATTCTAGTCTCTGAGAATCACATTTTGCCTCAGGAGCCACGTAACACTAGACCAGTGATTCCCAAACTTTAGTCCTCCAGATGTTTTAGACTTCAACTCCCAGCCAGCTTGGCCAACAGTCAGGATTTCTGGGAGATGAAGTTCAAAACATCTAGAGGACCAAAATTTGGGAAGCACTGCACTAGACCTACAAATCACATCAATTGACAAGTTGTAAACAATATCCCCAGGTTTTACTTACATATCATGCAGAGCTTTTTCTTTTAAACAGACAAAAAACAAACAAACATGTGGAACATAAATTCCAATATAAATGCAACTGAAAGTGATCCATATTGCAGCTGCTGGTGTCCATCCAATTTCCTTCTACTCACCTGCACCCAGTAACTGTGTGTACACAGTCTCATGGAAGATAATGACTCCTGGACCCAAAGTAGACAGTGGAACATCTAGACCACAACGGGCTGTGGTTGCCTTTAGCTCCTTGGTGAAGTGTTTTAGGTAGGCCTCTGATGCATCTCCAAGAAATTTGAAAAGATCATTGTGAAGTCTGTCAGCATGAGTGCGGTAGATAATGAGGTCTGAAATGGCCAAGACCTTCAGAAGCAACCGGGTCCTCTGACTTAGGTTCACAGTGGCTCCAAGAAGACCCTCTGTGTCAATCACCACCATTCTGTGAACAGGATCATAGGCTGCCCAGACACCTACTGTACAAGACTCCTGGGCTGGTGACGTTTTAAAGACCTCACGGCCATAGAAGAAAGTGTGATTAAGTGTATGAGATTTGCCATCACCCGTATTCCCAAAAATAGACACCACCTTTACATGTTGGTCAGGCTTGCAGTCCAGTTTCCTGATAAATTCTTCTTCGTTTTCCACCTTTCAAAACAAGAAAAAGACTGTATGAGTGTTACAACAGCAAGAGACAAACTAATGAAGTTTTGCCACTTCAGAGATCTGATCTGTAATCCCAAAGCACACCAAGTTAAATTTGTAATGCTCAGAATCTGAACTCCAGGCAAAAGGAGTTCAACTACGTAGAATCTTCCAAGAATACCTCTCTTTATGTAGCTTTGCTATTTCTACTCAAATGTGATACCATGAAGAAATTATTCTCAACCCATCATAAAGACAGCAGGAAAATAGCTAATCAGCTATGCAATCCAACCAAATTGGATTTGTATAGACCCATGCCTTCATCCTGAGGTGTTCTTGAATATCCTTGAGCCCATCACTACAACTATGTAATTATGCATTTGTACCTGAGGCTCGATGCTGTTGTCTATTAGAGTATCTAAGTGGATTATAATCTACAAAAGCTCATGCTAAAATAAAAAATTAGTCTTCAAGGTGCCTGAAGACTTCCCTCTTCTTTTTATCGTAAAGCAGACTAACATGGATATCTCTCTGAAAACTCTCTTGAACTGTACTTACTGTGTGTGCATTAAAAGCCTAGGACATGCCTGGATATACTTGCAGTCTGAGGAACTCCCAACATCCTTAAATTGAATGTTCTACTCACATACATGTGAACATGAATACTATACTTAATATGATAATGGAACTTGAGTCCCTGTGTATGTGGAGTGTTCTGCTCATGCTCAAGTGAATATGAGCAGAGCATCCCTTCATATCAATAAAGTTACCTTTTAAATTATTCCCAGAATCCCATAGCTCATATGTCCAAAAAAGGTAATTTCCCCTAGCTCTCTCTTATAGACATGACATCACTAGCAATGAATACTTTGTTGTTGCTGTTGTGTGCCTTTAAGTCATTCCTGACTTATGGTGATCCTAAGGCAAACCAATCACAGGGTCTTCTTGGTAGAATTTGTTCAAAAGTGGTTTGTCTCTGCCCTCCTCTGAGGCTGAGAGAGTATGACTTGCCCAAGTAGGTTAAGAACTCTGGTCTCCCAGTATCCTAGTCTAGCACTCAAATCACTACTCCACACTGGTTCTCAATGAGTACTGCACTGGTGTTTGTTTTTTAATCTGCACATTTACAATTGAATCACTTTATTTTTAAAAAGTTTTCAGCTGAGAAAAACAGTTAAGGAAACTGAACAGCAAGACTAAAAGATTCTCTACTTTTCTGATTAGACCCATTCTCTAAATTTTGAAGACTGGTAGGAATGAATATTAAGTTCCATCTTATGTTATGGGCAAGAGGCAAAACTTTGATGGCTTTCTTTTGGTACTCAAAAGAAGTGCTGCATGGCAAGATGCTGCTCCTCATGATACTGAAGTCAACAGAACTAACCCACACAAGTGGATTCTTCATCCTTCCCAAGGATGACACATCTTAGCAACAGAGGAAAAACATGAATGGATGAATGGTTTTACTCTGTTTTAGCATACTTGGCCATATGATTCAGTCTCTACAAGTGGCAACTACTATAAGTAGTAACACTGGGGTCATTATACTTACAATAAAAATGAGCCAAATAGCTTTCAGGCAATTCTGCTGTCTATGGTGTAAGAAAACAGAATTCCATTGATAGAGCAACCATTGTCCTGCCATTTTGCTATGGGAAGAGATGGAAGGGGGCAGCCTTCTCTCTCTCCCCACAACTACAATGAGAGAGAGAGAGAGAATTAAAGACAGCAGTTATAGGACTAGCAAAAGGCTGCCCTGTTCATACTGATATGTTGAGAAAATGAAGCAGCTTCTGATATAACTGTCTCTCGCACATCCTATTTTCCCCTGCTTTGCTGGCAGAACATCCTGCCAGGCAACTGGGGGCACTTCAGATGATGTGCCATCCCACAACCACATTTCTATCTTTCTCAGCAGAAGTAGAATTTATGCAGCTCTCTGCAGTCCATCAACTGGTTTTCCACTGGGCCTCAACTATCCTCTTCATCATAGGCACTTGATATCCGCCAGGTTTGGTTCCATCATGGATACAATGACATAGTAAAATGGTGCCCCTTATATACAATGACAAAATCAAGGTTTGCTTTTTGGATTTAAAAAAAAATATTTTCAAGCTGTGGCTGGCTGAATCATTGGATGCAGAATCCGTGGATATGAAGGGTGGACTGTATCTCTTGGTTATTGTAATTAGGATTACTGACACCGATGGACATACAAGGTTTTTTTTTTAGAGTGAGCTAATGTATATAGAAATTATAACCACATGCTTCATTTCATTGTGTTCAGGTGAGGTGTCATGTAATTGGTGTCATGAGTTTTCTTGCTCATTTGCAGTGTCAGCTTACGCTGAATTTTAACAAGGAGATACAGGATTATAGTTCTGACTTAAAGCTTATAATAAGTAAATACTGCCAGCTTCTTTTCAGAATAGAGGTCCCTGCCTTTTACAACTGCATGGTAAACACAATTTAGCAGACTAAGCTGTTCCTGACATGTAGCAGAAACTGCAAGAAATGTCTCATCTGATAAGTTTCTATCTTGTAGCTTCATAAGGGCAGCAGAAAAGGTGACCATGAGCCCTGAGACATGAAAAAAAAAACTTTGGCAATGAAAACTATAATATTTAAATTAAATGAGATTCTGGGAGAAGCAGCTGCATCTGAGTTTTCTTTGGTACTGTAAAACTGTTAGAGAGACTCTCCAGCTTGCAAGCTGGCAACCTTAATTGGCACAATTGCTAGGGATCCCTTTACATGCCACAGCTATGTTTACTGGAAAATAGAATGAGCAACAGATGTGCTAAAGCCATGAGAGACAGCTGGATGCTGATTTAAAAGGCAGTGCTGGCAACTGCAGATAGTCTCAAAACCAAGCCACTGGGTGGAGCTCTTAGTACTGACTGGTGTTAAAATAGATATACTGTACTTAGCAGCACTGGTTGCATAAGAAAACGTTTATTTAATGAATGGTGCAGTAGAAAGCAATAAGAAAGTTGTGAAAAGCAAAAGAGAAAACTGAGGCTGCAATCCTGTAAACACATTCACTTCAAAATACATATGCACTGCTAAACACTCTGCATCTCCAGATTCATCAAGGCACTCTTTTATTTATCCTGCTCCCCCCCCCCCCCCCCTCTTATGAGTCAAAGCAGCTTGGGGCATTAAAAGGATATCAAATAATAGAAATAAAGGAAAACCTTACAGAACTACAGAACATTCAAATGGCTGTCCAACTGCATTATGTTTTTTAAATGGAAAAAGGAGCCCCCTAACTGCCCACTGGCCATGAAATAAAGCCCTTGCTCTGCCTTATAAATGGAATCTTGTTCATTTCAAACTGCAGAGAAGTATGTCACTGGGTTGCCCAAGAGAATAAAACTTTCACTGGGGTTTACAAGCTTGTAATTTTTTTCTGAATGGATAATAAGGTTGTCATTTATTTTACCAAATGTGGCCCTCTGCTTCTTATAGTAGCTTCACAGCCAGAAATCCAGCAGGTCAGTTTTTTCCTTATTTTTATACAGAGTGGCCAGATGCAAGAGAGCGCAAGATTTCTGTCCCTTTGTGTAGAAGAGAGGATTTCCGAAGCTATACTTGACATGTATGTAGATAATTATACATATTAAAAGGTGTAGGGACCTATTCCTCTTTGGCATCTGGCCATGTTTTCCTTTATAACAGCATCGCCTCTCAGATTCCTGAGTGAAGCTGGGTATAAAAGACACATGAACATGGTCAGTAATAAAGATAGACCCCAACAGTCAAATCACTCATTATGCCCAAGAATTACAAACCTGGGAGTTATACTGCAGTCTTTGGCTGCATCTGCACAGCATAAATAATGCAGTTTGATACCACTTTAACTGTCATGGGTCAGTGCTATGGAAATCTTGGATTTGTAGTTTTGAAAGCTATTTAACTTTCTGCCATGGAGGCATGGCAGTTAAAGCAGTAGCAAACTGCATTATTTCTGCGCTGCAGATGAAGCCTTTATCACAAACAAGGGAACAAGATTTCAGGTTCTCTCTAGAACTCTTTATCACACTGAATGTAAAGCAAAACATTAAGTGAGGGCCTGTACAGACTGCCAGAAATAATGCAGCTTGGGTCCACTTTAACTGCCCTGGCTCAGTGCTAGGGAATCATGGGAATTGTAGTTTATTGTGGCACCAGAGCTCTCTGATAGAGAAGCTCAATGTCTCAGAAAAAACTACAGTTCCCATGATTCCCTAGCACTGAGCCAGGACAGTTAAAGTGGGCTCAAGCTGCATTATTTCTGGCAGTCTGCAAAGGCCCTAAGTTTCTTCTAATGGATCAACACTGCCTCTTGTGCTTCATGCGTCATTAAGAAGGTTACTTATTCTTTTCACACTACAGAAACATTCGGTATTTGGCCATTTTACAGCTTAAATTCAGATGCTGAATATACAATAGAAACAGGAGAGATTACTCCCAAAGCTTGGAAGTAACACCTTAGAAGTGACAATGCTACCTGTAACATGTTACTGTTAGGTGCAACAATATTCTTTTCCTATGTCCTGTTAAAGACTGGTAACACTGTTACTTTCCTTCCATATAGGGAATAACATGTACTTCATCCTTTTTTCTTATTATCCTTCATAATGCTTGGAGGTCAATTTGGGGAGGGCTTTCCTCCCCCACATTTAGATTCACCCCTGAAAAAAACGAACTAAAGATTAACAAGCCACACAACAAGGAATTAAATGGACTGTATCAACAAAATTGCAAGGTTAGTCATAACAAGTTGCTCCTTGGGCTCGGTAATTAATTTCATAATTACTTTTTTTAAAGTAATGTACAAATCCCTTACTATTTAAATAAGAAGCCTGACTTATGAGGCACAGGAAGCTGCTTTGTGTAGCTCACTTGTTTCACCTTGTACCATCTTAGACCTGGTCCATCCAACTTGCTCATACAATATATAAGCCAACCAATAGCAGTTCCTTGGCCTTTCATACAAAAATATTTCCCACTCTTACTGGGAGGATGAACATGAGAGCTTTTGCATAAAAAGCAGACAGTTCTGTCACTGAGTGATGGCCCTTTCATCAAGCATTTTTGCCATGTAACGAACAAGAGATTTTAAACAAAGTTTGTTCTATAAGGAATGAAGAGAATAATGTTATCTGACGACTATTAAAGTCAATTGTTTTCTTCTTTTGGGATTTTATTTTGATAACTTCGTCTTCATATGTAACATAAATATCAATGTAAAATGCAATGACAATTCTAAACATCTTAAATGTTAAAGGCCAATGACCAACTGGGCCAAGATCTGGGCAAGATTTTTCCTAGAGTTACTTATTTTTCTTTTTCAGAGCTACCTACCAAAACCTTTTGCTTGCCTTCTTAACCCCTGACTCCTTCCTCTTTCTTGTGCCAGATTAACTCCTGCTGCAGATGGCAGACTATAGACATGATTAAGTATGATGCTTAACTGCTATGATCTTCTAAAATTTAGAAAATACCACATTCTGCCTGAAGGGACCTCTAGTACAGACCAAAGAAAATGATAATTGTTTCACTATTATCAAAGTAATTGGCCCAAAGACTCAAATTCAGCCAGTAGTGTACAGGATACAAAATGAGGACATTGCCCTTCCAAATAAGAATTCTGCTTCCCAAAATGAAATTTTCCTTCAGTCACCAATTTCTAGCATTGCTGAGAGTGAGACACTGAAAATCTAGAACTCTTATATCTTGTGTGCTCTCATTCCCCCAGTAACTTCACCTGCCCCATTTCTTTGGATGCCTAAGTTATCACAAGGCTAGAAATTTGAGGACTGAATGAAATTTTAATTTGGAGGGGAAATAATTCTTCTGATTTTCCCCCATCCTCCTCCAGCTATATGTCTGAGTCCAGCCAAACAGCAAATAACCTCTTTGTTTCTATTTATAGGCTTCACAATACTTGCACAGTTGAATTTAACAGAAGTGACTCAAACAACGTAGACCTGAAATACCAAGAGTTCAGGCCTCCTAGCAGCTAAGACCAAGGTTTGCTCTCAGTAAGATCAGAACAGTTAAGTCAAACAGAGCTAGAGCTGTCAACAATGCCTCTACCTCCCGGATATCAGATCAAGTCAGCCACTGTCTCCCTGACTGCTTACGGACAAGTATCCTAAAAGAGCCAGCATGGTGTAGTGTGAATGTGGGGCTATGATCAGAGTTGCATTCCTTGCTCAGCCATGGAAACCCACTGTGTGATCTTGGGTGAGTCACACATTCTCAGCCCCAGAAAACTCTGTGATAAGTTTGCCTTCAGGTTGCCATAAATCAGAAACAACTTGAAGGCACACAACAACATCATCCTAAAACTATGTAAAAACTACTTTAACATCGATTTAACAGTAAATGGGCCCAGGTAGGAGGGGAAAAAAATCTGTGCTTCTCTGTGCAGTGTGTGCAGAAGCCCGAATGTTCGCAAGCTACTTACCGTGGCCCTTCCCAAATCAAGAGTTAGGTCTCCACCTTAGAACTGTGGACTTTGTGGGAAGGACTGCAAAGGAAAAGCTTCAATGCAACGACTGGATTAGTTTTCCGCAACACTAAGGGTGGGCAACTGGTGGTTCTCCAGATGTTTTGGGACTGCAACTGCCATCATATCTCAAACCTAGCTATGCTGGCTTGGGCTAATGGGAACTGCAGCTAGCTACACTGGCATCTGGAGGACCACAATTTGCCCATCTATTCCCAAGACAATAGGCTTTTGCAGACTGCCAGAAATAGTGCACTTTAAATTGAGGCACTGCCCTGGCTCAGCGCTAGGGAATCATGGGAACTGTATTTTATTGTGGCACCAGAGCTCTCTGACAGAGAAGGCTCAATGTCTCAGAAAAAAATGCAATTCCCATGATTCCCTAGCACTGAGCCAGGGCAGTGCCTCAATTTAAAGTGCACTATTTCTGGCAGTCTGCAAAGGCCTAATGTTGCCGTGATCCAAGCAGATCAAATTTACCCAGTGAGCAATTTCCCATTTGCCTATCTACTCTGTGCTTTTCAAACCTCACAGTCATTTTTACCTGGATCTCCTCTGTTTCATCCACCAACAGGAAGCTTACAACATTTTCAGTCATCTTCTTCCTCTTGGCCTCTTCATCCATCCCCTCCTCCTCCTGTTGCTCCTGAGATTTGCTACAGTGGTATACAGTAATGGGGTGTTTCCTCTTGTTTCCAGCAGCATGAGTCCTCTTCTGACACTCTATACATAGGTTAATTTTGCATGCTTGGCACCTTACTGCTGCCCTCTGTCTGGAGCTTGCAATATTGCTCTGCATGATGTTTCCACTGGTAACCTTGCAGGTGTCACAGTATGGGACATGGCCAGCTTTAATTCGGGTCCGTTCATGGTTTCGTAGTCTTTCTTGCCTATGCAGTTCTTCCTCACACCGCTGGCACTGGAGGCTTCCACACTCATCGCACTCAAAGTTGGCTTCATCAGTGCCACTGCAAGCATAACTTTCCTGGCACAAAAGAGCTGTATTCAGTCCCTTATCTGCTGTTGGAGGCTGGGCACTCATGTTTAGAAACTTACTGTCAGCTTTATAAAACTACTTTAAAAAAAAAAAGATATGTGGCTTCCCAATGGACTAAAATCAATATTAATTTTAATATGGGGGAAGCACTGAAAAAATTGGTGCTTTTCCTAATGCATGACTAGTCTCGATTCTCCCTCCTGTACACCTAGAACGATTTCTTGATATGAAAAGTGCAATTTTGTATGTATAGGTCAGAAATGTAAACGCTGCAGATTCTCAAAATGAACTATAGGCCTAAATGAATCCCAAGCTTAAAGTTGCAACCAATTTAGATATATAGAAAAAAAATGATATGTTTTTAAAATGTAAACACGATCTTCTCCCTCAAGCACCTATAAAAGAGAGAAAGTTGAGAAAAAAATGAGTAAGTAAATAAAATTAAACAGACAATGCAGACAGTATTAGAGAGTCCTTTGCTTTCCTCACATTATTTTGACACCTGCTTCAAAATACAAAACACTGGTAGGCACTTTTCAGATCTGTTTTCGGGCTAAAACAAATTATTTCTTTGTCTGCTTTTTGCAATGCAGTCTCATACACAATCTCTATTTTAGCTGTAAATCTATGTATGAAAAACTACTTTGAGACCAACAATAAGGTACCCAGTGGGGCTTTCCAAAACTAACTGCGCACTTCACAATCCCATGTACTCAGAAGAAACTCCAGATTCATTATGTTAAATATTTATAAGCCACTTCTCTGAACCATGTTCAGTGACCCTCTTAAGTAAATGAACATAAGATTGCAGTCTTTAAAGCAATTTTGTAAACAAACATCAGAACAAACTACATCAAAGCTTAACAGGTTCTGAAACTCTACAAACTGTTAGCATTTTGTTTTACAGTATCATTGCCTCCAGTTACCATGAACTGTGTCAATAATTATAATTTAAAATGTATTTAAGTAATGTTTACGTGGCAAGAGTGGAGGCAACGGGTTACAGTACATGTTTCTTCACTGTTACAACAGTTTTAGTCTGTAGAATCACTATGTAGAGAAATCTTGTAGCACATAGGAGACTAAGGTCCAAAACACACTGCAGAAATAACCCAGTTTGAGAGTGCTTTAAGTGCCCTGGCTCAATGCTAGAGAGTACTGGGAATTGTAGTTTATTGTGGCCCCAGAGCTCTCTGACAGAGAAGCCTAAATATCTCACAAAACTACTTATAAACTTATATGCCTCTGAGGAAGTAGACTTTAGTCTAGGAAAGCTGTCGTGCTGCCAACCTCTTTCTTTCAGTTAGTCTCAAAAGGGTTACAAGATCTCTCTACAATGTACTCACAAAAGTACAGTTCCCAGAATTCCCTAGCACTGAGCCAGAGCAGTTAAAGTAGTCTCAAACTGGATTATTTCTGCAGTGAAAGAAAGGAGTTGGCAGCATGAACTTTACTAAACTTAAGTTTGCTTCCTCATATCCCAAAATGCATCTCATTAAGTCTATAAAAGCACATGTTGCCATCATGTTTCTTCACGGTTTACACTTGTGGGTTCCCTTAAAATTAAGTAAACAGGTCCATATCAATACAATAAAAATTAGAACAAATTACAAAATACATACTTAACAGATTGCATCTGAGAAAGCAGGCTCAAGTCATGCTACCAACTCTATCTTTCAGTTAGGTTCCCTCCACGTTGCAGAAATAACCCAGTTTGACACTGTTTTAACTGCCCTGGCTCAATGCTATGGAATTATGGGAACTGCAGTTTGTTGTGGCCCCATAGTTCTGCTCTACTCTGGAGCCACAACAAACTCCAGTTCCCAGAATTCCACAGCCTTGAGCCTGGACAGTTAAAGCGGTGTCAAACCAGGGATGTCTCAAAGGGGCTACAAGATCTCTTTACATTCTGATTCTACACATTAACATGGCTATATCTTCCAAAATACAGCCATGTTAGTCTGTAGAAACAGTATGTAGAGAGATCTTGTATGTAGCACCTTTGAGACTAGTGAAAGAAAAAAGCTGGCAGTATGAGCTTTCCTAGACTAAAGTCTACTTCCTCAGATGCATATCTAACTTTGGATGCATACACTAAAATAGACTTTAGTCTAGGGACTTTAATCACATGGAGGCAAATTGCTTTCATACGTGTTTGGGTAAAGGAGAAATAACGCGACATTAACCCAAATGAAAAGTCACCAAAACCCACTCCTTTTTACTTTCAGAAGTTCCTGAAAGTAAAAAAGAGCAGGTTTTGGCGACTTTCCATTCGGATTAACAACGCATTATTTCTCCATGACGCCAACACCATGTCAAAAACAACCTGCTTTTGCGAGTTATTTCTACTTTCTGTTCAGGTTAACCCCAAACATCATGTGAAACTTTAAATTTTCACTTTAAATCCAGAAGGTGCTACAAGATCTCTCTACATACAGCTATATTTTTAAAGTCTACTGGTACAGAGGAATATTACCAAACATTATTAAACAACAACAATAATAAATATTATTATTGAATAGCACAGAACAATATTACCAAAAATAATTAAACAGTAATAACACACAACAATATTATGAAATGTTATTAAACAACAACAATAATAAATATTATTATTAAATAGAAGAGAACAATATTACTAAACATTATTAAATAATAATATTAAATATTATTACTATTAAATAGAAGAAAATATTACCAAACACTATTAAACAACAATAATAAATATTACTATTAACTAGCACAGAACAATATTACCGAACGGTATGAAACAATAACAATCAATATTAGTATTATTAAATAGCACAGGACTATATTACCAAATGCTATGAAACAACAATAATAAATATTATTATTATTATTATTATTATTAAATAGCAAATAACAATATTACCAAACACTATTAAACAGCAATAATGAATATTATTATTAAATAACACAGAACAATATTACCAAACGCTATTAAACAATAATAATGATAATAAATATTATTATTATTATTACTATTAAATAGCAACAGAACAATATTACCAAGTATTATTAGAGAGCCATAAGAAACCTTTATGAAGTAAATATGAAGTGGCATATCTTCCTGTCAATATATATATATATACTGTCTGTTTTATATGGAGGTTTAACTCCTTGATAATTTGTTTTAAATTGTAATTGATTTAATAATTTTTTAAGGGGGGGAGGGGGGGAAATTGTTCTTAGCTTCTGTATGATGTTTTTATCTTGTTAGCCTCCTGGATTGCGCTCAGAGAGGCGGGGTATCAAATAAATATTATTATTATTATTATTATTATATGCCACTTCATATTTACTGCATAAAGGTTTCTTATGGCTCTCTAATAATACTTGGTAATATTATTCTGCTACTATTTAATAGTAATGATAATAACATTTATATATACAATTATAAATATATATAATTATATATACATTGGGGGAAGATGGGAAAAATGAAGAAGAGGAAGAAGAGAAATGACACACAAACACACACCATGCCTAGGAACAAAACAGAGTGGTCTATTGTTTACAAAACAGGAGGCACCTCCTTCCTCCTCCTCCTCCTCCTCTTCCTCCTCCTTGCAAGTCTTGGGGGGGGGGGACTAAGTCTTCCGACCAGAGCCTCCTCCCTTCAGCTGCGAAGGACGAAGGGGAGGCTGGAGCCCACCATGAAGCCCTCCTGCCTCCTTCGCCCCTTGTTGTCACCGGGGGGAATCAGCTGATCGCAGGAAACTTCAGGGTTATCCCTCCCTCCCTCCCCCAAGACAGGAAGGGGAAAGAAGGGGGAAAAGAGGACGGGAGCATTCTGGGAACTGTAGTGCTTCACGTCTCAGAGGCCGGAATAGGGACTCCGGAAGTGGAGTCGCAGAGCATGCTGGGGGGTGTAGTTTTCCAAACGCTCCTGGACAGTTAGGGAAATGGACCCAAAGAGCGGGCCTGAACAGACTGCCAGAAATAATCCACCTTGAGACCACTTTAACCGCCCTGGCTCAGTGCTAGGGAATCATGGGAGTTGTAGGGCCTTTACAGACTGCCAGACATAATACAGCTTGAGGCCACTTTAACTGTTCTGGCTCAGTGCTAGGGAATCATGGGCACTGTATTTTTTCCTGGGACATTGAGCCTTCTCTGTCAGAGAGCTCTGGTGCCACAATAAACTACAGTTCCCAGGATTCCCTAGCATTGAGTCCCGGCAGTTAAAGTGGTCTCAAGGTGGATTATCTCTGGCAGTCTGTTCAGGCCCCGAGTCAACTCATTTGGGCTGAGGAGAGTGCTGAGGATCCAAAAAGAACAAATAAATGGGCCCTAGAACAGTTCAAGCCTGAATTTTCCCTAGAGGCCAAGATGATTACATTGAGGCTGTCATACTTTGGCCACATCATGAGGAGGCATGAATCATTGGAAAAGACAATAAAGCTGGGGAAGGTGGAGGGAAGTAGGAAGAGAGGAAGGCCACATGCCAGATGGATGGACTCTATTAAGGAGGTCACTGGGATGAATCTGCAAGTCGCAGGGGTAGGCAACCTTTCCCCTTTAAGGGCCGAGGGACTTCAGCTCCCAGAATCCCAGGAGCTATTGGCCAACATGGGACTATTGGCCAACATGGCTGAGGCTTCTGGGAGCTGAAGTCCCTCGGCCCTTAAAGGGGAAAGGTTGCCTACCCCTGTGCAAGAGCGTAGAAGAATAGTGGAGGATAGGGAGTCTTGGAGGTGTCGCATTCATGGGGGTCGCCATGAGTCAGGGTTGACTCAACAACAAAAAATGTATTTGTTTTATTTATTTATTTATTTGGCGTATTTATTCAAACCCACAAAGGCTCTCAGAGCAACCTACAAATTGTTAATTAGACAGTTCCCTGCTCTCAGGCTTACAACCCAAAAAGACATGACACAAAAAGAAAAAAGAGAATGGCAGTGGGGAAGGGTTTCTTCTCTCGCTCTGAGGCCAGGGCCATGGCAGACAGATTGGAGGGAGGGCTCTCCTTTTTCAGTCTCTGGACTAGGCTTGGTGGGGCTAGGCCTGCTCTTCTCTCCCTCTGAGGCCAGGGCAATGACAACCATGACAAGCTGGAGCCACCAAATAGGATGGGTTGGAGGTGCCAAGGGCATAGTGGTTTGAGAGTTGGGCTATGGTCCCAAACACACTGCAGAAATAATCTAGTTTGAGACCACTTTAACAGTCCTGGATCAGTGCTAGAGAATTCTGGGAATTGTAGTATATTGTGGCACCAGAGCTCTCTGACAGAGAAGGCTCAATGTCTCACAAAACTATGGTTCTCAGAATTCCCTAGTACTGAGCCAAAATAGAATCCTCATGCGACACTACTGTGTTTTAAATGTACAAAGCAAGAGAGCATGAACAGGATTTCTAAGCTATCGCATAAATGTTGCGATCCTGTGTTAGTGTGACCCTGAGCATCCATTCTTGCTTAAGAATGAAGAAATAGCTTGCGGGGTAGACCAAAATTAACTTGGTCTAGCATCCCCAAACTGGTCAACTCCATGGGAAACTGGCCAGTGAACAATTTATGGGTAGCCTGTTGTTTATTAAACTGAGACTGTTGTACTTCAGCCAGATCATGAGAAGACATGACCCACTAAAAATGTCAATAATGCTTAGTGAGACAGAAGGCAGTAGGAAAAGAGGAAGACCACATTCCAGATGGATAGACTTAATAAAGAAGGCCACGGCCCTGAGTCTGCAAGACCTGAACAGGGATGATGATGACTTGTGTGTGTGTGTGTGTATATATCTCATTCATAGAGTTGCCGTTAAGTTCAACTTGATGACAGTTAACAACAACAAGTGGTTTATTTGCACACTATCCTGTTTTTAATTACCTTTAAGAATTATTAGAAAAATGTCCCGCCTGAAGAAAACTGACTTTTGGGTAAACAGAATGCTTTTGCACCTCAAAAGATCGGCTGCTTGTACAGTGGGCCTTTGGTATCTGCTGGGGTTTGGTTCTAGGACCCTGCTGTGGATGCCAAAATCTGTGGATGCTCAAGTCCCATTAAATATACATCATAGTAAAATGGCGTCCCGTATATAAAATGGCAAAATCAAGGTTTGCTTTTTGGAATTTATATGTATTTTTAAGTATTTTCAAACTGTGGATGGTTAAATTAATGGATAAGGAATCCGTGGACATTGCAGGCCAACTGTTTAATCTTACAGAGGTGTTTTGTGTTTGTTTCTTTTTTGAAGGTTTATGGCCAATATATACAAAAGACAGTGTGGTGTGTAGTGGTTTGGGTGTTGGCCTAGACCAGGATTTGATTGCCTGCTCAGCCATGGATGTTGGCATGGTGACCTTGGACAAGTCACACTCTCTCAGCCTCAGAAGGCAATGGAAAACCTCCTTTGAACAAATCTGGCCAAGAAAACCCCATGATAGGGTCGCCCTAAATAACAAAAAAGGCCTTAGAGCCGGGGTAGGCAACCTAAGGGCCAGGGGCCAGATGCGGCCCCCTGAGGCCTTTGGACCGGCCCCTGGACGGTCCTGCCACTGCCGCTGCCCCCCACCTCCGCCACCCCCCCGCCATGATGATATTGATTATTGTTGTTATTACTTGTTCTTGGGGTTTTCTTGGCAAAATCTCCACAGGGGGGTTGCCATGTTTTTTCTGGGAATGAGAGTGTGCATGCATATTTTTTTAAATTTTAATTTTTTAAAAAATAATATTTTTTATAATAATAATAATAATAATAATAATAATAATAATAATAATAAAGGCCTTAGAGGCACACAACAATAATGGCCAATATATATGCATCACGGTGTATCTCATTACATTCTAGCCCTGCAACACTGTAAAAAGAGTTGGACAGAAATCTTCAAAGAATTTTTTTGGGGGGGGGAGGAATGAGCTGAAATCCCCCAAAGCTCCATCACACAATCAGCCTCAAAGACGCTGCAAATTTTTTCCACGTTGAAACAGACTAACACGAACTCTTTGACGGTTGGCTTTTGTAAATTTGAAATGCTGTATGGCGACACACAATAAAAACGAAGACATTTCATGCCGGCTTTCCACAGCGGCGCCTCAAAAAGCCCCAAGAGTGACCTCAAGATGGCGTCTTTCCGCCAAGGATCACGCGGCCGGGCAGAGTGCCCACAAGAAAAATGGCGGCAGCGCCATCACGTCACCCTCTCTCCACTGCACTATCATAGAGCTAGACCGGAAGTAGTAGAGAGCCATAGTTCTACAGTTGGAGGCGTGGCTTCCTCTTCGCTTTCGGTACTATTCTTTCCTTCTTGTTGCTGTTGTTGTGTGCCTTGAAGTCATTTCCGACTTATGGCGACCCTATCCTGAGGTTTTCTTGGGCAGATTTGTTCAGTGGAGGTTTGCCATTGCCTTCTGAGGCTGAGAGAGTGTGACTTGCCCAGTGGGTTTCGTCAGGGCCGAACTGAATAAAAAAGGGAGACAGGCATCTGTCTAGAAGAACCAAGGCTCGATAAGGACCTTGGCCTTCCTGTTATTGAGAGCAGCATATCCTCCCCTTTCAATAAATACGTTGAAACAAAGACGAAGGATTTTTAGACTTTTCTTAGCTTTTATTAACGCCACGGGTCACAAAACATACTTAAAGCGTGATTCTCCTTTCTGGTATTGAGGTCCAAAACACATTGCAGAAATAATCCGGTTTGAGACCGTTTTAACTACCCTGGCTCAGTGCTAGGGAATCCGGGGAATTGTAGTTTATTGTGGCA
>CM034701.1:65625285-65658560 GCA_020142125.1 Phrynosoma platyrhinos | reverse complement strand
TCTGTCCTCCTTGTCCTCCTCTCCTTCCAAGGCTTCTTCCCGCCCCCACTTCTGTCCTCCTCCTCCTTATACCCAGCGTATAAGACGACCCCCAACTTTAACCCAGATTTTCTTGGGTTAAAAAGTTGTCTTATATGCCAGAAAATGTGGTATTCACAGTCTTCTAGCTTTGTTTCCACTGGTTCATAGCTTGCCCACTTGTATTTTAAACAATATTGTGGCAAGTAATTGAGACAAAAAAATCCAACTATGTTGTATCTACATTTTATTGTTTTTGTTTTATTGGTCCAACTGGGGTGCTTTCTGTTAAGCCTGATGTACATTCTAGTGTAAGGTGGTTACACCAGAGCAGCCTTTCCTAACCCTCATGCCCTGTAAGTGTATTGAATTCTAAAACTGCCTGTTGGTTTGAAATCGTGGAATTTGTAGTCCCCCAGAGCGTCTGGAGGTTACCAGATTTGGAAAGGAAGCATTAACCAGTGTTTTGTAGAAGCAAAGATTTTAAAAAATCTCCAAGGGATGGAGAGAATAATCATGGAGGTACTGTAAGGTATATAAAATATTTTTGCAAGTTTGAATTTTGTTCTGTGTCAACAAAATTATAAACATTTTGTGTGAAATCTATGTTTGTTATAGTTTTTTTTTCTAGGAATTTCCTGTTGCTGTGTGGCTGTGGTCTTCTGAATTTTAATTTAGATAGATATCTTTAAACTTTCCCTTTAAGCTGGTGAGAGATAGGAAGTACTCTGGGAACCTTTCCACAGCGAGTTTTCATACTCTTTGAACATCCTCGTGATAAAAAGTAGATTTACTAGAACTTTTAGTCCCAAATTCCTAGTTCAGTCCTATGCATGCCTCTTCAGAAAAAAGTATTGTTGAGTTGAGTGGTACTTACTCTTCTTAGATGTGCATATAGGATTGCAGCATTAAAATAATATACATTGAGCTAAAGAGTGTGTGAATAAAGCTTTTTTAAACTGACTTTGAAAATCAATTAGAAATGTGAACTCACTGATAGTGTTCAATAGAAGGGGCACTATCACAGAAAAGACCAGTTCCTTAATCATTATCAGTCTGACCCCCAGCTGTTGGAAGAAGCTAAATAGGAGCCTTGTCCAATAATCTCAAGGCAGTCATTGAGGTATTCTGGTGCCAAGCTGCATAGAGCTTCGTAGATTTCTCACCAACAGCTTTAAATGATGCTTGGAAGCAATTAGGAATCCAATAGATCTGTTTCATATAATCTGGAAGTCAGCAATCCTGCTGCTGAATTTTTAACCAGCTGAAATATAAGGGAAGTCCCCTGTAAAACACACCCCAGTAATTGTGCCTGCATATTACCAGATGATGGATAAAAGTGGGCAGTCTACCTTACTGGAAAGCATTTTTGGCCACCAAGTCCAGTTGGATATCCAAAGTAAGGGCTAGGTTTAAGCATACTCCCTAACTATAAACCTTTCTTTAGTGTGGGAAGGGGGAGAGAATGCAGTTCCATTCAGAACAGGTTGAACCCACTTCATCAGTCATCTGACCAACAGGTATTTTTTTCTTACTAGTTTAGGAAGAACTTCTTAAGAGTAAAATATGTAAAGATATTCACCCTTCACAGTTTGTGTCAGTTTTGCACTGTGTTAAAGTATTTATTATATGGCCCTTTATTAAATCTCCATATATTTGCATATAATTGATAATTTTGCTGGCAAAATACATGTAAGCATTTTTTTATGCACATATATGTACAGTTGGCCCTCCGTTTTCACAGGGGATCCGTTCCGGACCCACCACCACCACAACAACAGAGATTAGTAAATACTCAAGCCCCGTAGGCTTGAATGGGGCACATCCCATTGATTTAAACAGAGGTTGCCCCTCTGTGAATATGTAAAACCGCAGACTTGAAGTCTGCGAGAACTTGCAACTATAGTAGCAAGTATTATCTTTTGAAAGATGATATCTTTTAAAATTTTACCATCCATATCCAGATGTTATAAAAATCTGTTACCAAGTGAATCAGGAGCATTATTTTAGCCAGGCAACCCAGTGTTAAAGACCTCTCTCCCCACCAAACCCCACATTAAAATCCACGTCTTTCCCCTTTCAATCTGATATTAAAACCTTCTCCAGCACCAGGGAAGTGTTGTTAGGTGGTCAGGAGAAATCCAGAGAGGGAGAAGGAGGGAGGGAAGTGGTGTTTTCCTTTTGTCTTTTACATTTTTTGTTATATGCCCCTAAGTTTTACCCTTGACATATCAAAACTCATGATTTTGGCCCTAAATCTTTTGGTTGATTTATACATATGGTTGACTTGTACACGAGTATATAGGTAGTTGTTTTGTTGTTGTGTCTTCAAATTGTTTCTGACTTCAGGAGACTCTATCATGAGGTCTTCTATAAAAATAAGCTGCTTTTTGCTTTTGCTTTGCTTTGCTTTCTTGGCAAGTTTGTTCAGAGGAGGTTTGCCATTGCTATCCTCTGAGGCTGAGAGAGAGTGATTGCTCAAGATCACCCAGTGATTGTCCATGGCCATACCAGGATTCAAACCCTGATGTCCAGAATCATAGACCAACACCCAAACCACTATACCATGGTGGCTCCTTATATACTTGTATGCACTTCCTTTTTTTCTAACTTTTCTTGGGTTGGATCCATTTACTCCCACTGTCCTCAGCTCCCTGTTTCCAACCTTTTAAATCCTCTCCCTGGCACTGAAGTCTCTGCTAGACTTTAGTCCCTTCTGCACATGGTAGAACTTGTCGTAATTGAACAGGCATTCTAGATTCATCACCTTCTCTTTAAGGGAGAAATTGTAACACTACATAGTAGACTTTCCTTTTCCCACATCTCTTAATAACTGGATTTAACTATATTTATTATTAACACTATCTTGGAATAATGTGCTCTAGAAGATCTGTGGGCTGGTTTCTGTATTACATGGTGTACCTTGGTTTTTACTAGAACCTGAAATTCTACATACCGGAGCCCAGTTAAAAAAATGCTTAGACTCAAAAAATTATTAATCCAGGAATTGATTTTGAGTACAGGAATTGAATAAAGTAATACTTCATCTACTTCTAGGTTTTTCATGTACCCCAGTTTTTCTTAATTTATACTATACAACTAGGCTGAGAGGAAGGGATTTTGTTTCTCCTCTTAATAAAGAATCGGATGTCAGATGTCCTTACTGATCAACAGTTGGCAAGAGATTTCCCAGTGGCTTCGTGTTTACTTTCTGCCTACTCCTCCTCAAGAAAAATGATAGAATATTGTCTACTTAGGAAAACTAAACTGAAGACCATAATTCAGTACTTACTGGTCTGAGAAATGTTCAAATGGGCTATTCTAAGGCTATACAATATTTGTAAAATGTCTGTGCCAATGTTGTGAGTGTAGTGGTTTGAGAGTTGGACTGTGAATGGAGCCCAGGGTTCGAATCCTCACTTGACCACAGAAACCCTTTGGGTGACCTTGGGCACATTTCTCTCAGCCTCGGAGGAAAGCCATGACAAACCCCCTCGAAATAAATCTTGCCAAGAAAACCTTGTAATAGGTTAACTGTAGGTATCATCATAAGCCAGAAACAACTAGTTCCACAACAACAATTGTGGAAAATACACTTGCAGATGTACTTACAAAATGTAACAATTGTATTTCTTGCATCACCCACAGCAGAAATGTTTCTAGCTCATTGGCCAAATCCCATTTGAGTCCCCCTCAATAACAAAATTATTGTTCCATATATATACACCATCAAATGGTACAGTATTATATCACTGCTGAAGTGGTGTAGAATCCATAACTTATCTGTTTAGGAGTGTTCACTGTCATGTTTTGATCCTAGTTTCTCATTAACAGTTTGGAAGGGGGCAGTGGAAAGAATGCTTTTCAAAGGCATTCTCTCTGGGTGTACCATACTAGGAACCTCTGAAAAGATTCACCAGAATGCATAATTTAGACCAGATGTCCTGTTGTTTAGGGTGGAAATTAGTTCTTTTGAGTTAAGTCTGTGTACACACATGTGCATGCCTCCAAATAGTTTACAATTCATGGCGACCCTAAGGTGAATTGGGGTTTTCTTAAGATTTGTTCAGAGGAGATTTGTCATTACTTTCCCCTGAGGCTGAGAGCATGTCACTTGCCCACAGACACCTAGTGGGTTTCTTGGTGGAGCTGGGAATTCAGAGTTGTAGTCCAGCACTCAGACTGTAATTTTTATTTGGTTTAATGTATATTATTCATTTGAGAGCAGCATGGATACAGATTGGAAACAGCAATAGGACAGAACATGTTTCAAAACTGATAAGCTTGTTCTTTTTCAAGGTTACTGCTAAAAATGTCTTTCCCGCCTCACCTGAATCGCCCTCCTATGGGTATCCCAACTCTTCCACCTGGAATTCCACCTCCACAGTTCCCAGGTTTTCCTCCACCAGTACCTCCTGGTAAGTTATATCAGATGTCTATGAAATCAGCCATACTTTTGCTGCACTAAAAATTCTTTTAGCATGTAGTTCAGGATTAACTAACTTTTGTTGTGCTAACAGGGAAAATTTTGGTTTTAGAACATGTATTGATATAGTTTTCCTGCTTTATACCTCTGCACAAGAGTAGATTTACAGTTTATCCTTGCTCTGAAACTACTGATCTCTCTTTTTCATAGGGACGCCAATGATTCCTGTGCCAATGGGTATTATGGCTCCTGCACCAACTGTAAGCATAATGTGTGGCATTCAGCCCATCAGTCCGTCACTTTATTTCTATATCATTTTGTTCCCTGGCTGGGACTCAGGATGGCCTACAAAAAGACAGAATACAGTAATAAAACACATACAGTCAAAAACATGCAAAATCAGGATTAAAATAATATTAAATAACAGAATTAAAGCCATTTAAAATCTTACTTTAGAATAGATTACAAACAGTAGAGCACTATACAAGTGATTTTTGTTAAAATCAATTTCTAAAAGCTAGCTGGAAAAGTAAGGTCTTAACCTGTTACTGAAAGCAAAACAAGGAAGGAGCCATACTAACTTCTTGGGAGGGAGTTCCAAAGTATGGGAGCAACCACAGAGAAGGCCTTCCCTTGTGTTCCCACCAGCTGTGCCTATAAAGCCAGTAGCATAGAGAGAAGTGCCTCCTTGCAGGTTCAAGAGCTTGAGCAGGCTCATATGGGAACATGCAGTCCTTCAAATAGCCTGAACTGTATAGACCTTTATTTGTCAAAATTAGTACTTTGAATTGTGCCCAGGAACAGACTTACAGTCAGTCAGTGGATTTGTTGCCACATGGGAGTTCTGTGCTCCCTGTAACCAGCACCTGTTAGTAAACTGGCTGAAAACTTTCAGGGGTAATAAAGATGGCATTACTAACTATTTTCAAATATAACAAAATAAATAAACAATAACAACCTGAAACACCCATGTTGTACTTTACATGTACAGATCCCATGTGTACTTTGCTAAGAAGGGTCAAGCTTGATTAGTAATTGAATGGGGCACTGCTGAGGAATAGCTGGTGCTATAGACTGCGTTTCAGAAGATGGCAATGGCAAACCACCACTTAGTTCTCCTTGCTTTTAAAAACTCTTATGAAATTCATGGGGTTGCCATAAATTGACAGGAAGCTAGAAGGCTCACAGAGATTGACACACATACACAAGCTTCAAACTCTGTTCTCCTCCAGATGTAACAGGATGTACATGTAAATATAATCTGCAGCTAGTGTGAACGCATGACCCTTCCTTCACTGGAGCAAATACATCCTTTCCGTTCTTGTTTAATGCTTAATCATGGCATTTGCAGTGATAATGTACGGTAAGTAATAATGCAGTTCCTAATTATACTAATGGTTTGCAAATTCTGTCTTGAATTGGAGATCCAACAGTATGCCATACTTAAAGCTGCAAGGGATGGTGGGGTGGGATTTTGCACCAAAGAGCAGGGAAAGAAGGCCTGTTTTCTTTATACAAATGCAAATCTTGGCTGGCAGGGAACATTTGTGCTCAACTTTCATATTCTTAATCATTACTTACTTTTGCTCACAAATAACTCCCATTTTCAGTGAAAGTGGTTGATAAGAAGGTGGTATTTTTGAATTTGAGAAAAAACATAATTGCAAAATGTAACAATGTAGTTTCTTTAAATACAACTTTCTTTAGTTGGACGGTTTTTTCCTGTCTGTATTTCTTCTTACAGCCTATTTCAGGGGTAGGCAACCTTTTTGAGCTGGGGGCCGGGTTACTGTCCCTCAGACAATGGGGGGGGGGCCGAAGCACCATAAATAAATAAATGTATTTTTAAAAATTAAAAATAAATGCATCTCAGCCCCAGAAAAGCCATGGCAAACCCCCTGTGGAGATTTTGCCAAGAAAACCCCAAGAACAAGTAATAACAACAATAATCAATATCATCATGGTGGGTGGCGGCGGCAGGACTGGCCTGGGGCCGGTCCAAAGGCCTCAAGGGCCCGCATCTGGCCCCCGGGCCTTAGGTTGCCTACCCCTGGTCTATTTGTTGCAATTTGTGAGCTTCGCGTTGAATGTAATCAACTGAAATATTTGCAAGAAGTTTGCATTGCAGAGAGGTCTGTTTAAGAAAATATTTAGTTCATAAAAATAACTTTCTTAGGAACAGCACTTGAAATGTATTAATTGCTCAGCCTATTAATTGCTTCAGGTTTTTTTTTATTTGGTTTAACACATTTACAGTAAGATACTTAAACATTTATGATTTTGTTAAGTTGTTATCCTAAATAAAAACTTGCTTACTTCAATAGGCATTCTCTTCTTCCTTGTTCAGGTGTTAGTCCCAACTACTGTGTCAATGGTTGGAAAGCACATGGGAGTCAGAAAGGACCATCCAGGTCTAAAGAACAAGGAAAATGATGAAAACAGTGGTCCTACTACCACCGTCTTTGTAGGCAATATATCTGAAAAGGCATCAGACATGCTCATAAGACAGCTTCTTGCTGTAAGTGAAATCATCTTTCAGAACTTACCCTTGCAATGGCTTATCTTAAATATATTGGTGTAGCTTATCAGTGTTCCTATACTTTCTATGTTGGTTTTAAGCTGTTAAAGTACTACTGATGGCACTCCATAAGCAACTCACCTCTGTGGCAGTACTTTTTATATAGACCTTGAAAGCTCCTTGCCCAATCAACAGGAACTTTCCAGAGCAGTATGGAGAACATCCACGTGTTTTCTTAGACAAGTGCTACAGTTTCCTGCCATCAGTTGTGCTGTTTAAGGCTTCTTGCAATTGAAGTCAAAAACATCTGGAGGGCCTCCTACCTCTGATCCAGAAGGGCCTCTGAATTTCAGCGTATAGGGCAGAGATAACCAAACTGCAGCCCTCCAAATGTTGGACTGTCACTCCTGACAGTCCTAACCAACATGGCCAGTGGTAAGCAACACTTGAGGATGCAGTCCAAGAACATTTGTAGTTTGGTGAGGTATTCAGCCTGCTTTATCAGAGACCTGTGGTGTTTCAACAAACTACAAATCCCAGGATTTTGTAGGATAAAGTGGTGTCACACTGCTTTATTTCTGCATTGTGACTACACCTATAGATAGCAATGATTAAATAAAGAGAGATGAAATTTTAGAAGTTAATACTTGTATTGATTTTACATTTAATTTTTAACCATTTTTTATTTTTAAAGTGTCATTTACTGTGAATGAAATGTAGGTAATGGGGAAAATTATGATTTTTGTCTCATTTTTTTCATGGTTCCTTGCCCTATGAAGAGATAATAAACATTTCTATATACATCAGGTAGTGAAAGAATGGAAATAATTTATTGATAAGATAATAAGTAGAAAGGTTGTGAATTCCAAAATAGGTATCTGTTCCTCACAGGATTTTTACTTTAATTACGATTATCTTTTATTTATTTATTTATTTAAAAGTTCTGGAGTGATGAGTGTTGTTCTTCTACTTGTATACAAATTAATCTATTATCAAAATATTATTTTTAAATTATTTTACAGAAATGTGGTTTGGTTTTGAGTTGGAAGAGAGTTCAAGGAGCATCTGGAAAACTTCAAGGTATGTACTTCTTGCTCTTTAACATAAAAGATAGGTGGACAGTTTCGTAGTAGTTCTGAAATTCAAACACTTCAACAATCAGAACTTAAAAACAGGTGAGAAACCTCCAGCCCTTCCAGTGGTGGATTTCAGCTCCCATCAGACCCAGCTGTCATGGCCTGCTAACAAATCAGTGTTTACATTCAGTACTGTAGCGATATACTGTGTTCATTGGCTAGAAGTATGAATGAAACCCAAACATTGCCATGTTATCCCAAGTTAAGGGAACCTTTTATTCCTCTATTGTCACGAGATTGAGTGACAGGATTCAGAAGGGTTTACTTTTCCTGTCCTGATTTATGTAGGCAGTTATGTGTAATCAACCTTGTGTTCTTGAAGTAATAGTTGCTACTCAGTCAGTGTAATTAGGCTTTACTTGAAAGTTAGCACTGCAGAACGGCTGCTGTCTACATGCTCTAAATTGCAATTTCTTGGTTTCATACTATTGTGCAGTAGTTTTCCAATAAGGGTATGGTCATATGCATTGTGTGATGGCCCATCAAATAAACCAGGGGTAGGCAACCTTTCCCCTTTAAGGGCCTAGGGACTTCATTTCCCAGAAGCCTCAGCCATGTTGGCCAATAGTCCCATGTTGGCCAATAGCTCCTGGGATTCTGGGAGCTGAAGTCCCTCAGCCCTTAAAGGGGAAAGGTTGCCTACCCCTGAAATAAACTATTGGAATAGTGGCAGTACTGAATTTTGGGGCGCAGTTATGTGCATTTTTAATATTGGTTTTTTGTTGTGTTTTTTTTTTTGTTTTTTTTTTGGTTTTGGTTTTGAAACCACCTTGATTTATTTCTAGCTTTTGGGTTTTGTGAGTATAAAGAACCAGATTCCACACTACGGGCACTCAGGTTGCTTCATGATCTTCAAATTGGAGAAAAGAAACTACTTGTGAAAGTTGATGCCAAGACAAAAGCTCAGCTAGATGAATGGAAGGCAAAGAAAAGGGCTTCCAATGGGGTATGTATGCTATGTGTATTTATGCTAAGGCCTCAGTCTAAACCTAAAGTACCTGCCCTAAACTCAGAAGTTAGATCAGGGGTAGGCAACATAAGGCCCGGGGGCTGGATGCGGCCCCCCGAGGCCTTTGGACTGGCCCCAGGCCAGTCCTGCCGCTGCTGCCGCCACCGCCCGCCATAATGATATTGATTATTGTTGTTCTTGTTCCTGGGGTTTTCTTGGCAAAATCTCCACAGGGGTTTTGCCATGGCTTTTCTGTGGCTGAGAGAGTGTGCATGCATATTTTTTATTTTTTTAAAAAAATATTTTATTTATTTATTTATTTATTTATTTATTGTTTTTGATGCTTCGGCCCCCCAATTGTCTGAGGGACAGCAACCTGGCCCCCGGCTCAAAAAGGTTGCCTACCCCTCCGTTAGATAATTGAATTATAAAGAAATTATATTAATGTCAAGTGTGTTTCATTCTTGTACTCAACTTGCTTGTTCTTTTATCCTGTTTAATCTGCTATCCTGACTGTTATGTCTCATCTGTAAATGAACCATGCTATTCTTGTACTCTTTGTTTATAATTTTTGCTTTTCATGATCCAGACTTAGGCAGCCCCACTTAATATACATTGTAGTAGTTCAGCCAGGAAGTTATTTCAAGCATAGATTTCTGAGGCCAGACCACATTCCTCAAAGGATGGCCATAGCAGGGAAAGCTGCCAGAGCTGAATATAAGCACAGCCTACCACTGAGGTGACAAGCTTAGAACCAAGGAGTACTTCTGGACTATATATCAGCTCCATATGGAGTGCTACCTCATCTGGAATAGGGCACTTATACAGTTTCTAGATCTGTCCATAGCACCTCAGTCACCTAGCTGGGGAATTTAAAATTTGGATCACTGACCCAACAGTTCAATTCCCTTTCACGATTCAGATACAAAGGAAGAATAGAGGTCAGTATTGTCAATGCAATTTCATATTGATGTTAAATTAGTTTAAACAAAAACCTCTTCTGGAACTTGTGCCAAGTCATCTTTTTACAAGATGAATAGAAAGCAAAGGGTTTACAGATGGTGAAATGCCAAAGCAGATAGCATTCCCCGAAATGGTCATTAGCTGAGAACTCAAAATATGCAAAGCAGATCAATCAAGAAAGTGAGCCAACCTGCACATATGCAGATTTACAGTAAAGCCACAAATCACAAGCTAACCTACTAACAACCAAGAATGTGCAAATGATTTTTTTCTTTTAAAAATGATATCAGAAATCATAGGTTGAAAATACAGTGGGCCTTCCATATTTGCTGGGATTTAGGATGCAGGATCCCAGTGAAAGTGGGAACCCACAAATTAAAACACACGTTAAGGGAACACCTCTGTAGAAATCTCTAGGTCTTCCAACACAACTCTAATCAACATCTGCCAGAAGTTGGCCAGAGAATCGTGCTGGAGGATTACAAATGCCTAGAGAAGTTTTTTCTCTAGGAATTTGTCACCTTCCAGCAGAGTCACATTGGAGGACCTAGAGGGAACATATTAATAAAATCTGTGGATAATCAGAGCTACAAATGTGGATAGCTGATTGTACAGCATTTGCAAAGAACTCGAATAAGGAGTCTTTTTACTGTAATGAATGAATACCAGGTGATGTAGGCTACATTTCAGAGGAGGGAACTGGCAAAACCACCTCTGAGTATTCCTTGCTTAAGACTCCTTGGGATTGCCCTAAGTTGGCAGGTGAATTGAAAGCATATGAATATACATACACACACCCTTACACCTTCAAAGGCACTTACATAAAATGACTGGCCAGTTGCTTCGGAGTCTTTTATTGCTGGTTCTCCTTCAGATTAAATCAGTGGCCCCCAAACTTTTTCAGGCTACCACCCTCTTTCTTCTTGAGTGACACCCTAGAGGGGGACCCTATGCCAGCTAGCAAAGACGAGGGGGAAAGGAGGAGAGCTTGCATGCTGCCTGCCCCCTCCCTTCCCTTTTGCTTTGGAACTGGACCGTGTCTTTCTTACCAGAAGAGGCTTTCTTTCTTGGGCTCCTTGCAAGGGGAAGCCAGTTTCTGCAAAAAAAGGTGGGCATGGCAAGTATTTTGGCACCCCGAGAGGGGAGGGCGGGAGGGACGAAAGGGGAAGGGCAAAGCAAAGCTGGAGGAGCCATGCTGGGTTTTTTGCCATGCAGCTGGGATAGACAAATGGATAGACAGTTTGTTCCCCAAGCAGCTCTCCATTCAGCCTCCCTCTGTCCTGTCCCAGAATGGTATACAAAAGAGGCTTCATTCAACCCTCATCCTCACAATTTCCTGCCACCCTCCTTTTTCCTCACCACCACCCTACTGCCCTTTTTCTCCAGAGTGCTCCCCTTGCAGCTTTCCAATGCCCTCAGGGGGGTGCTACTGCCCACTTTGAGAATCAATCGACTAAATCAAGGAAACAGAAAATATTATTGCTCTGAAGAAAGGGATTTCCAGCTTTGCAAGAAACATCTTACTTGTCTCTTCCTATCTACTAATTGGTTTAAGCTAGATTTTGCTGTGTGTAGCTAGAACAGCCTAAAATGTTTGCAAAATAGATGCTCTCTGAACAACAATAAGGGCCCTTTTTCACATGACTAAGATAGTCTTGTACAGCCTGTTCAAGGTGAGTAGGCACTACTGTAGTTTGTTTGATCACTTGTTTCAAGTATTTGGGGGTTTTTTTGGGGGGTTGTAAAAAGATTTATAACTTGTGCTATATCATAAAATTTGGGCATTTTCCAAAAAATCAGTTCAAACCACTTAAAATGTAAATAAGATACTTTCTAAAGCATATTAAACAAATAATTTTAAAAGTTGAAGAATTTAAGAAGTTGCAACAGTCTAAAACTTATCTATGTATACAAATTTTGATAAAATCATTAGGCTCCAACATCTTTAATAGAAAGCCAAGTTTTAACTTGTCACTAGGATGAAACCAACATTGGTGCCACTTGGGCTGCCAAAGGAGGGTGGGCATTCCACAACTGGAGTGCTGCAACAGAAAAGGCCCTCTCCCAGTATATCTATTCCTCTGTGGAACACGGGAAAGTTCCTCCAGTATCTCAGGCAGGCATATATTTATGATGCACCTTTCCCTATGACAGCCTCAGGGGAAGGAAGAGGTAAATAGAGCACACTGATAGAAGTCAGATAACCCAGTGATTGAAACATATTAATTTATTGTGTCATGGTTAGTTGCAAAAAGGATTGAAATGGCAGAGCTTTTTCTTCAGATGATAACAGAAGAACTTACTCAGCAATTAAGAACTGAATTAAATGCTTTATGTTTTGTGAACTTTTGACAGTGTAACAGAATAGTTAAAGATTTTAATGACACAAGACCCAATTTTAATGATTTAATTTTATCTTAAGCTAGAAGTTCATTGGCTATCCTTTGGGACTCTTGAGACAGGTTGCACATTAGGACTGCTTTTGTGGTTTTTATGAGCTATAGAATAGGAAGGTAAACTCAGTCTCACAGGTGGGAGGCTCTGATAGATAGCCTGTTCAGGTTCTAAAAATTATCCTTTTAGTATTAAGTTCAGTTTAATTCTATTTTTTTAATGGAGAAAGTAAACCAGACACGTGTCTGGCTTTATTCATTTCCCAAGCCTGACTAGCACTTTTGCTCCATTTTTAATATCACCTGATCATTACCACCTTCTAGTTCTTTCCAGGTAGTTCTTCTTTGGTCTGACAGCTTCTGTTTCAGCTGAAATCCCCTTTCCTGCTATCTCTATGTCTTATTTATTGCTGCTCAATGTGCTTCTTTCCCTTTCCCATTCTGTTCCTCTACCTGGCAATTGACTGGACACCCATCTTGGATTCTCAGGTGAGATTCCTTATTGTATTTATAAAAAAAAGTCTTAAAAACTGTTTAAAATTTAGCAACAATTAAAGTCAAGCTTATGAGAAAGGATTAGTTGATAAACTATTTTAACTTTAACTAAATTAAAAGTTTAATTTAGTTTAAAGGAATGGAAGTAACTGTTAAAAATAGTGAAAGATAAGTGATGCTGGGAAAGCATTTTTCTCAGGTAATATGCAGATTATGTTTCAGATTAATCCACATTATAATCATGCTGTGGGTTGACAATGGCCTTCAGCACACTGCTGATACTTGCCCTCAGGTTCTCATCTCTAAGTGACCTAGCTTGCTGGCTGTTTTTAAAGAGGAACAAGGAATTCTTTTTAACTCTTAGAATCTTTGGCTTTGATATTTAGAATTCCTGTGGGCCAACTTGATTTTGTAGAGAAAGAGCATGCATATTTTGTAAGATTTTTAGACTGTTATTGTACCAGACTTCAATAGATGTGCTGTTTTTAATATGATCTTCTAGTGAGCATGATAAGTCATCCATTTTTTCTCCCATCTTTGAAGCTGCAGAGTGGGTGATATTGGTTGAAACATTGCATAGTGAGCCCCACCACCGTTGCAGCTTCAAAACTTGCAGTGATTTGTTTGGCAGCTACATGGTAAAGGCACCTGAGGTGTTTATAATACAGAGTGGTGAAGAGACAGCTTGTTTTCTGCCTTCTACTGATTATTAGCTTTTCCTTGCCTGAAAGCTTCCATATTTCCCATAAAAGAGGCTGAAGGAAAGGAATGTGCAGCACTACTTCCAAAAAAGTGGACATTGGAACAGCACTTCCCACAGTAACCCTATACCTGTCCTTTCCTGGTGGAAAAGCCACCAGTTGGCATCCTTGATTGGACCTGTGGTAGGGCTAGGAATGACAGCTGCATTTTAATAAACAGTTAAAATGGTAGCCTCATCATTTTCAGTATATAATTTTAAAAAATGATGGCACAAATGCTATTTAAGTGCTTCTAATGTGGTAGCTTTGTGTACTTCCAGCAGTGAATATAAGGAGTAAGCTTCTGTGCCTTATGAAAAGATCCATCAGTCAGGTTTATTTGTCTATTCTAATATCTTTCTTCAAGCTTAACTGTGCTCTTTTGCTGTACAATTACATCAGTTCTGCATTCACTAACTACAGTTCTAAAATTCTGTTGTGGTGCCACTTTATTGTCTTTGTGAGGGCAGAGTAGAACTTACAGTTAAAGACTTGTAAATATGTTAAATGCATTTATCATTTCCTGGTTGTAATTACATGTGACAGAACTATAAAGTGCATATAATGTAAACATTTTGGACATTCTGTTGTGTCTCATATGCTTGACTTCAAGATTTGTGTTGCTTCTTAGAACTCCAGGCCAGAAACTACAACTGATGATGATGAAGCACTTGATGAAGATACAAAGAGAAGAGACCAGCTAATTAAAGGGGCCATTGAAATTTTAATACGGGAATATTCCAGCGAGCTCAATGCCCCCTCCCAAGAGTCTGACTCTCATCCCAGGAAGAAGAAAAAGGAAAAGAAGGAGGACGTATGTGTTTTGATTTTGGACACAAACAGATTTACTTCATCTCTCCTTACATAAGGGCCAGATCTTGTGCCAGTTTATTAGCTCAAAGCATCTGATGAGAACACAAATCTACAAGTCTTGAAGTTAGCAACAGTTTTCATGTTTCATATTGAAATAAAATCAGTTCTAGATGCCAAAACCTATGGATGCTGTAGGTCTGTATACAAAAGAGTTTCAGTGCCCAAACTTCTTGGAGTTGCAGGTTTGAATCTCAGCAGGTTTGATTCAGCCTTTCATCCCTTCTAAAATACATGTATTGAAGTAATTGTCTATTGTTTTTGGAGAGTCTAAAAGAACAAATCCTGCCTGTATTGTTCTATATTTAAAGATTCAAGTCATTGGGTTTTAGGGTTTGCACTGGTGTAATAGCCACAATTCAATTTACTTTGAGCACCTTGAACTTTCTTCACTGTCCTGTTTTAATTATGTTTGTGCATATAACTAAAAAGCTCTTTGTTGTCTTTGAGGGATGAAAGCCATGTTGTTATAAAATGGTTTGTTAATATTTGGTTATTGGGCCAGTTGATTTCCATCTTTTAAAGCGTAACATTTGGCACAAGATGTTATAACCCCACCTTCTGTGGATGATCTTGCAAATGGTTGGGCTAAGCATTTTCCCCCTCTGGAATTAAAAGGGTAAAGTTCAGTAGGAATAATGTGAACTAAGACTTTGAATATACATTGTTTGAATGATGGGCTGTAACATCTGCCAATCACAACTAGAGTTCAAAGTTGAATTTTGATTTGGGCCTGAAGCCCTTCCTACTAAACTTGATTTTCTTTCACATGCTGCATTGGTAGCCAGCAATAAATTAGCTATGGTTGCCAGTGAATTATTTAAAAAGCCGTACAATAGTTCTCACTTATGGAGTGAGTACATAATCCCTCCCCCTCCCCTATTGTTTTTAGGGTCTGGGAACTTGAGGAATAACTTACAGTGAAGTTCCTGCACACTTGTTCCTCTTTATAGGCAAGCTTTCACTTAAGTTCCATCCATGCTATGGTTTGTGTTTATGTATATAATCCAGTATAAATCCAGTCCCTTTACAAAAAAATTGAATATTGAACTTCTTCCTTCAGTACACTAGTTTTTAGGGTGATATGAAGCCATGACTAATTGATTTGACTAAACTTTAAATTAGTGTATTCCGTCAGAACAAAGAACTGTGTAACCTTACCCTTATCTTCCTTTGAGAAGGTGTAAATAAATTTTGGATTCCCTGGAATGCAGATGGGACATGAACATTACATCTCAAGCTTATTAGGATTTTAATGAAAGAATCTGGGGGACAAGAGAAAATTGGGGTGGGTGCCATGTAAAGCTGGTTTTGAGGCACTGTTGTTCCCTTTGCTGACTGCTTATCTTCACAACTGGTTCCCTTGCCCATTTTGTCTGTTGAAAAGATGAGGGAAAATGTGGGAGACTTGAGATTGTGGGTAAAGAATGGCAAGTGAAATCTGACTCTTGATTTCAGATGTGGGGAACCTCGCTAATTTGCAGTAACTACTGGGAATTCCCTTTTAAAACTATTTAATTTTGCGAATTAGCGAGTAAGAAACAAAACCAGACTTTAAATACCAAAAAAGACACTGGCCACTTGTTAACAAGCATAGCTTAGCTTGTAAGGTCTCCTAGTGTGCTAATATCTTGCAATTTGCAATGGAGACATTCCAGGGTGAGGTGGCACCCACTAAACCTTTGCTGAGAAGTAGATCAGTAAAAGGAGAATTAGCGAGGTTCTTCTGTAATTTTGTTGAGTCAGACCAAAGGTCACAGCAATACTTTATTGCTTATTCTACCAACATACAGAACATTGTTTTTTTTCAGAGTAGTGTGCAATCTATTTTTAAAAACAAAAAATCTCCGTGGATTTTTCCGCAGATTTTCCGCAGATTTCCAGTGGCCCCACTGATACCTTATCCACTCATCACCAAGGTTCGTTTACATTGTAGGCTTTGACAATGACTATGTTTACTGCTAGTTACCAGATTTGTGACTCGTGTCCATCTAATTTTTTTTTTCATTCATTTAACATCAGACTGTGAGGTTTGGTACTGCAGAAGGCCTTTATTTATCTCTTACAAGACTGGTTCAGAACATCTAACCTTCAGCTTTTCTTTTGGTTCTCCTGTTCCTATACAGATGGGTTTTAATATTTTATCTCCTGTTCTTCTTCCCCCTTCCCCTCCTCTGTTACAGGAGGATATAAATGCTATAGAAATGGAAGAAGACAAAAGGGACCTGATATCCCGAGAGATCAGTAAATTCAGAGATACTCACAAGGTAATATACTTGTTTATGCTACTTATGGAGAACTAGGTTTTTACAAATCCAGTGTGTTCCACCCCTGTCCCATAGAGAAACACATAACCATATACCTGAATCATTTTTACTGTAGGCAAGATTATGTATCTTAGAAGTCAAGAACAAGTTTCTACTTGAATGGTTTAATATTTTGTAGTTACAATTTTTTTTTATTTTATTTTTTTACTTTCTGATGATTGCATTGCAGTCTTCTTTCAAAGATAAATACATTTATTTTCAAAACATTATCCTATCCACCTTTTCTTTAAAATTAATCCAGAGTAGCTAATTCCTTTTTCATAAGCCCAAATAATTAAACTACACTGCTATATGGAACATATGCTGACTCCTACAGCATTTAGGCAATTGTAAAACATAAGTCAGACTCAGTATTTTACTGAGCTCTAATGCTTAGTTTAATTTAAGTTTTAACTTAGTAGTTCTGAATTGAAAATGGGGGTAAAATAAATTAGGCTACTGATTATCAGACTTTACCAAAATTTAGATGCATGGAAGAACTGTAAATTCCCATAAAGCTAATCTATTCATTGACCCCCACCATTATGATAGAGATCATATGGTGACTAATGCAAGATGAAAAACACAGCTTGGAAAGTAACATGGAATAGGATGTAAGTATGAGCTTCTGTTTTTTATTATTTATGGATGCCCCCTCAAAAAAATATGCAAAGGGGTAACTGGCTTGGACATGCGTTTGCACAGCAAATCCTACCTCAGGGTTCCCACCTGCAGTAGTTCCTGTAATGTGAATTTATTAATGTTGGGAAGGGTGGTGCAAGGGGTGGTCAAATGCAAGCTATGCATGCACTGTATTTTGATGTTTAGCTTCTAACAGAATACCTACTGCCCACAAAGGCTGGAGTACTCCATACCCATGAAGTGTTCACCCATGAAATAAGTGCTTTCTGTTTGCTAATACTGGTGCAATGGTTTGAAGGTACAGAATGGTGACATATCTCTGGTTATAGCATCATGCTTATTTGCATATTTACCTTTAAAGTAAAAAAATTATGTATGTTGCTGGCAATGCAAAATATTCCAATATTACTTGGGAATGAGAACCTGAGGAGTAACTGTTTTAGAATTGTAACACTGATGAGTGGTGAAATATAGTCTTATTTCTAAGCCCCACCAAGTTACTAAAATATAAAGAAGTCATGTGGTAAAAAAACAAACAAAAATGCTTCACTGTTTCGGAAGCAATTGGGCATTTTACTGCCTTTGATGCATTCTATTGGAGATTATTTTGAACTTACTTTTTAAAATACATGACACTAATTTTAAGGGGCCATTTCATATGTTGGGTGGGCTGTTCAAAAAAGGGGCTGGCTGGTGAGCACAGTGAACCTTTGCATGTTTTTGGGTTAGAGTTTATAAAAAAAATATCAGACTGTTAGGTTATCAGAATTGCAGGGGGCGTCCATTTATAGCACAGATGAGTCTGAAGAGAATATAAGGTAAGACTTAAAGTTTTTTTTCTACCCTATACTCTTTTCTCATTATGTAAACATATCTTTGATCCTTTCCCCATCTCCTTTTCTACCTCACATCATTTTGTTTACATAGAAGCAGCCTAATACTTAAATTTCAGTATGAAATTACTGCCAATTCATTCCCTGGTATCTTAAAATTGTTCTTGTTAAGCATGTATTTTTCTTAAAGCGTTGAAATCAAGACAAATTTTGATCATGGCTTTTACTATAAAAGTAAATTTAGAAGAAAATCCGAGCATTTAATGTCATTTTTATTCAAACAACTAAAATAATATGTAAGTATAAATCACTTTCGTTTATAAATTTTTCTGTAACTGTATATGAAATTTGAGGTAAGTTATGCCTTTGAAAGTTTGTGTAGCATATTCTAATAGTCCAGATTAAATGAATTTATACTGTGTAAGAACACTTCAGTTAGAAATTAGATTGTCACATCTTCCCACATCTTCACCTCTTTTCTTCTCATAATGACTATTTTCTCCCATTCTTGACCATCCTTTTCTTTTGTGAGTTCAATGTATCTAACACCAACCTGACCATATTTGATTTTGGGTACTATTTATGGTAGTGGTTGGATATATTGATCTCTTGTTTATTAGTTTTATTGCTGTGGTCTTATTTTTGATTCTGTGGTCCATGAGCGCACACCAGAAGACTCTGAGAGGTAAGATTGTTTTTAAAGTTGTCTTGAATTCTTTGTTGAAAGAGAGAAATATATGCACACTTTTGTTATTCCAGTTTATAATTTATTTCACTAGAGGTACATGGTGCCAAAGGGGCTGATTTTGCACTCTTACCCTGTTTAAACTATTTAAATATATTTAAGGTGTGATCCTGCCTCACACTGGTATCTTGCCCCCTCCCCATAAGGAATGACAGAACTTTGTTACCTTTTGCTTAGCCCATGGGTGCCCAGGCAGGTAATGAACCAGAACAGGAGGCATGTGTACTCCTCTCATATTTCCATCCATCTTCTCTGTTTATTTAAGAACCCAAGTATCTTGTGTCCATTCACCATTTGGCAAAAGTGGGATGGATGGGATATAAGAGAGAAATACCTTCCTCCCATTACCTGAAATGGCTTGATGTGCTGATTGCGCATATACACCAAGAATGAAAGTGTATGAAAAGGGTTCTGTTATGCCCTATCTGGACTCCTTCCTCACAGAACACTTTCACATGAAAGGATCATACCCATAATGTTCTGGCATCCCTCAGGCTAATACATGGCTTATGTTTTTTTTTTTCTTTTTGGTTTACTTGTGAACCATGTACTTGCTCTTCCTCCCAGAAATATAGCTTGTAGGCAAGGTTAATCCAGTGTTGGCGGTCCATGTCCTAGCACAGCATCTGTAAGTTAACACACACGAATTGCTTCCAAGGATGGATTTATCTATCATTTTAGTGAGATTTTATTTTTCTGTTGTCTTCATGGGAGTTTTTGGTAATAGGCATGTCTGTTTCAATAAAAAATGCACTTCTGTAGGTTTTTTTTTTAAATATTGTACAATCTTTTACTCTTTCTGTGATTTCCAACCTTTTTGTTCTTAGGGATCCTTTTATCTAGAATATGCTTTAGGACTGTATGCAAAATAAAGTTTGAATGCTGTGATTGGAAAGATGTATTGTTCCAGTCACATACTCTGCTATGTAGTTGAGAGTTGCTTTATCTCCCATCCTTACATAGGAAGAATTTGGTTTGACTGCAGTGTGTGGTAATCATGTGTTTTGACCCGGTCAGTATCCTACTAAATTATCTATCTATATGGGTAGGATTAACTGTCTGTTAAAATTTTGTCCTGTTTCTGTTCAGGCTCTTATGTCTTTAGCATTCAGATTGCTTGTGAGCTATTCTAGGCAATGCAGTATCCGTCTACTATTATACTTATATATGAGATAAGCATTGCCTTTCTTATCAAGGTTGGAGGTTACTGATCTATCTATGTTAGTCTTACGCTTTTGCACGAAATGTATTTTATGATCGCAGAACTTTGTTTTCATTCTTATGAGTTGAAAGCAAACTATTTAATTAAAGTGTTAAATTAATGGTGATTTTGGTATGCTCACTACCAGCCATGGGTATTCTGTGTGGTGGGGGAGGGCCCCCAAATATTGCTACAAACTAACTTTGAAAAACATCTTGGTTTGTAGAAATTGGAGGAGGAGAAAGGCAAAAAGGAGAAAGAGAGACAAGAAATTGAAAAAGAACGGCGTGAAAGAGAAAGGGAACGGGAGCGTGAGAGAGAGAGAAGGGAGCGTGAAAGAGAGAGGGAGAGGGAGCGTGAACGAGAGAAAGAGAAGGAACGGGAGCGTGAACGAGAACGAGATAGAGATCGGGACCGCACTAAAGATAGAGACCGGGACAGGGAAAGAGATCGGGACAGAGACCGTGAAAGAAGCTCAGACCGCAACAAAGATCGAAGCAGATCCAGGTAAATAATGCTGGGTTATGGATCCTTTTACACATTGCTAACATTTATTTTAGAAGGAAAATAATTCCAGAATGGTATCCAGATTTCCAAAGGCCATTGTGCAGCTAAAGCATGAGGCTCTGTGTTAAATAAATATTTGACTACAACAGTAGTACCTTGTCCCTCAGACTCTTTCCTTAATTTGGTCAATGGAGATTAAAACTACAATCAAGTTACAGAGAGTTAGTGTGGTAAGAGAAAGGCCCCCAATTGTTACACTGTTGTTGTGTGCCTTTAAGTTGTTTCCGACTTATGGTGACCCAAAGGCAGATCTATCATGGGTTTTCTTGGATGAGAGTGTGTGATTCATCCAAAGTCACTGAGTGGGTTTCCGTGGCCAAGCAGAGATTTGAATTTTAGTCCAACTCTCAAAACCTTTACACCATATTGGCTCTCTGTTGAACTGTACCATTGCCTGATAACTGCATGAGCAATAGCATGACTAATTTGAATGCAGCAGCTATATGAATTTTTGCTTATTTACAGTTACCTCTAAATCACTATTTTTGTAAATCTCGTGGTGAATGGCACTTTAGTTATCTAGCAGGGTTAATCAGACTTATTGTCTACAGTGTTTGATGTTGAAAACGCCATAAATTAATCACGTATTATGTTTGTTCACAGGGAGAAAAGCAGAGACAGAGAAAGGGAACGGGAAAGAGAGAGAGAGAGGGAACGGGAGAGAGAGCGGGAACGAGAGCGAGAAAGAGAAAGAGAGCGGGAAAGGGAACGAGAAAAGGACAAGAAAAGAGATAGAGAAGAAGATGAAGAAGATGCATATGAGCGACGTAAACTGGAAAGAAAATTACGAGAAAAAGAAGCAGCTTATCAAGAGGTATCTGGAAAAGTCACTCTTGATCTATGGGTTTTGATCCTAGTGCAAGTGAGGGAGATTTGCATGGTGTGGGCAGGGAATCTGATTTCCAGCAGAGAAATCCAAGGAAGATGTGCTCACCTTTTTGAGCAAATTCTGAGCATAATACTGGTCACAGATGTTAGGGTCCAACTCAGTATGGAGCTTGTTTCCTGTTTGTCTAATTCCTACAGATACTGTTGTTTATATTGTAGTCATTTGCTACAATAGTGAACAACAGAGTTCTACAGAATCAGTATTTATCAAAGCATGTTGTTAGGTTGATGTAATTATAAATGGTATTGTAAATGGATTTGTTATTTTGAAATAAAGGACTACTTTTAGTTCTTTGGTGAATGGTGCAATAAGCAGATTGCTTTCTTCCAGCGCCTTAAAAATTGGGAAATCAGAGAACGAAAGAAAGCTAGAGAATATGAAAAAGAAGCTGAGAGGGAAGAAGAAAGACGAAGGGAGATGGTAAGTGTTTCATCACTTTTTCATTGCTTTCATTAAGTGGCTGAACAGCACAGTCTGAGATATATTAGAATTGCAAAATTTGTCTCCTGCATTTTGGTCTTAAAGTACAATCTCAGGAAATAATTATATTTTGTGAAATTATTTTTTAAAGCTTTGCTTGAATGTAGAGAGGTGTGTGAACTTTTATTAGTGTGCAGACTTTTGGCCATAAAGGCTCCCAAGGTGGCTTACAAAAGCAAATTTAGACACAAAAAATGTCTGCATAGGTTGTTCCAAGAAAAAGAAAAATATGTTCTCCATATGAAGCACTAGGCAGTTTCACAGTTCGTCTTACATTCTTCAGAGGAATTCATAGTAAAATGAAAATTCAGAATCTAGTTGTGCCATGTTTTGATATCCTAAAGACTTCAGCGTTGCCAGCATAACTTTATTATATTATGTTTTGTCTTTCAAAGTACCTGCAGGTTCTAACTAGCTGTAGAGGCAGGTATGAATAACTGATGGCTCCTTGTGGCTTCAAAGCATTTTTATTATTTTGTCCCATTATACATGTTTTGCCCTATGTTACTATTCCCTTTATTTTTTAATGGATTAGTACAGCAGCCTTCATTTTTAATGTAAACTGTTCTGCATACATCATGGGTGGGCAAATGGGCCATATATGGTTCCCTTTGCTCCTGCTACACTCAGCAACATGGTAGCAGTGAATAAGAACCTAATATTTATATTTTAAATCAGCAGTACTCAAACTTTTTACCCTTAGGACTCCCCATTACATCTACATGGTGATATCTCTCCTCCCCTGCCTCCGTATCCACAGATTTTTTTATCCACAGATTCACGCATCCATACCTTGCTTACATATATATATCAAGGGTTGCTTGAATATATATATTCTAAAAAGCAACCCTTGATTTTTCTTATTTTGTTTGGAATATTTTCATTCACACATTCAGGTATGTTCATATTTCATAAGGAAATAACAGCATTCAGATTAAAAGTTTTACTATGGTAAATTTAATATTAACATGCGTAAATTGTACACATAAAAAGTTAGAGAAGAGGGTTCAGGGTCTCCAAGTCTCATGCCCTCCTTGAGCGACTGTAGCACACACACCCAGGGGTCCTGCCCCACTATTTCAGAACCACTGTTTTAAATCAAGGCATGAAGGGACTGTGTGTGTGTGAATCTGTTCCAAAACAAGCTGTGAACGTTCCTCACACATCTTGATGTAAAGCAGAAATGCACTACAAAGTCACCACCATACCATACTACTGAAACTGAGGGGTGAAGCAGACTGTCAAAAAACACCGGCTTTGTGGGGGCGTGGCATACGCATGCCCCTCACCCCCGATGCCGGGCCACTGACCACAAAGCAAGGGGCATCACAGTGTTCCACCGGCGCAGCATTTACACACACCACAAACATTCAAAAAATGCCGCCATGGCAGCAAAGGCACCCTTTTCCTAGTACAAAAGGGAGCAGCTTTCTGCAGCTTCTTTTTGTGCCAGAAAACAGCCGGATTGGGTGTGTGATATGCGGTTGTTGCAACCCCAACCCAGCACTCAAGGAGCAGCGTCACACCACCCCTTTACGGCTGTCTGTTTCAGCCCTGCATGGCACATTTTAGCCACCTGCAGGTTCTGGGAGCAAGGGGTCTTTGGAAATTGCCTTACCCCTGTATAGATGTGTAAAATATTATCCGTACTATAAGCTTTTAAGAAGTTCAGTAAAACTATGTGACCTTCATGTAAACTAACTTTAAAAAGTGTTGCTGGAAGCTTGAAACAGCCCTGCCTTTGTAAGGTGCAAGTGTTGCACAGGTGGAAGATAGAAAGTGCCCAGTTGTTGACACTTACAGGTAGTGATTCCAGAGGCCTGTGGAATTTCCCCACTAATTGAGGAAGGGGGGTGTATTTTGGTGAACCTCAGTTGCTTCCATTCCTGGGTGAAAATCTCCAAAAATTCTGTTAGAAATTAGCAGACTTCTGAGACACTGTTACATTTGTTAAACTTCCATAGGCAAAAGAAGCAAAGCGTCTAAAAGAATTTCTAGAAGATTATGATGATGACAGAGATGATCCCAAATACTACAGGTATGTTTATCATGTGCTGTACCAGATTGGTTTGTGTTTTCTTGTTATGTTAAATTTCTCAAGGTATATTCTCAAGGTATCAGTATGAAACATTGCCACAAGATGCAGTGACAGATGCCAATTTGGATAGCTTTAAAAGAGCATTAGGGTAGAAATTTATAGAGGGTAGGAACATACTATCGCCAGTATCAGAAGCAGTATGCTTCTGTGTATCATTTCCTGGGGAGTAGGAGTGTGAGGACCCAGTAGTAGTCATTTAGGCTTCCCATAGACAATAGAATGGCCACGACGTAATCAGAATGCTAGATTGACTCGGTACAGCTCTTACATTCTTGTGACGTGGGAGCTATGAGAAAACTAATATAATTTAAGCATATTTTGACCTGTTCTTAATATGAGATTCTGCTCTCTTTTCCCACCCATCTCCAATAAAATGCATTGTGCACCATTAGCAACACTTCACCAGTCATGCCACCCGACAGGAGTTTGCAGTGGTTTTTACTTTTAACAATGTCTTATGTTGCTTTTCTGCCAAGGCTCTTAAAATTACACATAATTCATAAATGAAGGGACTCTTATGCCAGTAAATGATGAGCTAAGGCTGTGACCAGTAACTTGGGTAGCTTTTGAAAATGTCTATTTTTGTTTAGATTTTGACCCCACTCTTCAAATGCATTATTAGGACAGTTTTCAATATTTTACAAACTATGCTGTAAAATATTTAATAATAACAACAGTTTACATATTTTTGTCTCAAGAGAGATGGCAAAGGGAATAACTCACATATCGCTTTGAAGAGAGCACTCCAAAGCCAGGGCATGACTACTGAAAAGACCCTCTCCCCAGCAACCATCTGGTCAATACAAAAATAAGTCTTTTTTCCCTTTAGAGAATAAAACCTGAAACTTTGTGGTCTAAATTCTGAACACAGTGATTATGCAATGCTTATTTTGTGACGTTCATTCATAAGGTAGCAAATCTTTATGTTGCAAGAACTTATAAACTAAAAATCAGATGCCTATTACAGAGGAAGTGCTTTGCAGAAGAGATTGCGAGACAGGGAGAAGGAAATGGAAGCAGATGAACGGGATAGGAAAAGAGAAAAGGAAGAACTGGAAGAAATCAGGCAACGTCTTCTTGCAGAAGGACATCCAGATCCAGATGCTGAGTTACAAAGAGTAAGAAACAACTATTCTGGCAAAGAAACATGAATTGGCATTACTGTGAAGTAGACAAGGTCAAATAATTCAAGTATTGATTGTGACAAGATATCTAGGTTGACAGGTATTGGGTTTATCCCCATATTAACATGGTAAACACTGGTTGCCAATATGCTTCTGGTCTGAATTCAAGATAATACATTGTGGGAGGACTTGGGAAGAGCCTTCTCTGAGATTGACACAAATGCTGAATCATTTTGCATAAAATCAAAACATGGCTTTTTGTTAAAGCATTTGGTTTTCTTCAGTTTGTGTACTGTGTTTGGCATTATTTTAGATTGTTTTAACTGGTTTTAAATGGTCTGGTTTTGAACTAATAAATATATTTTTAATCTTTCAACATTATTGTTACCTATCGTTTTAAATTGATTTTATTGCAAGCTGCCTAGACATCTTTATATATAGGGTAGGCTAGAAAAGTTTAAATACATAATGTTTGATTTTTTAAAATTATTAATATTAATATTGTTAATTTGGACTATTTCTTATAAATCCAAATTAGTTTTTTTTTAAAAAAGAAAGGGATTAGATTTTGTTTATGAGGGAATAGCCAGAGTTGTTTTGTATTGTTGAACTCCTAATAAGTGTAATTTAGGAAGATAGCACATAAAGGCTTACCATGGTAGTGTTACTTACTTTTATTCACTTATCCTCTTTCAACCAATTTCTCTTACTTTAAGATGGAACAAGAGGCTGAAAGACGCCGGCAGCCACAAACCAAACAGGAGCCAGAATCTGAGGAAGAGGAGGAAGAAAAGCAAGAAAAAGAAGAAAAGAGGGAAGAACCTGAAGAAGAGGAGGAAGAGCCAGAACAGAAGCCCTGCCTTAAACCAACACTGCGACCCATCAGTTCTGCTCCATCTGTTTCATCCGCAAGTGGCAATGCAACTCCCAACACCCCAGGGGATGAATCTCCCTGTGGCATCATCATCCCACATGAAAATTCTCCTGATCAACAACAGCCAGAGGAATATAGGCCTAAAATAGGACTAAGTCTTAAGCTTGGCAAGTTTTTTTTTCCTGTTTCACTTTCTTTTTTTAAGGGTAGTTTGAAAGCAGATAGATTGAACTATGCTCCTAAATTTTATCACTGTTAACTGGGGTGCATATTCAGTGTAAAAATAATGCAGTTTGACACTACTTTGAGTGCTGTATCTCTATCTTACAGAATTCTGGGATTTGTAGTTTTACAAGCTCTTTAGCCTTCTCTGCCAAAGCATGATGGTTCTTCACAAAACTACAAATCCCAGGATTCTGTAGGATGGAGCCATGACAGTTAAATTGGTGTCAAACTGCATTATTTCTACAGAGTGGATGCTCCCTTGGAAATGAACGCTTTACTTCAGACCTTCTGAATATAGGTGTCAGATATGATTGTTATTTCCTGAGGGAACAGTGAAACTGAGTGAGGCAATTCTTCTGATTCAGGAATGTATTTGAGTTGGGACTAACAATTGGATTTAAGACTCAGTTCTGGCATTTCAATATTTTAGAATGATTTTTCCTTTTTTTATGTAGGTGCATGCAATAGTCCTAACCAGCCCAATGCTGTGAAAAGAAAGAAACTCACTGTAGACAGTGTCTTCAATAAATTTGAAGATGAAGACAGTGATGACATGCCACGGAAAAGGAAACTGGTACCTCTGGATTATGGTGATGAAGAAAAAGGCTCCTCTAAAGGCAGTGTCAACACTGAAGAGAAGCGGAAACACATTAAAAGTCTAATTGAGAAAATCCCTACTGCCAAACCAGAGCTGTTTGCTTATCCTCTTGACTGGTCTATTGTGGATTCAGTGAGTGGAAACTTTTTAAAAATCTTGAGTGTGGTCTACAGAACAGTTACTATAGCAAGTTGTCAGGGCTCAGATTCTTGAAAATTACCCCAACTCCTTCCATATAGAATTTCAACAATGTGCAAGGTGCTGCATAATGGAAGAGTTATGTTGTTTGACTGCAATTCCTAGCATTCCTCACCATTGGCTGTAGTGGTTGAGACTACTGGGAGTTGTGATCAAATGCATCTGGAGGATTTGTATGATTCCCACCCATGATATAGATGTGTTGACATTCATACGTTTGAGCACCTCGTTTGGATCCTGGCTTTTATGTGTGGTGGAAGGTTAAGAATTAACTCAGTTTGTAGTTGCTTAAACCTTTTCTATAATATGTCTATTTTAATTGTTTTGTCTATTACAACAACCTCAGTACAGGTTTCTTTATTTTAAGAAATTGAATGATTGAAATTGAAATTAAGAAAATTATCCCTGTGAAATAAGTTATAGTTTAATGAACAAGTTGCTGCTTATTGCTAGAGGAAAGGTAATCTTACTGTATAGTTCTGTGTTTATGTGGAAATAAATGTCATTGATTTAAGTGAAATATACATATGGTTGCAACCTGAAACTTTTCTCTTACAGTAAAACACTAGAACAAATTAGCTTATGAACTATGCCCTGTACCAGATAAATCCTGAAGTAATCTTCGTTTACTTATTTTTCAATTTAAACCCTTTGAAGTTTGTAGTTCTAAAGTTGAATGATGTTAGTCAGTGATACTTGAAATGAAAATAATGTATGGTGCAAGTTCAAAAAGATATGATTACCTAAAATGATACTGCTTTCTGTTCTAGACATTAATGGAACGTCGAATTAGACCTTGGATCAACAAGAAAATAATAGAATATATTGGTGAAGAAGAAGCAACACTAGTCGACTTTGTTTGTTCAAAGGTTTACTTGTTTATATAAATATATTTTTGGTGGCATGTCCTTTGGGTGGAAGATCATTTGCCCAGTATATACAAATGATAAACTATTCACAGTGCTTTGGTTGCTTTGGCTTCCATCTATAAATGCTTAGCATTTTGCAGGTTTTTGACTGAGGACCCAGGTTGTAAAAGTTGATGTTGGACATGCATCATATATTGATGGTCTGTTTTGTAAATGATCTACTCTAATCATGACAGTAGATAATATGAGGACTTTGTTCAGAGTTGAATGCTATTCTGGGGCACAGGTGGCAGCTGCTAACCTAATCTCCCCAATGTAATTCAGCCATTTAAAAATAACATGGGAATGCCTGTGGAAAACCAAAGACCTGGAACTGAAATGTACTCTAAATCTCCCCTCCAAGTCATGTAATGTAGATAACTGCTTTATTTATTCATTTAGTGTAGGTAACTGCTTTAGTTGCTGGAGAAATCCTAGAAAAGCATTAGCTTTTTCAATTTTATTAGAATTTGCTTTGCAGTTTAATGTTTAAGTGGGTGACATCCAAATCATATGTGAATCATTGTTCATTGAAGTGCTCTGTTCTTAGATTCTGTAAATCTTTTCTTTTTTCAGGTTATGGCTCACAGCTCACCACAAAGCATCCTCGATGATGTTGCTATGGTAAGTAAAGGAAAAGCATCCAGGATTTTCAGCTACTGGAAATTCAGATTTCTTGTTCTGGAAAACAAAATCAGTGCTTCCACCAGTTTCTAACAAACAAATAGATAAATACTTCTCCAGCTGTTAATATACTCTTCTTTTTCCTGCAGGTGCTAGATGAAGAAGCAGAGGTTTTTATAGTGAAAATGTGGAGATTATTGATATATGAAACAGAAGCAAAAAAAATTGGTCTGGTGAAATAAAGAATCATTTTTGTTTTTAGGGCTCCATTTCAATTTTTTTGTTTCACATCACTGAAGAACTTTGAAGTTTCTCTGTCTTCAGAAGCATTTGTGAGACCTGTATTTTTTAAATGTAGAAAATGTGAATTTTTTTTCATCCTCTGTTAACACTGAGGTCCTCCTTGTCCCACTTCTAAGCTTCCTTGGTTGTAATTATTTGAATCCTGCATTGGTGGGTTTTCATTCACCAGGTACAGTTACAGGAATGGTTTATAAATTGCAGCTGCTGTATACAGTCTCCAAAATTCATCTTCTAAACTGATCCTGTAAATATTAAAAAGACCCATGTTAGAAATCATCTGCACTTACTACATACAAAAATAGTTGTTTTTATGTAAATGAATCCCTCTTTCTTTGCCCTCCGTTTTTAAAGATAAGAATAAACTTTAAAATTAAAAAGATGGATGGGAGTTATTTTGCTGACACTCAGTTTTTATCTGCATGGATGTGGACCTATTCCCTTGCTGGACTCCATAATATTTCTGGATGAACCTGTAGAAAACATGTTGGACTTGTATCAACTCAGACATGCTTACAAAACTATTGTTTTCATCCTGTTCATTATATGAGGCCTTGTGTTGAGTTAAACTGATGACAGAAATGCACACTTCTTTAAAAATCAAGGATTACAGGTGCACACTTTTATTTGATTTTAATTCTACTAATCTGATATCCCAAATATTTAAAATAAACATTTTAAAAGCGCTTGGGACATTTATGAAAAGAAAAGGTTTGAAGATGTAACTGAGCACAACAGTTTACAATGTTAAATCATATGTTTTCAAACAATGCAGAATTTTTTAATGTAACCCATTGGGTCAGTTGTGACTTTAATCTTTTCTTCCATTCTTTTTTGTACTTTTAACTGTATGTCAGATTGCTAGCCGGCAGTATTTCTTGCCTCTGACTCTGTATGGGTTTTATACATAAGCTGGTGTGGTATAAATAACAATGTACTGTAAAATACATTTTAAAAAATATCTCACACAAGTGAAAAGTGACAAGACATTCTGTACTATGGACATTCTTGACTGCAGGATGAACAGTTTCCAGGAAGCAACAATTGTCTCCATTTAAAAAAATATGATCCTCTGATATCTCCCTTTACCTGAAGAAATACAGGCTGACCTATATAGAAAGCATATGTGACCTAGTGTTATTGAATTCTTGCATTATAGGACAGTACCTGGGAAGTAAAGCAAACTTCTTAACAAATGGGATCATATAAAGGTTCCACTGTGTAAATATTTCAGATATTAAAAATGTATATATTTGATCTGGACTTCGTATGTATGTCTTGAAGTTATGTTATGGCTTCTATTTCATTCCATGAAATAACATACATAGTTGAGCTGTTGATGTGAAATTGCAGTGTATCAGTATGGATGAAGCACACTGGCCAAATTGGTTGAACTCTGCTTTGATGGATTTTATCTTATTAATTCCAGCAGGTTAGTAGTTTTAATTTTAAAAATTTAAGACATGGAGTAGTCTAGTCACAAAGTAATGTGTAATGGGAATGTTGGTAGTGATGGAAAGTTAGGTTACAGTGCATTAATACATTTGTGTGTCTTCAAAGTTTTATGATTGTATGAATGAGAGTCATCCACAAGGCCCAGTTATTTATTCAGTTATTGGAAGCAGAGAGTCCTGGCTTCCTTTATCAAATCAAATCCAGATGTAGTGCTGTAATCAAATCCAGATGTAGTGCTGTTATCCTTGTTTTCCCATCTGCCTTCCACCTTACTGAACATAGTCTTTTCCAAAGAGTAATGCTGGTTGTCGGTATGTCCAAAGTGATTTTATTATGTGCCTTCAAATTGTTTCTGAGCTATGGTGACCCCATCACAGTTTCTTGGCAAGAATTGTTCAGAGGGGGATTGCTTTTGCCTTTCTCTATGGCTGACAGAGTTGACTTGCTCATGGTCTACAGTAGGTTTCCATGACTGAGCAGCTTTGTACCCTGGTCTTCAGGGTCATAGCCCAGTGCTCAAACCACTGTGCCACGCTGGGTCCTCTCCAAAGTGTGATCGCCTTAGTTTGGTTATTTTGGCTTCTAGTGAGTGTTCGGGTTTTATATTCCCTCAGGGCCATGGAAATGTCTAGAGTACACTTCAGGTTGCCATAGTGAAAACGAGAGGGCTCCTATGCCTTTAATGGTTGTGCAGAAGTAATTCGAGCAGGTATTGCTTGTCACACAACCCAGCAACAACTGCTAAAATTCCCTCTTCTATGCAACCATTAAAAGTCAGAGAGCCCTCTCCAGTTTTCACTTTAGCAACAGCACACACTTTGCTTTAAATGCAAATGTCCCAGCTCCAAATTCTTCCATTTCATAAGTAGGGTTTGGAAAGTTTTCCTTTTCTTTAACACCTGAATAATCGCTGCCACTTAGCGGTCAAGCTGTGCGCAGTGAACTAGTGGGCTGATGGCGGGTAAGGCAACTTTCTACCCTTAAATTTGCTTGGTGGTGAGGGCAAGCAACCTGCAAATAAAATGCATATTCAATACATGCTTGTCATGAGTATAATGTTGAGCGTATGTGCTTTAAGGGCTTTCATCTAAGAGCCAAAAAAAATGTAATCCCATTTCTTCTCACCAGTGCCTTGCTCCTAAATAATTCTATGTAATTTTATAATTCATGCAAGAACAAACCTACTGAATTTGTTCAGTTTTACTCTGAACAGTTGCCACTTGTTACAGTCTCCCTGCCGCAAACAAATAAACAGTTCATCATCCAAGGCTGCATCCACACTGCAGAAATAATCCAGTTTGGTGCCACTTTTTATTTCTGTACTGCCTTTTTCTCAGAGAGAGACCCAAGGCATCTCATAGATAAATTTAATTAAAATCATCTAGATAAAAACAGTATAAAATTATATAAAACATATTAAACTTTAAGAAACATAACTAGAGCAATACCCCGTATAAAAGCCTCCCTGACACAATTATATATTAAAAGCCTACTTGTATGAAAACATCTTTGGTGTGAAGGAAAAGCAGGGAGTGGAATATGCAACTAAAGTCATCCCCTAACCCTGAATGTTTTCTGGATTGTGAGGTACTGCATTGTATCAGGAAGAATAGCCTGTGGACTGGGAACTTCAACCAAGGTAAAACATTTTTCTTCTTAAATTTGGACTGAATTCAAATGTTTTACCTCTGCATACACCAAAATATTCCTGATGCAAAAACATGGAGACTTCTTGGGGAATCGATTGTTCTCTGCCACAAAGAGGCCTGTGGCCTCAGTGGAATGGAGACATTTTGGATTGCAAAAGAAGGGGTCCCTGTTGAGATGCAAAGGGATTTTAAATTTCCTGGACTTTGGAAGGAGCCTGCCTGCAAAAGATATCCTCCCCACCATATACCATCTTAACTAAAGACTGAACGTGTAGGCATCTTTCTCCTTGGTTTGTAACATCTTGCCTGATGACGAAGCCCATGGAGCTTTGAAAGCTTGCAACAAGTATAGTGTGCATTTTGGTTGGCCAATAAAGGTATCACTGATGGATTTTTGTTTGATACAACTAAAATATTCTTGAAAGATGTCCACCCAGCCTCTGTAGTAAAGTGATTACCTTCAAAGTGGTTGTGACTTATGACAACTAATTAAGGGATTTTTTTAATAAGATGTGTAAGGTGTTCCATTACATTTCTCTAAGGCTGAGAAAGTGTGACTTCCCCAAGGACATTCAGTGGGTTTCCATGGCTGAGCACCCTGCAATCCCTAGGTCCAAAGCACACTGCAGTTTGAGACCACTTTAACTGCCCTGGATCAGTGCTATGGAATTCTGGGAACCGTAGTTTTGTGAGCCATTTACCCTTCTCTGTCAGGGTGCTCTGGTGCCACAACAAACTACAGCTCCCAGGGTTCCCTAGCACTGAGCTGGGGCAGCTAAAGCAGTTTCAAACTGGATTATTTCTGCAGTGTTTGGGACCCTAGTCCGGGGTAGGCAACCTTTCCCCTTTAAGGGCCTAGGGACTTCAGCTCCCAGAATCCCAGGAGCTATTGGCCAACATGGGACTATTGGCATGGGACTTTTTAACTGCCATGGATCAAGTCTATGGAACCCTGGGATTTGTAGTTTGTTGCGGCGCCAGAGTGCTCTGACAGAGAAGACTATAGGGTTAGGGTTAGTGCTAGGGAGTCATGGGAATTGTATTTTTTTCT
>CM034701.1:65570084-65622042 GCA_020142125.1 Phrynosoma platyrhinos | reverse complement strand
CGGGCCTTAGGTTGCCTACCCCTGCATTAAGTCAAGCTTATCTCAGTCTTCTTGTTGTGTGCGTTAAAGTAATTTACGACTTATATTGAACCTATCATGGAGTTTTCTTGGCATATTTCTTCAGAGGGGGGTTACCATTGTCATCCTGTGGCTGTGAGAGTAGGACTTGCCCAGGGTCACCCAGTGGGTTTCCATGGCCAAGCCGGCATGCGTCATAGTCCAATGCTCAGGCCACTACATCACATTGGCTCCTCTATCTCAGACTTAAAGTAAAGGAGAGCTCTTTAAGGACCATATTAATCATTGCTTCTCAGTTTTCCACCAAAAATCTTGAAGAAGCCTTTAAACCAGTGGTACTCAAACATTTTATCCTTGGGATCCCCCCTTTACATCTCCCCCACTCAATATAATACAGTATATGAATAAATTTTTGTTTATTTAGTGTGCATATTTTCATTCGCAAATTCAGGTATGCTCATATTTTTAACATAAGGAAATAACAACATTCAGATTAGAACAGAGTTATTTAAGTAAGTTCAGTATTTAACTCATTGCATGTGTAAAATTTTCACATAAAAAGTTTGGGAAGAAGCGGAGGGATCAGAGCCTTTAAATCTCCACACACACCCCTTTAAGCAACTTGCACTCCCACCCCACAATTTGAGAACCACTGCTTTAAACTGATGCAGCTGTTGTGGCACCTTAAAAATTAACAAATTTGTTATGGTATAAATTTGTTTGGACCACAGCTTGCATCATCAGAGGGCATATTATTCTGCATTGGCAGGTGTAGAATATACAACATATAAATACTCATACCACACCTTATGAAGCAACTAGTGGAGCTTTGAAAGCTTTTCTTGAAAGATTCAGTGTTCTCTGCCTAACCAAGGGGGTGGTGGCCTTACAGAGGATGGAGACATATTGGACCTTAGAGGAAGTACCTTTTTATATTGCTCATGGAATTCAGATTTTTATTTCCTGGACTTTGGAATGCTTTGTTCCCGGCGCTGCAAGGCCAGGAGGAGGAGAGGCCTGCCTGCATAGATATCTCTCTACTCTATCTCACCACAGAATACACCAACAACACATTGACAAAATGCAGACCTGTGACTAACATTGTCATTTAAAAAAATATCCTGTATGATTTTTGACACTTTTCCTTGATGAGAAAACCAGTGGAGCTTTGAAAGCTTGAATCATTGTGCATTGGAGCTTTGAAAGCTTGTGCATTTGGTTTGGCCAACTAAATGTATCACTGTTTTGTGGATTTTAGATACTATTGTACACCTGGCTGAGTGTTTGCATGTATAGTGATGCACACCAGTTTGTAATGGCACTCCATGCCTCTGGTGAAGTAAACCAGTGATTCTCCAACTTTGTGATGTGGCTGACTTGTAGTGTGTTTTTTTTCCTCCAATGTGCAAGGAACCAGTTTCATATTTTTATGTTATTATCATTTTCACTTTCTTTCCTGGAAACTAGTCCAGAGACCAGTCCACAGATTACCACTTTGAGTAACACTGAAGTAGGTTGTGCTCTGTGGAAACAGATACTGTAATAAACTTGTTAGACTTCAGGGGCCAGAAGATTATTTGTTTCTGTTAAGGTAGAAGAGCACAGCACTACCCATTCTCTTAGAAATCTATGCTGAAGGTTATTAATGGGATGAAGCAGTGTCAGCTAAAAATGATGTACATATTTTGCTGACTGACAATGGAGATCAGTTTGGTCTTAATGCTATTTTATCTTTCTCTTTGTTTTTTGAAGGGAATTGATTGTATACTCCAGTCTAGAGGGATTTTGTAGCACCTTTGAGACTAACTGGGGAAAAAAGAAGTTTGTAGCCTTAACTTTCATAGACTTTAGTCTACTTCTTCAGATGCTTATGGTGTAGTGGAAACCAGGGACAGACAGGAGTGCAGGAGTTTAACTGAAGAAAACTGAAAAGGAGTGTTGATTACTGTAGACCCAGTCAGCAGGAGTGGAACCCATGAGCTCTACATGATAAGTAGTTTTGCAAAGGGCTCCCCACACGTAGGTCCCCAGGAACGACATCCCATTGCTTGCATTTGTTGAAAAAGAAGATATCTGTATCTGCACAAGTTTCTTGAAGCGATTGATGAACTTTCCACTTTATTTGGCTATATCTTTAAATTGTAATCGGTTTTTTTTAAATGTCTTAGAAAGTGTATCTGCTCTGAGTCATAACTTCTTTTGTGTAAGATATATATTTAAAGCATAATGAAATTAAATAACTATATGTTTAGGCTAAAAATAATTTGTACAAAGTAATCAAGGTAGTGAGAGCCAGCATGGTGTGCAAAGGTTTGGATGCTGGACTAGAAATCTTGAGGACAGGTTTCAAATTCCCACTTGGCCATGGAAACCCTTTGGGTGACATTGGGAAAGTCACACCCTCTAAGCCTCAGAGAAAGGCAAACCACCGTGAACAAATCTTGCCAAGAAAACTCCATGACAGGATACCCATAAGTCAGGCATTATTTGAAGGCATACTGGAGCCCTACCTGTTTCAGGTTTCTTTGTAGAGTGGGCTTTACTGCACACTGGTGATATGGAGCCATGGTGTGTTTTGAGATAAATAATAATGAATAGATAAATAGAATCAAATAAACAAGTTATATTCTGTAGGCCAGGAGTAAATAGCCTGATGCTCTTCACTGCTTTGGGCTACAGCTTCCATAATCCTTGATCATTGGCCATACTGACCTGGGGCTGATGGAAATTGTAGCCCTGTAATCTGTAGGGCACTAGTTGGTCTCCGTGAACCAGCTACAGGCATTATTGGTCAAGAAAGATTATGTTGTAACCACATACCTTTTGCTTGATTGTGGCATAATTATAACATTGATTGTGTCATAATTATAACATTGTTAGTTGTCATCAACCCCCAGATTTCTAGTCCAGCATCCAAACCTTCAGTTTATGGCATTTCTGTGAGTGAGAGATTTCTAAGACACCCTGTCATCAACAGCCCTGCTTAGGTCCTGCAAAATTCAGTGCTGTGGTTTCCTTGATTGAATCTATGTATCTGCAATGCAGTCTTCCTCTCTTCCTAATGCATCCCACTTTACTGAACTTTATATTTTTCCAGTGAATCATGTCATCTCGTGATATGACCAGAGTGGAGTAACCTCAGTTTGGTCATTTTGGCTACTAGGAAGAGTTCCGGTTTGGTTTTTCAAGGATCCATTTATTGGTCATTTTGGCAGTCCATTTTGGAGAACTTTCCTCCAGCACCATATTTCAAATATCAGCTTTCTTCACTGTCAGACCCATACAAGGAAATCAACAATATGATGGCATGGACAATCCTGACTTTGCTATTCACTGATAGCTGTTTATACTTGAGGATCTTGTCTAGTTCCTTCATAGCTAGCTGCCCTTCCAGGTTCTAGTCGACTTCTGAGTTCATGACTACATTCTCCATTTTGTTTTGTGACTCATTTAAAGTTTAGAAATTCTATTTCAGTGTTTCTATCATCCACTTTAAAGTTGTGCAAATCATTTGTGGTCATTATTCTTGTTTTCTTAATGTCCAGCTGTCATCTTGTTTTTGCATTGTCTTCCTTGCCCTTTCCTCAGTAGTTGTTCCAAGTCTTTGCTGTCTTCTACTAGTAGTATGATATCATCTGCACATCTTAAATTGTTGATGTTCCTTCAAATTTTCATGCCTCCTTCTGAACCATTGTATTCAGGATTGTGACCCTATTTCTGTTACTCTACTTTTGTTTCTCATCTCTCCTTTACTGTTTGAAGAGTTTCATCTATCATCCAGTGAGGCCTGTCTTTGTTTTTGGCTACAGATAATGAGTCGCTTGAGGTGGGTCGGTGTGACATTTATGTAGTTGTCTTTAAAGTAAGACTATGGGCCTTTACAGACTACCAGAAATAATCCAGTTTTAGACCACTTTTGCTAGGGAATTGTAGTTTATTGTGGCACCAGAGCTTTCTGACAGAGAAGGCTCAATGTCTCAGAAAAAAACTACAATTCCCTTGATTCCCTAGCATTGAGCCAGGACATTTAAGGTGGTCTCAAGCTGGATTCGTTCTGGCAGTGTGTAAAGGCCCTATGTAGCTTTACTGAATACAGAACAGTTACAAATCCATATCTCTGGGTTATGCCAGCTAAAGTCTTTAGTGAGTATGATTTATTTTTTAACAGTGGCCACATCTGATGGCAGTTGTTCAACATTGCTGTTGTTTTCATTTTAATAGGAGATGCTTCTTTGGCTGTCTAGAATTTAATTATTCTCTTAACCTGAGGAGTACTGAATAGATATAAATAGAAGGAAAAAGCCCCTCTTTAGCTGTCCATTTCCTTGTTTAGTAGCTATTACTACTATTGTTTCAGAAACGTTGGCTAGATGTTTTTTCATTCTGTCGTAAACTCCAATGAGATTTTTTTTTTGTGGGGTGTCTGGATTCCCCCATGATTTTTTTTGCCAGCAGACAGTTGAGTGTGGTTTTGTTATTTTGTGTTGATGACTTCTAGATTAAAAATAGGAAGCTGGTTAGTATGAACTATGAGTTAATGAGTAACTGTGGTTTGAAGCTGATGTTGGATCTTGTCTTAAATCAGAGCAATTGTTAGCATTATTTACTCTTAACTGCAACAGAGAATAACATTAGGCCCTACAAGGTAAACATGTTTTCTAAAGAACATAAAGCATTGCGTGCTACAGCAGTTACTGATTCTTTAACTAAAATTAGGTAGATATCTTGTACAGATGTTTTTTTTATTTAAGAACAGATTCTATATAAAAGAATACAACATTGGTCCATCCTGCATTCTATTCACAGCCTGCTTTCACTCTACAACCATGTTTGAATTTCCTCTTGTCTCATACTCGCAAGCCTAGATAAGCTCCACCCAAAGAATATCCACAATAAAGAACTTCACAGGACTCTGACAGCCAACCATTGTTTTACACTTCTGGGAATTTCAATAAGTCCCTTTTTATTTTCCTCCATCTAACAGAAACATCAACAGAAAATTCTTAACTGTCTAGAGAGGTAGGATAAAACAACCAGAGAGGAACAAAAACATTTAACTGCATCATCTATTATTATTTCTTTTGTGAAAGCAAAGCAAAACAGCTTCATTTATATACCGTTTCATACCGCACTATGGAGTGTCTAAGTGGTTTACAACTGTAAGCTCATTGCCCCCCAACAGCTGGGGACTCATTTTAGCAACCTCGGAAGGATACAGGCCTGAGTCTAGCCTGAGCCCTGGCTAGTATTGAACTCGCAACCTTGCAGTTTATGAGTGAATTGCTGCAATACAGGTATTTAACCACTGCGCCACCAGGGCTCCTGCATGTAAAACTTTGCTGCCTCCTCATTTAAACCTCCTATTTGCTCAGTATTTGGATTGAATGACATGGTAATAAATTATTTTGTAAACTAGTAAACAAACCATAATATTCAAGTCACTTTCTTGTAGGAAGTTACTCTCTCACACAGAGTTCTCTGTCTGTCCTATCTCCATCATATCCTTCTTCCCACATCTTCCTCCCTGGAGAGATGGCGAGATTAAAGATTTCTTCTTTTACCTGCACTATTCTTTAGCCAGTAGTTAGAATGCAGGCTTCTCCATGCATATGTAGATTTCAAGCTATTAATAAACTTTTCAGTAATTGCAAGCTGCTTGTCATTTGCTGTTTTTGAGTCAGTTTCAGTTCTCAGAGAAACACCAGCAGACAAGACACCATCTTATGTTACTCTGCACATTGGAAGGTAAATTCTAGCAGGCTTAGCTTTGATATTTTTGATATTTAAATGTTTTGTTTCCTAAACAAAGGCTGAAACCTTAGGAAACTTGAATTGCCCAGCAGCATTCCCTTGCCTCCATTGGCTAGCTGTCTCCTTCATAGTCCCTATAGACCCATGCTTGATCTTAAATGGACTCTTCCACTATCCAGAGATGAATGTTTTTGTCCTAGTAGAATAATAAGAAGACCCAGGTGACTGGTTCCAACTCAATTTGCCAAGCTCTTAATTAGATAATATTTCATTTGCTTAAGTTCAAGAACTCTAGCAATTGAGGAAGGCCTACTTGAAGATGTAAGAAGCTATTATTTTATGATGTAGACTTCGTGAAGTGTTGATTATAATTTTATATCAACTTGAAATATTTATCTTCATTTTGTCTGTTTAATGTTTTTCTACACCCCTCGGAACAAATCTTGTCAAGAAAACCTGCTATGTTTGCCTGAAAGTCACCATAAGTCTGAAACAGTTTGAAGGCACAGAATGTTTTAAAGAAAATTTATCCCATCCTTTTTTGTTGCCTACATTTCAGTATTAATTTCTGTTATGCAAACATAGATATTACATATATATAATTCTGATAGTTCTTAGATGTATTGCATAAATTTTAGATGACAACTTTTGAATTCTCATTTCACGGGTTGCATTTGAATCTGTTCAAGTTAGTACCATATATCCTTTCTCTGTTTCCACCTTGCTAGCTCACTATGACTTACATGTTAGTTCTATTTAACAAAGTGGAACTTAGGTGTTTTCTATACATTCTGCAAATATTTCTTATGTCTGGGAAGGTTGTTTTTTTCCCCCTCAGTAAATATTTTTACATACTTTATCCTTTCTTCAGTATCAATTACTATAGCAGAGACTTTTCTCAACTTCCACCCCTGCCACCATTGAACTTATATTTCCTACACTTTTTACATATTTGCCCATTCTTCATGTTTTCTTTACCTCTCACCCTTTTCCTCTGATGTAGCTTGACCACTAGTTCTATGCAAATAAATAAATGATGATGATGATGATGCAACACATAGCAGTAAGTGGTAGTAGAAGTAATAGTAGTTTGGATAGATATTGTATGTATGTTATTCTGTAAATCCATCAGAGCATCATAATGTCAAGCAGTGCCATTCCAAAAGGGAGAATTTAAGATACAGTCTTAATCTGGCTGAGGGGCTTCCTTTTTTACAAGTTTGTATCTTGATTGCTATCACAGTGTTGTCCCATACTGGGTAAGGGGAGAACTTGCCAAGGGTAGACTGCAGGTGTGTCTAGGAACACTTTATGTCTTAAGTATTAGCATCATTCATGTTGGCTTGATGAAAGCACAGCATGGCTCAGATGCTTAACCATGTGTTCTTCTTGTGGGGGGGCATCACTTTCTTATGTACGGTAGTTTTGCAGCTAGCTTTGATTAACATTAAAGTTTCAAGTAGGATTGTGTCTGGTCAATTAACAACAAATCACTGTTTTCAACATCAGTCTGAAAAATATAGGCTACTTTGTTTCACTTTAATACCCATGGAGTTATAATACAATAATAATAGTTTCCAAAATTGAATGACTAGATTATCCATGCAGGAGAGGAAGAACAGATTAACTACAACCTACAGTTAATAGTTGCTAAGGAGGTAGGCAGCATTAGGCCTCTATCTGTTCTTTCTTCACTCTGATCTAGAAAGCCAATTGTTAAGAACGATCTTCATTTCAATCCAGCATAAGATAATGTAGGATTTCAGAACATTTCTCTTTTTAAAACATTTACAGTTGCAGTAACTCAAGAAGAAGTAGTTTGTGGAGTAAAAGTCCCAATGGCAGAACTGTCTGCACACTTATCACAGGTCCAGCGTGGGCAACTGAGAGAGACCTCCCCTGACAACCATCTGACAAATACTGTACGTATGAAATTACTTTATTACATGCCAGAATGTAAACTTGACTGGACTACACATGGTAGTCATGATAAAGAATGCTGGTGAAGAGTTGTTCAAAACTCTGTTATTGTCGGTTTTTAAAAATATTTTGGTAAATACGGTAGTCTTGAATGTGATGAAGAAAACAACCAGAAGGCACTAGAGTAGCATAGTGAGGTTAACCTGTCAAGCTAGAAATTGAAGAGATCTTGATGCAAATCCCCATTCAACACTGAAATTCTCTGGGTGATAAATTACTAGATTGTTGAGAGCATGAAATGGTGGAGAAAGGAATAATGTTGGCTGCCTTAAGCTCCTTAGAGAAAAGGCATGATATCAATGTAATACATTTATTAAATAATAACGATAGAAGTGTCTTAAATGCATGAATTTAGTGTTTTCATGCAGGCTGAGTCTCCCTTATCCAAAATTCTTGGGATCAGAAGTGTTTTAGATTTTGGAATACCTGTACTTGCATATTTGTACATAATGTGATAGGTTGAAGATGAACCCAGGTAAAAACACAATTCATTTATCTTTCATATACACCTTATCTACATAGCCTGAAGGCAATATTATACAATATTTTTAATAATTTTGTGCATGAAACAAAGTTTGTATACATTGAACCATCAGAAGGCAAAGGTGCTTTCTATCTCAGCCACTCATGAAAAATGTTTTGGTTTTGGAATATTTCGGATTTTGGAATTCTGGATAAGGAAGACTCAGCCTGCACTGTATTTTCTTCATCTCCTTCAAATATTAATGATGCTTTAAAAGATTTACCAGTTAACTTTATTTAATTATAAGTTTTTTTAGTTGCCAAACTATATGTTCCTGAGTTTTATCAATATATTTCATATGCAACAGTTTTATTTTCTCTCTAAATATTAGGGTTTTCTTTTACTGGTGTTCCTGATTACAAAGCAGATGCACACCTTAAAATATTGGCACTGCTGTTTATTTTAAGGGAAGTCTGTGAACCTTAGTGCATTCAATAACCTTGTTTCCAACATTCTCTTCTGGTCTCATGAGCATAATAAGGGATACGCATTTAGACTTTTAAAATAGCTAGCTCTGATGTTAAACTGAAATAATCATTATACTTAGCTCTTTCAGAACCAGCTCAGTTCATGGTCAAAAGTGCATGTGCACACACATACACATTTCATAAAAATCCCATGTATTGCCCTCTCTCTATTTTGACGTGTGTTCTCCTGACATTCAGAAGTGTGTTGTGGAGGGAGTGTGAATAGTCCTTGTAGATATGTAGTCTTTTAAATGTCATCTCCCAAATTTACAGACTGTGCTAAAAATTAGAACAATTTATTTTTATGCTGAAAAAAATTCCCCTCTCACTTTTTGGATACTGTATATACTCGACTATAAGTCAATCTCTTGTATAAGTTAAGAGCAAGTTTTGGGGCTGAAATTATGGATTTTGATATGACCCATGGATAAGGCAAGAATAGAATAGGATGAAGCAAAGTAAAACAATGTCAAAGAATTTGCAGAATTCCAGCAGATATAGCTCTTTGTGCTCACACTTAAGACTGGGTGGAAGAGAGAGTAGAGGGGATTGGCGCTTCCAGGACACATTATATTGTTGCCTTTCATCTGGGGATGTTCCTTCTTTTAAAAAAGAGTTAATGTACAGTACTTACATTGACCCATGGATAAGTTGACTCAGGTATTTTGGGTCAATTTCTTGACCTAAATTTCTAGACTTATGCATAAATATATGCAGTAGTCACATTGTTTTTCTTGATTCTCGTTATAGCATGGTTTCTCTTGTCAGTTCTGTCATTTGTGCTACACAGTCAAATTTTAGAACATTGTAAAGATATGTCTTGTAAGGATAATTGGCCCTAAAAATCACATACCTTAAATATTTCCACTTTGTTTACTCTCTCTTTTGGATATTTGACTCTATCCTTCTCTTTACTATACATAATAAAAATGAAAAAAAAGAAAACATGAATATCCTATCATAGGTCCCAAACACACTGCAGAAATAATCCAGTGTGAGACCACTTTAACTGCTCTGCCTCAGTGCTAAAGAATCCTGGGAACTGTAGTGTTTTTGAGACATTTAGCCTTCTCTGTCAGAGAGCTGTGGTACCACAATAAACTACAGTTGCCCCTCCATTTTCGCGGAGGATCCGTTCCAGACCCCCCCCCCACGAAAATGGAAAATCGCAAATGTTCAAGCCCTGTTGGCTTGAATGGCGGTGTGCACCTGCAGGCAACCATGGGTACATGCCACAGGTCCACACCCCATTTTATCCCCCTCTGTTTGCTGCCCATGAACAGGCGAGGGACGCAGACACTAAATCCGCGAAAACTGAGGGGTGACTGTGGACTTTTGAGGATTCCCTACCACTCAGCCAGGACAGTTAAAGCAGTCTCAAACTGGATTATTACTGCAGTGTGTTTTGGACCATAGTCTTTGTTCAATAGCAACACAGACCTTACTTTGGGGAAAAACTATTGTTTTTTCCTGTCTTGACAACTAAGTCAATGTAATGGATCCTGGATCCCTCTGTGTAGCCAAGAGGCCTGGGCCCATATTGGGCTTCCATACTATCAAGGAGTTCCAACACACACATCTTAACAACTTTAAGAAACATTGCTGTATTCATTTCACTTGCCCAGCTTTACTGAAAATCATAATGCATGATATTTCATGAGGCCTGGTACAGAAGTACAAAAACATTTACTTTTTACTTTATATAAATAAAGTAAATAAATACATAAATAAGTCACTGCCCATTTCTTTTCTCATGAACCTAGTAAAGTAGAACACCTTTGAATGGTTGTGGGAACAGTGTATCCATAGCTATCTGGCTTATCTTGTAAGTTGGATGGATTTCCAGATAGTTCTATCTTCTTCAACTATCAGGTGCTAAGGTTACATTGATTATATGTTGGTAAGGTGACCTATCAACTGGCCTGGCAACTTTTGGAGAAATAACAAGTGAAGAGGTCAACACCAGTATTCATCCTACAAACTAGTGAGTTTCTTTCCGAAACTGTATAAGTAACAGCATAATTAATAGTAGTCATCTGAAACTCAGTGCCAGATTTTCAGGCATTGCACTTTCTTATAGTGGTCGCTTATTTTTCACATGTTTTCCCTTGCATCTTATTTCTGTGAGCTGATCCCCAAGAAACCTTTCCTTCTAAATCTGAGCTTACTCTTTGGCTTTATCAGTAACAATATGATGGCATTGTGCAGGAAAAGTCCTCCTTTGTGTTGTTCTAACTTCTGACTGTGTTCCACTATATTTAGTCAGAATGGGTCATTACAATACTGTCATACTGTGTATGTTATGCCATGTATGTAATGCATGGAAGCATATACAGGGGGGTTGCAGACTGCCAGAAATAGTGCAAATTGAGTCCACTTTTAGGGTTAGGGCTAGGGAATCATGGGAATTGTATTTTTTTCTGAGACATTGAGCCATCTCTGTCAGAGAGCTCTGGTGCCATAATAAAATACAGTTCCCATGATTCCCTAACCCTAACCCTAAAAGTGGACTCAATTTGCCCTATTTATGGCAGTCTGCAACCCCCCAAAGTGATACAAAAAAGGACTTCACATTACACAGAAAACTTCCAGAACTTTTTGAACTACCGGTGACCCTCTGTTCTTGCGGGGGATCCGTTCTGCCCCCCCCCCAAAAAACAGAAAATCATGTATATCCGAGCCCCATAGGCTTGAATGGAGACACACGCCCATGGGCGCGCACCCCATTTTGTACCCCTCTGTTCGCCGCCCGCGGATAGGCAAGGAAGGTGGATCCCAAGTCCGCAAGAACAGAGAGGCAACTGTAGTATTGTAAATCTTAGCCAGCCAGCATTTTGTAGTCGTTTGAGCATTGACTATGACTCTGGAGAACAGGGTTCAAATCCCCCCTCAACCATGGAAGCCCATTGGGTGACCTTGGGCAAGTCACACTCTCTCAACCTCAGAGAAAGGCAAAGGCAAACCATTTTTGAACAAATCTTGCCACAAAACCCCATGATAGGTTTGCATTAGGGTCACTCTAAGTCATAAACAACTCAATGGCACAGAACAACAGCGTTGTAAATCTTGAAACATCAAAGTCTTTAAGCAGCTGCATCGTCACCATAGATGTTGGTAGAGAGGTATTTATTTACATGTTAAATATATAGGCATGGTGTGTACTCTAGCCTGTCCACGTGATGATAAATGTGTGCTGGATCAGGCTGCAGTATTAGCTTCCTCTTTGAAATTGTATTGTTTTCTGATTATGTAGGTGCTGAGATAACAGGTGCTTGTAATTCCTACCTGGCCTTTATTTTTCAGTATATGTTTCAGTGATTTGATCATCTTTTAGAATGTTTGTACCAAAGAGGCATCTCAGTACTGCAACTAAAGATTTTCAACATTATAAAACTGAAACTAGAATTTGTAGAACTAAAGATATCACTGCAAATATGTAGCTATCCTCTACTTCATAACTTAGATTATGTTTCAATTAGTCTCGTTCTCATGTTCTAACTGGCAACTACTCATGGAAACAAATTCATTATTTAAGCATTGCTAAATAGAGGTGTACATAATATGCATGGATATGAAGGTGAACTTTCTATAGAGTGGTGTACTGAATGGCAACAAGCATCATTAGAATCAGCTGAGAAATGTTTGTGTGGCAGTTGTTTTAGAGTGCACAATCAAAAGATAATAAATTTCCCAAAAATCTGTTCATGGGTTTACTTGTTACCCTAACTCCCTAGCTTGACTTTACATAGGCTCCTTAGTAATCACAGAAAATTGAAAGGTCAGTGGAGAAACTAAAATCCGTAGTGTGGCAAAACTTTCAAAGCTCTACACATTGTACCTTTCTTGTTGGTGCTGCCTCCTGTATTTTTAGTTGGGTGAGAAGGCAGCAACACATAGTTCAAGACAGGATCCATGTCCCTGTATGGCATCTTCAGGATTACTAAATTTACATTTGACACAAACAATATATTTGAGAGTTGCCAAGGCTATTGTTTAACTTTGATGTTACCCATTAAACTGAAGATAATACAGCTCATTCTTGCTTCTACACTTGTAGTACAAAGATTTGGTTCAAAATTCTTTCAGGGCTTTAATTCCATAATGGCTGATGAAATTGAGGAATCTATTCCTTTGCTTCCACTGCAGGTGGCATCTCTGACCTGTGATCTGTTTAATGCTAATCAGGTAGGGATTTGTGTTTTGTATGTACCAGAACAAAGTGCAACAAACATGACACAATTCCTTGTCATGTAAAAGGCATCTTTGTTCAGATGTACTGTTCTGGGTATCAATGTGTTACTTATTTTTTCTTTGGCAATTCTAAAGTCAGCCCTCAGCACATTTCTGGTGCTGAATACTTCTTTGGATTGCCTTTTCCCCCTTCTTTGTGTAATTGTGACAAAATAATCATGCCATACATCAGAAATACTATATTGTGTATAAATGTGAAATTATCTCTATGAAAAAGTTCTGAACATTCATTTGAAAATAGTCTTGGGACTAAAATGTTAATGTGTTTTCAGTAATGTATTAGGATCAAATATATTTCTTGAATCATAGATTCATTAAATAAAACCATAATGCAGTTAGCTGATACTTATATTTTTGCAGCCTTTAGGAGACTAGTCTTAGCTGGATGTTTATCCTCAATTATTATGTCTGGGTAATGTACTCAGTTTGGAAAAAACTTTGGAAACCACTGCTTCAAATATTTTAAGACTGCTGCTACTAACCTCCAGAATGCATACATTGCACCTTGACTGCACTTGCTTTGTGGAAATGCCAAACTGGTTTATTTAAGCAAGCTGTTCTGCAATCTTACACATGTACCTTGAAATTCAAAAGCAAAAGGCAACACACAGGCAACAGTAGCATGAACAAGGGCAGGTAAATGTTTTAGGAGTATTGAGAAAGGCAAGAGAAAGTAAATTGAACCCTGGAAACATATTCAGGGGTAGCTATGCTAGTTGTGCAGCAAAATACAATAAAATCCAAAATCTGCAAAACTGTGATAACTTTTTTGGGCAAGCTAACATGCACAAAAGACATCATACAAGCTTTTGAAGCTTCACTGACTGCTTCATTGACAAAGATGTTTTAAAAAATTATACAGGAAAAGAAAAGTGATAACTTATGTACATTTTGTCTCAGATATTACTTCTGTTGTCAGTTAAGATGATCTGGAGGGATCTCAGTGCAGGCAGGGGCTACTCTTTTTCTTGGACATATGAGGAATGAGGGTAGTAAACGACAGGCAATAACATTTCAAATCTATAAGCAGCAGTGAAGTAAATTCAATACTGTTTTTATCACTAGTCTTGAAGACTTGACATCCATCTGCTTTAGATCATGTATAAAACTATAGGAACAATACTGGTTTGTTTGTGGGGTTTTGTTGTTTTTTATTTAATAATTTTATTAAACATCCAAACTTACATATACACAACACACCCCATAACCAAAATTTTGAAATCAAATTATCATTTAACATCTATCTCCTTCCCCCCTCCCATTCCCTTCCTCCTTTAAAAAGAATACAAACATATAAACAATCCATAACAAATAAAAACAATAAAACACAAGACTTTCTGCTTATTCTTTAATTGGTTTCATGACTGTAAGAAGCTGAGAAACTTCTCTTCTGTTTATCTTCTATTTTTTTAGTAAATATATATATATACCAATTTACTATTATCACTTTAATACAAATATTAATAACAGTATTAATATTAATACTATTAATAATAACAGTGAAACCTGCAGTATTATTTCTGCAGTATTAATATTAATACTATTCATAATAATAGTGAATTCTAAATTACCTAACTATAAAATCAACTGACACATTGTTTAATAGTCTATAAATGGTTTCCTCCTATCTGTAAAAACTTTTGTTTGTTCTCTTTTCACTAAACTCATTAATCTATCTAACAGAGCCATTTTCATCACTTTCTTCAACCACTCCATTTCACTGGTTTTCCATTTTCTTGCCAGCTCTAACCTGACAGCCGTAACTAAATAAGATGTCAAATTTCTATATTTTACTTCTCTACTATCTCTCAAATTTATCATATTCAACAAATACAATTCTGGTCTCATACCAGTTGGAAATCCTCATTTTTTTTTCTATTCTCTTATTAATTTTAAACCAGTATTTCCTTACTCTTCTACATTTCCACCATAGATGAAAAAAGTTCCCACTTGATCTGATACACCTTTATACATCTTGGCTAATTTATTTGGAGAACAATACTGGTTTTACGGACTTCTGTACAAAATTTGTGCAAATCTATGTACCAGTAACTAGAATATGTAAACAACTCACATGTGCCAAGGGAAGGAAATGAATATGTAGCCTATCTTATAAATACATTTTATGTTTACCTGCTTATCCCCACTTTTCTATTCTACCTACTACCACCTCAGATTCAACATGATGGCTTATAATAGGCTTGTACAATGCTGAAAGAAAAGGAAACACTTTACAAATGTTTCTGGAAACATTGCGAGTCCTAGTGTGTGTGTCTGTGATTGCATCAAAGAACTAGAGGAAATTCTTGCATATAAAAATTAGAGCAATGGCGATGTTTCAGTTACCTGTACAGTTGTCCCTCCTCATTCGCAGATTTAGAGTCTATGGTCTTGCTCTTTGTGGGATGGCAAGCAGGGAGGAACAAAACGGCGCTCAAATATTGCTGATTTTCCATTTTGTGTGTATGTGTGTGTGTTCCGAACAGATACCCTGCGAATTGGGAGGGGCTACTATAGTTACATCAGCATATGGTCACATATGGCTGCATAAGCATCAGTTATCCTGTTCAGTATTTAATCTCTGATTGGCTACATTGTCTTGATGACTAATTACAGAAAAAGTGATGCAGTAAGGAACAGAGGAAAAGTGTATAGCATTGTAGGAAAACAGCAGCAGAAATAGGACTCTTACAGAAAACAAATTGTAAGTCCAACCCAGAAACACTATTTTCAACCAGAAGAGAAGAACATCTGAGTCAGCTTTATTGTTTTAAAGCATTATTTTTTTTGTCATCAATAAAGGGGGAGGGAAGATTGTTGTATTGGAATAAGAGGTTGCTTATTAGCCAAACAGTATTGGCCACTTTGCCCTGTGTATAGTAAATGACTTCTTAAAAAGTCCTTTGTTCTAGTAACAAGAAGAACATGGCTCCTGAGGCACTTGGGTGTTCCCTGTCAAAATGCTCAGTGTAACTTTATTTTTTAATAACATTTTTCCTCACTTGGTTGGAAAGAGATTTCAAATAAAAACATGACTGAAAAAATGTCAAGATGAGAAGAGCAGCCAAGCAAGACAAAATGTATTAAAATTTCTGTTCAGTGACTGATAAGCTATACAGGCCGCCAAAAGGGCCAGCCTAGGGGTGGAGTCGGGCATGACAACCACATGCTGGCCACCCTGATGCTGCCATCATGCCGTGCACCCCACTGCATGGCAGGCGGTGTCAGGACGCTCCCTTGGTGCAGTGTTCATACACACTGCGCCAAAGGGGTGCTGAAAAGCCGTGCCACAGCACCAAGGGCGGCTTTTTGCTGCTCTAAAAAGGAGCAGCATTTCCCAGCTCTTTTTAGAGCTGCAAACCTCCAGATTGGAGCTGTGGCGTGTGGTTGCCTTAGGGACTGTCTGTACAGCCTCGACTTAGTTTTCCTATCTTTGTATATATCATTATTGAATATTAAAATCTCTAGACAAAGCTAATGAAGTGTGTTAATGTGTGTTAGAAATTTACTGTGTTTATGTACTATGATACACAAATCAAATTCAGGCAGCTACATTACTTGTATTGTGCAATCACTGCTACTGACCGGGTTGGCTACAAATGCCTTCTTTTCATTTCACCCACAAGTGCACAAATACCCCTTCTATGACTCCATTTGTTCCCACAGTGTCGTCGTTTTCATTATTTATCTCTCTTAAACATACTGTAGCAATAGTTCCCAATTTTCTGTTCAATTTTATATCCAGAGTGCTGAATCTTTATTTTCACACTGTCTCTTTCATAATAAAATTTCTGTGTGGGGCCTGAGTTTTTCTCCCACTGAATTTCTATTCATACCTGCAGTCTTTTAGCTTCAGCTATGCTGTAGCATGAAATGTTCCTTAATAGTTCAATATTTCTGCCCCTTAAAATCTACAACTGAAACTCTGCATGTGCTGTGTAGGTATTTACAGATTTGGAATTTTTAAAATATTTAATTGCAGAATGACAATGTTGAAAGACGGCGTCAGGAGAGTAGCAGTCAAAGACGCAGTGATAATCCTGATGCAGCATCTAATGGACAGCCACAGCATAGCACTCGGCAAGTGGTGGAACAAGATGACGATGACGAAGAAGAGCTGACGCTGAAATATGGCGCGAAGCATGTGATCATGCTCTTTGCGCCTGTTACCCTTTGTATGGTGGTAGTTGTTGCAACCATTAAGTCTGTCAGTTTTTATACACGGAAGGATGGACAGCTGTATGTATCAAGTTTTCTCTTATTACTTCTTTTTGGCTCTCATGTCCTGTTCTTTGCTTTGTGCTGTGCTCTTAATACCAGTATTTCAAATTTTCTAGGTATGACAACAGTTAACTTTTTAGAACATGGATGATTATCAAATGGGTGTAGTGTAGGGGCAGTTCAGATAGAGAGAAAGTGTGAATATAAAGCAACATTGACTGTTCCCCTGTTTTTGCCTTCCCTCTGAAAAGCGCTTTCCTCTTGAGTGCTTTGCTTCCAGCCAGGCTGCGAGTACAGAAATGTGACTCACAAGAAGAAAAGAAACAGGGGAGATGCATATTTGGAAGAGCAGCATTCAAAAAACTCTTTTTTGCCACTCCTCTGTTTTAAATTGATCGCTATCCTTATCCCCTTCTATACCGCTATAAGCAGCACTACCTAAACTATAACACAGTTGCATCTAGTTAACCCTTCAGTGATACTCCTAGAAGCAAAAGAAAATGTTATGCTTCTGGCAATTATTGATTCTTAAATGGTTGGCATATAAGTTAGATGTTGGGTGAAATCCAGCAAGTGTCACGCTGCTGACAAAAGTCATCTATCAGCAAAACTAAAGAGAGGGTGATTCACTGTCCACTTGCAACCCTGCATGCCCCCACTAACCTTCTTTGGAAGACTCCCAGTTTTCTGAAACTGAATTGTGGGAATATCGATACAGGGAAACTACTCCCTCCAACCTACCCATAAAAGTCTTCCATTGGCAAGGGATACATAAATTCAAATTATTTTACCCCAGTCTGATAACTTCTACTTTCTGAAATACAACATTTTCCTCTTATCATTTCAGTGTTACTAAAACACAGTTGGTCTTCTGAATTAATGTGCAGTCTGTTATCAAAATTTGCAATCCTTTTGAGCTTTAGATTTTGGATTAATAATATGATATTTCAGAGATGGCCGATGGCTCTAGATTTTTTACATCATTGAATCCACATAGGGTTTTATGGGAATTATCAAAGATGCTAAACTATATTACCAAAATAGATTCTGCGGGATACCTCTTTTAAAAACCCAGTGTGGAATCACCATCTCAAAGCAAAAGAGCCACTGACCATCCTGCAATACTTTTTATTCAGCTTTCTGAGATTCCATTTGTCTGCCTTTGAGTCTGTTCTTTATATTGAATAATTCATTTCCTAACCACATGGGCACATGCAGAATTTAGAATTGCGACTCAGAATATGTATTTAGAAATTATGGGCTATTTGTTGAACTCTTCTATTTATTCAGAAAGTCTAACAAGAATTAAGAGTATAAATGGCATACATCACTTCTTATTTTTCTTTGTGTTGTTTGGCAGAATCTACACACCGTTCACAGAAGATACAGAAACAGTTGGACAAAGAGCTTTGAATTCTGTTTTGAATGCAGCAATTATGATCAGTGTCATCATTGTCATGACCATACTCCTGGTTGTGCTTTATAAGTACCGGTGCTATAAGGTGAGCTCAAGTTTGATGAATCATGATATCTCATATCTAAGGAAATATTGAAATTTTCAAAGGCCTGGACTGGAGTGAGTGAGGACGATGGAAGGAGAAGCTGGGTGCACTTGTAATGGACAAGATTTTAAGCCAGGACCAAACTGAGGGGGATCAGAGGAGGAGGAGTGAGCATTTATACAACATTTGGTTACAGCAGCAGCAAAGCAAGGCTTTTCCATGCCAAGGCATGACAAGCATTATTGACTGTTTAAAGTATAAGAGGTGTCTCCATTTCACAGAGGAAGTGGCTCCTGAGGCTTGAGGGCTGTAGTGTTAGATCTGATAGGTCACATGCAGCCTACAGGACACACTTTCCAACATCAAAACTATAAGTAGTCACAACAGTTTTTGAGGTTTTGCATGTTTGCTTCAGCTTTGATTTTACTCTTTTCCCATATTAATCAATGTAAGCAATACTTTCTTCACTGCTGTAAACCCCTTGATTTCTGCCTGTGTTGCAAAGGTTTGCAGGGTTTTAGTCACATTTTAGCAGGCAGGTGGTGTCTGTAGCAGCAAATCTATTAGTGTGTGTTGCTGCTGTCAAGTGAAACCTTAGAAGATTTTCATCAAATTCTTGACACCTACCTTGACATGTTGTGAAGTAATACTGATTTTTATCTGAAGTATATTGTGAAAAACACAAGTATTGCCTAGATTTGTTAGAAAGCAATTATATTATAAAGTGTTGTTACTAGTCATGTATAGATGTATAGTTGTCCATTCCCATTCACGGGGGATCCGTTCCAGACCACCCACCCCCAAATCTGAAAAATCGCAAATATTGGGGGCCTATTGTTTTCAATGGCTGCGCACGCACCATTTTATCCCTCCCTGCTTGCCAATCTGCAGAGGACCAAGACCACGGACTCCAGGTCCGAGAATGGGGATGGGAAACGACGACAGACGAGTGTATTAACAATGGATTTCTCAGTGTCCGTTTAATTCAGAAAATTGTTATTTATAATGTATACTTTCTATTTTATTATTCTGTTTTGTAATGATCAAAAGCCCAAGAGTTACCGTAATTTTTTTGCCACATTAGTAGTGAGATATAAATCCATTTTTCCTGATCAGCAGATGTTAGTGGTTCCTGGTTCCCAGCTCTTGTAGAGGTGTTAGTAGTACAATCAAACAATAGTGGCTGGAATCCAGAAATCCCCCTGCTGAGGCAGGTATTATTTCCATGTATGTGTAGTGAATTTGCCCATTTCTCCCAGTTAGATTCCATTGCTCCTTCCAATATAAAGTATACTACTCTACAGCGCCCTCCATCCCTGAAGGGCAATGTTTCAAGAGTACAAAGGGATTTAATGGGAGGGAGGCACAAAATCTCCATGGATTGCATTGGGGGCAGAAATCTCCAGGCATTTGGAGGTGATTTTCCAACCGTGAGGACCCTCCAAGGCAACACCAGCTCTCAATATAGAACAGGAAATAAGTAATGAAGTTACTTCCAGCTACTCCCCTTACCCTAGGTTTTCAAAGAATCACATTTTCTACTAAATAACAATTGTAGCCCCATGCCCTGATTTGGAGGAAAATCATAGTACCTGCAGGTACAGTTCTTGAGGGGGAGCATTGTCTTGACCATAGTTTGTCTCCAAGGGCAGCAAAAATGACCTGGGAGCAGGAGCTACTGGTCACATTATTCCACCACCTTGTTCTGCACTGAACTCAGCAGCCATTTTTATTTCCCAGGAAAAAGCTATATAAACCAAGACCCAAACTCTTTCATACAGTAATTTTGAACTGTCATCTGCCTAATATGTTTTTTAAAAAATATGTTTGTTATGTTTTTCAGGTGATCCATGGTTGGCTCATCGTTTCTTCTCTCTTCTTGCTTTTCTTTTTCTCATTTATTTACTTGGGGTAAGTTTATAGAAATTTTGATCTTTAGAATTGTTAGAGCTGGTAAATAGATGCACCTGACTATGATGAATTGTTAACTTTACAACCTTTGTATCAAACCAGGAAAAGAAACTAGTGCATGTATTGTTGTGTATAGCACGCTGTGTGTGTCCTGGACATTCTTTCAGTGGTGCAGAGGAGCAATTCACATGAAATGGATTGTTTCCCTTGTACCAAAGCAGGAGTCTGTAAGCACTTTTAGTATTTAATTGTAGATTCATCCATATCTCCTCCAATTTTTATTTTGCTGTCTTGCCAGGTAGAAACTTTCAGTATCTCTCCCTTCATGTCCTTCTGCTTTTCATAATTCTGCTTTTCCTTTTTTCAAGATGTGGACATTTCCTCCAATCTGCTGGGACATCTTCTGTTTTCCAGGAATTCTCAAAGATTATTGACAGTGGTTCTGAGATTACTTCTGCCATAACAAAACAACAACAACAAAACAATTATTTTTTATTGTTTTTAATCTCTTTAGCAAGCCTAAGCTCATTTTGTGCTTTAGCTTTTCTGATTTTCTCCTTTCATGAGCTAGTTTGAATTCCTCTTTGGTGATTTTCCCCCTTTTTCCAATTCTTTTACATATCCCTTTTGTGTCTTAGCTCAGTTGAAAATTCTTTAGACATCCATCCTGGTTTTTTTATAGACACCTCCCATTTTTCCTCTTTATTGAAATTGTTTGAAATTGTACCTTGAATATCTCACTTTTAAGAAAACTCCCATTTCTACTGTACCCCCTTCTCTATTAATATTCCTGACCATGGTATCAACACCAGTATTTCTCTAATTATACTGAAATCAGCTTTCTTAAAGTCTATAATGCACGTCTGACTATGCTTGGCTTCTCCTTTGCACTGTATAACAAATTCCAGAAGAACGTGGCCACTCCCACCTAAGGATCCTGCCACTTTCAGCCCATTAACCAAGTCCTCACTGTTGGTTAGGATCATATCTAAAATTGCCTCTCCCATCTTCAGGACAATGGAATTGTTGGCACAACAAGTGAGAAATTTGTAAGACCCTAAATTTTTGGTATAGTTTGACTTCTAGGAAATATCAGCATAGTTGAAATTCCCCATTACATCTTCTCTTTCCAATTATGTGGTCATCTGTTCCAGTAAGGCATCATTCAAGTCCTCAGTTTGGCTTGAATGTCTGTAGAAGAACTCACCACATCACATCCCTGTTGTTTTTCTCCCCCTTAATTTTTACCCAGATGCTCTTAATTTGACTTCCAGGATTTAAGTCATGGATCTGTTCACAGGTATACACATCCTTAATGTAGCCGATTAAGACTTTGTTGGAAGGGTGTCTTCCCATACCTCCACCCCCACCTTAGAAGTAAAAACCTCATTGTTCAGCTGGTGGAGAAGATACACTATCATTGAAGTAAGTTACAGTTAAAGCAGTTTCTGGAGGCCGAAATGGTTTCTCAGTGTGGCCATAAGAGGGCCTCAGAAGTTTCTTTTAATGAACTGTGGCAACCTCTCTGGCAAGCAGAGTTGTGTCTTAAGAAGCAGTTTCAGCCTCAGCATAAAGGCTGGGATTCAGGCCTCAAAAGAGGTCCCAAATACGTTTTTCTGTGTTCAAAGGACCCCAAGTAAGGTTGTCTCTGCTCAAAGTCTGTCTGTTAAGAGGAAGGCAGAATTTCTTCTTTGCTCCTCAAGCATTCGGATTGTGATTCCAGTGTGGAATCTCTGCTCTTAGATGAAGGCCATCTCTTAGATGAAGACCATCATCTAAAGAGTCTAGGGATGATGCTCTTGATTCCGAAAAGGAGGAGGGGAAGTGGTCAGATTTAGATTCAAATAAGGGTGAATCTTACAACTGTTTGTTTCACTTTGAGGATTTTGTTCTCCTGTTATCCAGGGTCTCTGCAATGTTGGGTTTTGTTTCTTCCAAGTCTGACTCAAACACCCAATGTGAGGAGCTTTCTTCTGAGTTGAGTAAAGGGGGGGAGGAGGCTTCTCTTTGACAAGCAAGATCTTTAGGAAGGGAGATGCCTTTTCCATCAGTCTGCCTCCAGTTGGTAAGGTCAGAATTGGCTATGCCACTGCAGAGTAAAAAGCAGAACTATGGTTGCTGAGAAATTTACTCATCAGATAAACAGGTGCTTAAGGAACTCAGACTTCTTATGGTGGAGCCCTTCCTCCACTTCCGTAGCCTCTTTAGTTTCCAGTTCTCTGGTTCTGAAGGAGGGAGAGGGCTGTCTCAAGGACCCTGAGAAGTGAATTGACAGCTCTTTAAAGGAAGCCCATGAGGCAGTGGCCTTGGCAATCAGGGCTTCTGCCACTGGTGCCTCCCTGTTGAGGGTGGAGGATATACTATGGGGGGGAGTTACTTGGATTACAAGTCATTGCATAGGTACCTTTTGAGGATTTACAGGGTACTTAAATTTGTAGCAAACACATCTCTAGAGTCCCTTACTTTGCAGTGAAGTAGACCTTGAGGTTACATGGCATACATTATACCTATACCTGGATGGAGTGCTTTGAGCTCCATGTCCTCTCAGGGGGCATTGCAGGATAATGAAGTGTCAATAGTCCCATGGCTTTTTTATAAATACCAAGAAAAGCCAGCTAGTTCCTTCACAGACCATTATTCATCTGGGAATCCTGATTGGTATGACCTAGGGCAGGGGTAGGCAACCTTTTTGAGCCAGGGGCCGGGTTGCTGTCCCTCAGACAATTGGGAGGCCGAAGCACCAAAAATAAATAAATAAATAAATGATTTTTTTAAAAAAAATTAAAATTAAAAAAATATGTATGCACACTTTCTCAGCCCCAAAAAAGCCATGGCAAAACCCCATGTGGAGATTTTGCCAAGAAAACCCCAATAACAAGTAATAACAACAATAATATCATGGCAGGCAGTGGCGGTGGTGGTAGGACTGGCCTGGGGCCGGTCCAAAGGCTTCAGGGGGCCCCATCCAGCCCCCGGGCCTTAGGTTGCCTACCCCTAACCTAGGGCATGATTTATATCTTAAAAGAGAGACAGGACAATTCCAGGATAGAGAGACAGAGGATACGCTCTCTATCCACAGTGCCTCTCATGACTTTAGCTTGGCTCCTAGGCCTTATGATCTCAGTAATCCAGATCGTGCCTTAGCCAGATTCCACCTGAGGCCACTCCAGTGGTTCCTGCAGCCACATCAATCACAGCGTGTGAGGTACAAATACCTGTTAATGTATCTGTGTTGTCCCCTCCCCCTGATCAGGTATTCACTGATATGGTGGTCTTAGAGGTCCAATCTGCAAAGGGCATTGATGTTTGTAGAGTCCTGTTGCATTATAGTAACCTCAGGCGCTTATCTTCTGAGTTGGGAGCTCATTTTCAGGGACTCTGGAGATCCATAGAGAAGGGTTATAGCATCAATTTGTTGGAGTTGAGAGTGGTTCATCTAGCTCTCCTCCCCTTTACTCAAGCTGAATCGTGTGCTGATTCTAACAGACAACGCAACCATATACACTTGCAAAACAAGGGGTATCCAGGTCTTATTCCCTTTACAGAAAGGAAATTCTCCTGTTCCAATGGACAAAGAGATCAGTTCTGTCCCTGTCAGCTCATTATGTTCAGGGGGTCACCAATCTCCAGGCAGACTTCCTGAGCAGACACCTTACTTGCAGGGAAATATAGTTGAACCTAGAGGTGCTTCTCCAGCCAGGTTTACACCTTAGAGGCAGGCATGTTTGCCTCCCTGTCCAGTCACAAGTGCCCCAGTTTTTTTCCCCCACAAAGTACCTTTGTCCACAGGCAGAGGGTGTGGATACACTACAGTGCCACTGGCCAAGGTGTCCACTCTTCCCTCCCCTTCTTCTCATTGTCAGGGTGATCAGGGAGAAGAGGGCTCAGGTGGTTCTCAGAGCCTGTTACTGCACCAGGAAGCCTTGATTTTCAGACCTCATAAACTTGTTCCTGACAGATCCATGGTGTCTTTCACATTGGCAAGATGTATTGTTTCACAGGCCCCTTCAACACCCAAATGTGATTCAGCTCCAGCAAGTCATCTATAGGTTGAACGGCAAGCATTGAAGGAATGTGGTCATGCTGATCATGTGATTAACATGCTCTTGTCTTCCCTCAGACATTCTATGAAAATCTATGAGCCATGTAAAAAGCTTTTACTAGGTGGTATAAAACCAATTCCTTTCAGTATAGCACAGTTTCTGTCTCACATCTCCTGGCTTTCCTGCAGAATGGGTGTGAATTGGACCTTAGGCTTAATATCTTAAAGAAGCAGGCAGCTGCCCTGTGCTCAGTCTTACCTAATGCTCTAGGTGCCTTTCTTTTCTAGGTTCTCTTCTCCCACATGCAAGGAGATTTCTTTGAGGGACTACTCATATCGCCTCTGATCAGCCAGTATTTTCCACTTTGGAGCCTGCCCTTGGGTTTGAAGCAGCTTATGAAAAATCAGTTTGAACCACTTAGGATGATTTCCCTCAGGCTTGTTCCCTGAAGGTTGCCTTTTTGGTAATCATCACATCTGCTCACTCTGTATCAGAGCTTGTAACCATTTTGGTTTTAAAGCACCTCTGCACCTTTAATGAGGACTGTGTTTCTCTATGGCCTGTCTCTTTATGCCTAAGGTGCTTTCTACATTTCACATTCTCATTCTTTCTTTTGCATGCTAAAAATAGACATCAACCAAACTAAGACCCTTCAGCGTTGTGATTCTTTCCTTGTCTTTTCAATCTCTTACAATTACTTGGAGTAGCAGGGCTAAATAAACTGAGGGAGAGCTGGAAGAGTCAAGAGTTAAATGACAGAGAGAGGTAAAAAAAACTTGTGCCTGTGATCTAGATGGACTATGATGTGGTTTGCTCCTCTACATATCCAAGAATGATGAATTTGCACATCATTTTCCAGATACTGCCATTGCTAAATGAGGATATATACCTTAGGACAGGGGTAGGCAACCTTTCCCCTTTAAGGGCCAAGGGACTTCAGCTCCCAGAAGCCTCAGCCATTTTGGCCAATAGTCCCATGTTGGCCAATAGCTCCTGGGATTCTGGGAGCTGAAGTTCCTCAGCCCTTAAGGGGGAAAGGTTGCTTACCCCTGCCTTAGAAGAAGGGTGGTATAGAATTTAATACGTTTGTGACAGTACTTCTCATCTGCCTCATAAGCTTTGGTTAGAGAAGATACTTTTTCTGCAGATAAGTCATAAACACTAAGGGTTAAGTTTCCTTAAAACCCCAACAATATCTAGGTTGGTACATTTGTAGATTTGCATTCCTGTATATGCAATAGTATAGATATGTGTATTGTACTACTTTGTTTAAAACAAAGTGTAGTCACTTGGGGATAAGAGGTACAAAGTTGTATATAGATTTCCCATTCACCTCAAAATAAATGAATAGTTGAAAGAACATGATATGAACTGAAATCAAGGAACAAGTTGAAGGGAAGGTTGGAATAAATTTTAACAAGCTATTAATCTAGGCTAGAGAGAAACAGTTTTTAACTTGTCATACAATGCACTCAGAATTTGTTTGATTGTTGCCATTATCTGTTTCTGTTTCCTCCTTACCATTATCTGAGTAACATGTTTTTTCCTAATCCTTTTTGTTTCATAGAGAGGTTTTTAAGACTTATAATGTTGCTACAGACTACATTACTGTTGCACTCATGATCTGGAACTTTGGTGTAGTAGGCATGATTTGTATTCACTGGAAAGGCCCTCTCCGGCTTCAGCAGGCCTATCTCATTATGATAAGTGCTCTAATGGCCCTGGTGTTTATCAAATATCTTCCTGAATGGACTGCATGGCTCATCTTGGCAGTGATTTCAGTCTATGGTAAGAATTTCATCCCAAACACTTACTTAAAATACCATTGGCTTATTTTGTGTTTCTGCAAGGGGGAACTTCACCCAGAAGTTATTATGGTGTATTGATGAAATTTTGTCAGTGTCATCATTGGTCCCCAAGTGCATGATGTTTAGAAAATAAGCTCAGTATGTCCTTTATTTTTGTTACAAGTTGTGCCAGAAGTGACTAAAGTGTAAGATGGAGAAGTACGAGGGGGTATCGTAAAGTAATAATTATCACCCGAAAGTGATATGAAAGTGATATGAAATTTTGTCAGTGTCATCATCATCAAGTGACTTTTTATTTTTACAAAAATACATTGTGGGGTCACCGATTTGAGAACACAGATGACGTCATTCATGAAGTGGAAGAGTGGTTTAAGGCACAATCTGCAGACCTCTACAATAATGGTATTTGGAGGGTCAAGAAAAGCTGGGAAAATTGTGCAAATATGAATGGTGACTATGTAGAGATAAGTTAACAACTACAAATCAAAACAAACTTTCTGTCAATTTTTTAAAAAGGTGATAATTAAAACTTTACGATACTTCCTCATACACTTCAAGCTTAATGCTTTTCCATGGAAAGGAAGGTGTGGTTTGTTTTCCATTTTAGAAGTCTTTGCCTAAAGAGGAGTTTGTCTGTGGTGAATCATGACTGACTGTGCTAAAGAAATATATTTTATTCACCTCCCTGCCACCATTCTCTAAAGATGCCAGCCACAGATGCAGGCAAAACATGAGGAATAAATTCTTCTAGAACATGGTCTCATAGCCTGAAAACCCACAAAAAACCTATAATTTATTTATTTATTTATTTGGAGTATTTATATCCCACTCTTCAGCCCCAAAGGTCTACAAATGGCTTACAAATGTTAATTAAACATTTCCCTGCCCCCAGGCTTACAAATCTAAAAAAGCTTCTATGAGATCTTTCTTGGCAGTTTCTTTTTTCACAACCGCCCCGCATAAATGTGTAATTCAAGTAATTGTCTCAGGAACAATCTAATGAGAACTTTAACTACTGTTTGGAAATGTGATATTGCTTTTACATGGTTTGACATGTCAGATGGTAGGCTGTATGATCTGCTGTAATGTGGCTCATTACTATAGAACCCTGAAAGTTTCTTCTAAAGTATGCTTTTCATGCTTAAAATAATCTACTTAAAGAGACAAAATTGTGTTTGGAATTATTTTGTTTGTGCAGTCAAGAACCATTCTCTTCTGCCAGAAAATCATTACTTTAAAATTTTCTTCATTATGTTATGGGTGCTCTGCTGAGCAATACCCTGTATCTAAACATGTCATACCATGATATTTTTATCAGATATTAATGAATTTCAACAAAAAGCCCTGCACAGATTTGAAACTCTGTACATTGTAAGGAACATGTGGTCTTCCAAATGATGAATAGCAGCTCCTCCTGTTATAGTTTACCATTAGCTGTGTTGGTTAGGCCTGATGGGAATTGTTGTCCAAAAATAGTTGGGGGGGCCACATTATCCCATCTGTGTAGTAGAGGATTACAGCTCTGTTAGTCCATTCTGCTTCCATGATATACAATCACATGTCTTAACTTCTTGTTCAGTTTAACTGTTGCATGGTCACTGTACTTATAGAGCCTAACATCTTCAGACTATATATTATAAAAGTGATCTGTTTATTATTCAAGATCCTGACAAATGTCCAGATATTCATTGCAATAATCATACATCAGGAGTTATAACTCTATCTTGTATCCTCTTTCCAACGTAGGATTTATATAGGAGAAACATTGTAGTTTCAGAAGATATGAACATCCCACAGAATGGAATGTTCACAGAGAAGTTAGTAGTATTTCAAGTGTTGGAACAGTTGTACGTCCCTTATAGCATTAGCAGGATGGTTGATTCGTCTAGGGATGGGTATAAGAAAGAGTGACTGAGTTAGCACCATCAGAGATTAGGCTTGCTACTTCTGCAGCAAAAGGAGCATTACTCTTTCCAGCAGAATATTGACTGTAGCTCTAAGGTCTTGTAACAACACCAACCGCAAAAATTAATCATTTTGTTAAACAAAAAAAATATGTAAAGGGATCTTGTGGCACCTTTATTAGTCTCAAAAGTGCTACAAGATTCTTTTGTATACTGATTTTCCAGAATAACATGGCTATGTCTTTGAATAGAAGAAACAAGCCCACACATATTTTACTTGTATATCTAAAAACATATAGATAAACAGTGGTAAAATTATAAGCATTATTAAACAACAATATAAAAACAAACAATACCTACACTACTAACTTCCCACACCCAACTGATTAATATGTGCCACTATTTACTATACTTCTTTTATATGAAAATATATACTTCTATGTCTTGCAAGCTCTGTTTAACTTACAAAACGAAAACCTGATGCATGGTCTCAATGAAACTAAAACAAATAAATAAATAAATAATTCTCAATCTTTTTAAAAATTATTCAGGGATTTCTGCTTAATCAAGACTGTCAGTTTGTGCATTTCCGCAAGTTCAGTGGTCTTCATCAGCCAGTGTTCTTTTGTTGGAACAACAGCATCCTTTCATTTTGGAGCATAGACGGTTCTTGCTGCAGTAATCATGTATTGTAAAATCCTTCAATATTTTTTCTCAATCTGTTCATTTAGCATTCCCATTTTGTCTTGTAACAAAAATAAATGTAAAAAAGTTTGGCAGTTAAATATTCTTTTTCTCCTCTAATTGTACAAGATGAATAATAAGGTTTTATTTAAGGATGGTCATATACCTGCTTTACCACGAGTGCTTGTTTTACTGTCTTTCAAATAGGGAAAATAGTTTTTAAAGATTACCTCTTACCACACAACAAAATCCTGACTTCTCAGGATGCTTCTCCTCAGCCACAGCTGCTCCTTTTTAATTAAGGATATGCAATGCTGTATCCCTTCCAATCATATACCCTGCGTATTCCTTTCTTCATTTTTTTTTTTTAGGGGAGCAGGATGTTCCCATTCACACTATCTTAGCTCAGTGTATTCAAAGACATAGCCATGTTAGTCTGTAAAATCAATATGCAAAGTGATCTTTTTCAGACTAACTGAAAGAAAGAACCTGATAATATGAGCTTTCATAGACTTAAGCCTACTTCCTTACTCATGGGGTGGAATGAAAAGTCCAGAGACAGACCTGTATAAACCAGTTGTGTGTGAGAATGTCAATTGAAATAAAAACCTTGTGGGTATGGAGATGAGGTGACGAGTTCAGTTTTAATGATAGTTGTTGAGGGATAAAGGCAGGAAACATGCTGCCTAATTTTTTTAAAAGTTTCTATACTCATTGATGTTTTCTCCTACTACAGTAGTAAAAATCATGCATAAAAGAAAAAAGAAAAATTTCTGTAGCTATGTCTCATGCAGTGTTTTAGCTTTTTCATGTGGAAACAAGCAACATGTCGGCCTTTTGAGATGTTTACACACAAGTTTATAATACCACATACATTCCCCTCAAACTGTGTTTGTTCAAAAAATCCAGATAACCTTATTAAAATTCCTTATTCTTCAGCATAAGTTGTGCCTGAATAAAGGCTGCACTTAAACACAGAGCTAGCCCCCAAGTTATGGAACAGCCTGCCTGAAGAGATCCATCTTATCACTATGCTAGATGCTTTTAAGAAGGCACTCAAGACGGAGCTCTTCTGGCGGGCATATCCATCTGATTTTCTTAGTGAACCTCCATAGTATTACTTCAAAATTGATTTTCTAGGTTCTGACGACGATTGGCCATTTTATTTTATTTTACATTTATTTTATTATATTGTATTCTATTTTTATAGATTTATTATTGATGTTCTAATTTTATTGATTTTATTGCTTGTATTTTGTACATTGTGTACATTTTATTGTGTAATCCCACCTCGATCCATTGGGAGAGGTGGGAAATATAAATTGTTAAGTTGACAGTGTTATCATACATTTTTTCTATTACTCAAATTCACCATAACAAAGACATTTCTTATATAAAATAGCTTTGGAAATTCACACTGTTGATTAACATCCATACTGAAAAGATTGCCAAGTCATGTGGACATACACATTTTCATCATGTGTAAGATTTATAATGAGGATATAATTGGGTACAGGAGTGGGTCTTTTCAAACTTTAATTTGGTGATTTAAGCCATTGACCTCCTCTAATAAAAGATCTGGCCCTGGATTTGACCAGGTAATATTTAATTAAAATAAAACCACACCTGGAGAAGAGACAATCAAGTACATGTTGTAAAAGTAGTTGTAATACATGAACCAGACTTAAAGAATGCCCAGGTGCTCACAGCTTTCAAAAGCTGACAGAAACAAAAGACAGTACAGGGTGGAACAGAGAAACATTTGGTTCCAGAGGCCAGATTGAATTGGAGAAGTGCTGATATTTACTAAGTTTCTGGTAGGAGATCTTTCCTTGCCAGTTTAGTCAGTTGCCCTGAGCTGCTTTTAAAAAATGCTTGTCTATAAAGCAAAGTGGTGTGGATTTTACATTAAATCTCTAAGGAGCAATTGTTGTAGATGTGCTTATGATATTTGGCCTTAAGACACCTGATGTTTCAAAATACACTTTTCACTATGGAGTGATCTGAGTTCTTGTAAAGGAAGTACCTTCCCCTCTCCCTACAAGCTTGATTGGAAGAATGTTCATGAATCCCTCTTGACCTTTAATAAGCACCTTATAGGGTTGCACAGAGGTATATTTACAGAGGGAAAAGAAAAATAGGGTAGGTTCAGCTAAGCTGAGGTGGCCCAGATGCAACTTATTGTAATGTAATGCATGCTTAATCCACTGTGGGCAAGGCTTACTAATGAAATCTAACCAGGCATGTCAGAAGTATTACATGGCTCTGCTAATTTTGAGTAAGATCCAAAAAGTCCTTCCAAGTATGTCTAAAGATCATCTGTGTAAGAGATTTGCCCATTTTTGTTTCCAGCCATTGTCCATTGCACTGTATAAGATGCTCCTCTGAGTTCTTTGCCTTCATGATTGACTTTCCAGGGTTAATAAAGTTTACCATGCAGGGCCTTAGAAAGTCTTGAAGTACATGCAGAAGCCATTTTGCCTCTCTTATCTTTTGAAAGCAAAACATGCCCTGATTGTACTCTGTAATAATATAAGCTGAGTGAAAAATGCTGTCTCTGTTTGAGGACTAGTGACATTGTGGCAGTGGATGGATCTACAGCCAGATTTCCTGGGGATGGTTGTGTGTGGCTTTGTTAAAATTTGAGCACAATGCCATAGGTCACTGGTAGAGCAGAAACTTTGCATTGAGAAAGTCCAAGTCCCTGGCACCTAAATTTTCTATGGCTTCCTTTGTCTTACCCATCCATACTGAGCGTTGACCTGTAGGCTGTATGTATTCACATCTTTGATGGTGACTCCATCTCTTCATGTTTATTCAGTGTTGTAGGTACTCTTAATATAACTTCCACTTCAACCTATGAAGTGGCCCAAGCTGGGTTGAGTTGAATTTCCTTTTACAAACAGAAGAGCTTCTTCCATTCCAAGAGGGGACTATAATCCAGTTGAGTTTTAAGTAAACATTATTTTAGCAGCTAAGAAAGGAGAAAGATGTTTGTGGGGATTTGCTCAGTTGCCACCTCCATTATGGCTCACACTGATCAAGCAGATGTGCCAAAGCCTTTCCTAGAATATTTTCAAGATGTGCTGAGTAATAGATAAAAAGGGTCTTCCATTGGGGAGAGCATGATGAATGAACATAGTCTCCCTCATAAGAACTTCAGGTCTAAACCATTGTATAACATTAGATATGCCAAGTCAAAGAAGCAAAAATAGAAAAGAGAGGAAATGTACTAAACTGCTTATAATTATTTTACTATAATTGTGGTGTTCTGCTTTGTGATCAGTAGTTTATAAAAATAGGTTTGAACCCCAGTGCACACTAATTTAGTCTTGCTTTAGTCCTGTTGTAATCAATGGCACTTACTGGATATATTCGTCTATAAGTCAAAAAATGTATGCTCAAAAATGAACTCCAAAATCCTGGGTCGATTTATATACATATCAATACAGTAATGCTGCTCATATTCCCAGACCGGGATTTTTGCAAAGGCTTTTGCCAAAGGAAGAAGGGAGGGAGAGAAAGAGAGGTTTGCTTTTTATTTTCCATGCCCAGACCGGGATCTTTTGCCGAAGGGAAGAGGGAGAGAGGTGATGGCGATTAAATAGTTTTACCGCTGGACACCCCACTCTTCCTGCTGAGAAAGTGGCCTATGTAATACCTGGGAATAAGAATGGCAGTAGTGGTGGGGACTTTTTGGTGTGTGAGCCATTTGCCCTGTCTTTTTCATGTTTCTTTTCAGGAGGCTACTGAGCACTTAAAAATAAATCAATCCTTCTTGTCTCTTACTTGCCCTATATTGAATCTAGCTCTGCCAACACAGAAGCATTGAACTGTGTATGGGTCACACCATTTGAATCTGAAGGTCCTTTTCTTCTAGCTTTTTCCTCATATCTGAGTTTGTTACTGCTAACTGGACTGAGTCTAACACAGATTTTTTGTTGTATTCTTTCATCAGTCTTTGCAGATGACACAGAGCACTCTTAATGTGTTTAATCATGTTGATCCTGCAGAACAAACAGCTAATGTTCAAATTTACTGTACATGTACTTCACCAAGCAGTGTAATTTACAGCATCTAAGAATTGTTAATATAGAGATTTTTCTGGAGTTACTCCTAATACTTTCTGTTTTATTTAACTCCAATATCTGCCTTTTAGACCTGATTGCTGTACTATGTCCTAAGGGGCCTCTTCGTATGTTGGTTGAAACCGCTCAAGAGAGAAATGAGACTTTGTTCCCAGCGCTCATTTATTCATGTAAGTATAGAGAGTTGGGATCTGTAATCTGATGCCTGTTTCTTAATGAAAGGAAATTAATCATCCTTCTGGTTTTCTGCTGAAGTATGTGATGCTAAATGTATGGCTGTGTGTTACATTTTCTTTTTGTTAGAGCTCAGGTCTTTACTTGTTGTTGGCTCAAACTATAGAAGCAGGTGCTGTATAAAATGTCCCAAGATAAAAAGAACATGTTGTGCTATCTTTTAATAAAATGAAGAAGAAAAATATTTTGTTTGCTTAGGACACTAGTAGGAACATACTTCTCCTGGGGTAGGAAATCTTGGTGACCTCCAGATGTTGTGAATCATAATTCTCCAGATCCCTGATCATTAACTATGCTCTCTGAGCATTGGCTGAGTGTCTTGAGAGTTGTAGTCCAAAACATTGGGAAGGCACTAGTTGTGTTCTCATGGCTTATTGCCTAGATTTATTGGTTAGCCAACATTGGCATAATTTACAGCATTCTAAAATTATTTAGCATTGAAAAATGCAAATTTTGTCTAATTGATTTAGAATTTTACCATTTGGCTAGTATATAACTTCACATATATTTTTGAGAGAGTGTACTAACTGATCCACCATCACAGGTTACCACATTTTGCCACGGCATACAGACGGCAGTGGCATAAATAACATTACAACTGAAGTACAAGTAAAATAACTGGCATACTTCTTTAAGCAGCCTAAATTCCATTTTATAATGTTTTATTGCTGTAAGCTGCCCCACCGATTGCATCTGCAGAGGGGTGGGATATAAATAAATAAATATATATATTGTTATTGTTGTTGTTGTTGTTGTTGTTATTTATAACAAACCTGCCATTTCACATACTACACATTTCTTCAGATAATTTTTTTAAAAAATCTCACCAAATTTTATTTGATCTTAGAATAGCATTTAAATTAAGATTGTGTTATAATTTGTGACACAAAATCTTTCTTCCTACCTCAGAATTTCAGCTAGAATGACCTTTGGTTTCATTGTAGCTGGGCAGTTCACAAACAGAAAAATAGCCTGTTGCATTCATATTTTGTTTTTTAACACTCTTGACATTCTCGTCTTTGCGCACAACACAATGAAACACTACACAAATTTCTAAATCCTACTTGTATGTAATTGGCCTGTGTCTGAAAAATAGTGTGTAGTAGCAATTAATGTGGGGGTCTGCTTCCCCCCCCCCCCCATAGCAACAATGATATGGCTTGTGAATATGGCTGAGGAAGATCCTGAAGTGCAAAAGAGAGCCAGCAAAAGTTCTACTTATGACAAACAAGGTAAGTTTTATCTTTATTTTGTTTGTATTTTCTCCTATGGCTTCACAAAGCCATTTTTGTGGCTTATGACAAATTCAGTTGAACACTCCCAAGCTTCAATAAATGAAATGTAGATCAAATGAATTGCAATTTTATTCTGATTTTAAAATAATAGTGAGTTATAATTGATTTAAATTAAATTTTAAAATAAATATTAATTATTGTTATTAGGTCAGCATTCAACTGTACTGAACTCTAAATGCCCTTTTGGATTCATTTTTATGAGGTCTCATTTACCCATGATACTTGTGCCATTTTTCTTCTTCTCTTCAATATGCATTTTGTACATGATTTCTATTTCCATTATGATTTTGTTAGGTGCCTCAAAGAAGCCATGTATAACAAGGCAGTCAGCATTTAGTGCTCACTCACTCTCTTTCTCTCTCTGTTCTACATGGATTCTGGCATTAGCTGTCCACAAGGACAGGTGGTATGTAGCAGAACACAGCATTGCACCCACTAATTCTAGGGGCAGACACACATAGAAGCTGCTTTTCATGTGAACAGACAGGTACGTGCAGAGAAATGATAGTTTTGGGCTGCCAGGCAGAAGAAATATTGCAAGTAGTGACCAAAGTGTTGTTTCACTTTCGCCCCAAGAACATAAACATGGTTTTGCCTTCATGACCTGTCACTCTTTGGGCAGCATGGGGATGTGGTGTTTTATTTATTTGAGACCTAAAGCCCAGTAGCCAGAGGTCTGCAAGGATTGGTTCTTATCTTCTATTACACTAATGTTTAATATGTTTTATTAAACCACACCCACACCCACTGCCACACCTAGCTGAACTTCTTTTTTAAAAGAATCAGTAGAAAACAGTTCTATTTGTTATTGTTAGAATCATTCTTGACAGGTGAATGGGGGGCCAGTGGAGAGGAAGACCATACTTTTTCCTCTCTAAACACCTCTCTAGGAATTTGTAGGTCCTCCAGCATGATTCTGTTGTTAAATTCTGGCAGATATTGGTCATGAAGTTGCACTGGAGGACCTAGAGATTCTTAGAGAGGTGTTCTCTCAAGTAAAAAAAATAGGGGGGAGGTTTCCACTTTCATGGAGGTCCTATACCCTTAACGCCAGAGAATGTGAAGGGCCCACTGTATTACTAACATTTAAATGTACTAAAATATTGTTGTACTAAAATCTAAAATCTTACTGCCAGGATAGGGAAGAGATGCTTGTAGGAGTTTCTGCCCCAGATACTCAATGACTTGACTTGGCCTCAGATATTATATTGCTTGGTGTAGAGAGGCCGAAATGTGGCTGAACCAGCTCTGAAAGCTTATTGATTGCTTGTGTAACCTGTCCATTCATTTTTCTTAAGCAAACTAGCAAACAAAGCTAGCAGACTGTTATCTTTCACTCAAGTTTATCTCTGTCCTCCATGTTTTGAAACATACATTCATGTTATACTGTGTTGTTCTTTGTACAGATGACCCTTGGTATCTGCTGGGGTTTGGTTCCAAGACCTCTCGTGGATATCAAAATTCATGGATGCTCGTCTCATTAAATACAGTGGCATAGTAAAATGGTCTCTTGTATAAAATGGCAAAATCAAGATTTGCTTTTTGGAATTCATATTTTTAAAATATTTTCAAGTTGTGGATGATTGAATCAATGGATAAAAAATCCATGGATATGGAGGGTCAACTTGTGTGTATTTTAAAACATGTTTAGAATCATTTTCAGATACACCCTGTGGTTTGTTCTCAAACAGTATTATACCTAGAGCTCAGTGGAAACATCTAGGTCCCTCACCACACGCACACATAATTCATTAATAATTAAATTTGACTTGGTTGTTTCAAATATTCCAAATTTCTGTTTTTTATCAGTTACAACAAACCAGAACCAGAGTGCAGGCACAGAGACTGATGATGGAGGCTTCAGTCAGGAATGGGAACAGCAACGGGATAATAGGATAGGACCTCTGGAATCAACTCCTGAGACACGAGCTGCTGTCCAGGCTCTGCCTACAAATTCCCTCGCAAGTGAAGACCCAGATGAGAGTAAGTAATATTTCTTGATAAACATACATTAACTGTCCAGTATAGTTCAGTTTCACATCTTGCAAAACAATGCATGCCTTGCAAATATGGGACCATTTGGGAATATTTCTTGATCTGTATGTAGATTTTTACAAAAATCTGACTTTAAATCATTGGTGGTCAGCTGTAGGGGCTGCAAGGATCCATTTTCATCATTACATCCCGCTAGTGGGCTGCACTCTAAAAAAAAGAAATCAGCCAACGAAAGGCTGGGAATGAAACCAGATGTTAACTCCAATTTCTGTATTTGGCTTATTTTTTGTTTTGGGTGGGTTTGAAGGGTGTGCATTCCTGATGGAGGCCACCAGGAGGTTTCTTGGGCCAATTGGCATGATTTTCATATATACCCCAAAAAGAGGGTCTGACACCTGGGCATCATAGTAGGCACAGGAAAAGATGCAGTGCAGTGCTATGTTGTTAAATTGTTTGAATGCCCTAAAATGTTTCACCCATTGCAAGCTCAAAGGAGATATCAATATTATTTATAATGTATTCCTTGATACTTCTCTGCAGCCCCACATATACGTAGTAGACCAGCATTATTCAAGAAAACACAAACTCCTGGAAAGTTCATTAGATCTTAGAACATACATGTCCCTTCCCTTGTCCACATGAAGTCTGTTAAAAATTATGGGTTTAGTTTTTAGTTCCAAAAACTGTTCTAAAAATGTCTTCAGTGCAGAATATTCTGCACATTACTATGATCAGTCACAGAATATAAAGCAGAGTTTAATTTTTATGCCTTTAATCATTTTTGGTACAGTGTCCAAAATTTCATTTGTGAGGATTTCTGGATAGGGAAAGTAGGAGTTGGATGAGATCCCTGTTTTATGACTGATCAATAGAAACAGATATGGAGGAAAGAGTACATCCTGTTCTGTATGCCTGTAAGATAATAGGCTAGCTCACTCCATGTACTCAGTGGATCTTCATCTTGCATGTTTTGAATAGCTTACGTTCTATATCACATTGTAAGTCACTCTTGCAAGCTGTACATACTCTTAAAAGGAGCCCTGGTGGTGCAGTGGTTAAATGCCTGTATTGCAGCCATGCACTCACTCATAGACCACAAGGTTGCGAGTTCCGTACTAGCCAGGGCTCAGGCTAGACTCAGGCCTGCATCCTTCCGAGGTTGCTAAAATGAGTACCCAACTGTTGGGGGGTAATGAGCTTACAGTTGTAAACCGATTAGACATCCCATAGCGCGATATGAAGCAGTATATAAATGAAGCTGCTTTGCTTTGCTTTGCTTTGCTTTGCTTTGCTTTTGTTATATAGTATATGACTGTGATATTTTAAGGGAAAAGTTTAAAAAAACCTCACTAGGTATAGTCTTAACTCTTCTGATGTTTGTCATACTTCCCACCCACTCTCTCCAATTTGGAATGCATAGCTAAAAAGGACACAAAATAAGAAACACAACCTGCAGAATTCTGATTCTCTGTATACCCAGAATTTATGATTGTCACAGATATAGGCAAGAACACAGTCACCTGGCTAAGACAGACTCAGGCGTGTCTTGCAATGATAAAGTCCCTGTGTTACCCCTGGCTGTCTGTTACCAATGGAACCCATGTTACCTAGAAAGCCCTAAACCCCTCAGGATAAGGATATCCAGCTGATTGCCTTCTACATTCTCTCTTCAACTTCTAAGCTCTGCATTGGAGACTTTATTAGTTGTCCTACAGCCAGTAGAATGCCACTTATACTGCAATATTAGTGGTGGTTCTGTTTTTAATTAATTTTAAAAAAAAGATATATATGCTTTTATGTAAAACACATAGAAATTTTATCACATCAAGAAGTATTTAAATATCATAGATAAAATTAATAAACCTACAACAGGAATGCCTCAGTACAACTGTGCTGAATGTCTCATTGGGACCATTCGATCTGGGAATGATGGTTGAAAACATCGTTATATCTTGAAGGTTGAGAAAACAGGCATGGCTTCAGTCATATATAATGGGATGAAAATACAGATGTCCTCGCGTTTTCTGTTAATTGAATGTTCTTCTTCTAGAATCGTGCCAAGTTCATAATTATCAGGAAAATGAAGCGAACAGCTTATACAATAAACATAGGTTGAAATGTAAAGATGCACCATAATTAGACACATGCAACTTAAGAAAACATAGTAGGAATTTGGTAGGAGACATTGGGGCACTGAATGTGGCTTATCATGCAGGCAGGCTATCATTTTAAGCAAAAACTACAAATTCACTAGGTAGGAAAACACACAGTGTTACACAGAAAATTGTAATCATGTTGAGATGCATCCAAAAATGGATTACATTTCATTTCATTGGACTTACCCAAGATGCTTAAAATACCGACTGGATAAGGAGATATTATGAAAGGTTGGTAGCAGCTTAAACTTGTGTAATATGAAGTCATTAATCTGATGGGCAGCCATATGGTTAAGCCCAGTGTTATTGCCCCTCTGCTTCTGAAATACAAGGAGTTTTGAATCTTTTCTTCAGGTTCATTCTGTTACATCTGTTTGATACAAAAATTCAAATATTTGGCACAGTGATGTAATACAACGGTAGAAACCCTATGGAGTTGACAGCAAAAAAGAAATGTGTTTGTAAACCATTCCATTTGGTGTTTGGGCTTAACTAATAGATTGTAACTAAATGTATGTCACTGTAAATTATGTGTTTACTTACATAATTGAATAATAGGAGTCAGGGTTTTTTGTGGTTTTTGCTTAGTCCTTCTCTTTTTCTTTTACAGGGGGAGTTAAACTTGGCTTAGGTGACTTCATTTTCTACAGTGTTCTAGTTGGCAAAGCATCAGCAACAGCCAGTGGAGACTGGAACACAACTTTAGCCTGTTTTGTAGCCATTTTAATTGTGAGTATACTAGCAAGATAGTAATATCAATTTCATACTTCATTCGTTACAAGCCAAATGAAATAATTACAAATGAATCATGCAGTCTTATAGTCCTCATCTCAATACACCACCCCATCAGATTTGATTCAGTCTGCCTTGTTACCTGGACACCTTCTTAAATTTTTTCTTTCCATGAACAAACTGTCTGATTCATACCATGAATGTATTTTATCTGTCGTTTCCACCCACAAAAATTAGTGGATGGCGTTGTGGCCATTCCTAAATCTGAAATATATATTTAAATGCAGGATGTTTCATTCTGATACCTTCGGGTTTATAAAGGGAAACATATTACATGTGTGTTCTGCTTATTTTCAATCCCTCTGAAAACAGGTGGGTAAAGTAGACAAAATTATGAAACACAGTATTATATTGTCAGTTTGTATCACTGGTTTTATTACATGAAAGGGCCCTTCAGTAGGTCAGCACAAAATTCCAAACATCTGAGTTAATAAAAATGCCAGTGCAAGGAGTTGTCTAGTTAATTACTCATTCTCTGTATCATGCTGGATGAGCAGTTCCCACCTGTTCGGTGAGAGGAGAGGAATCCACTGTTTGCCCCCAAGACCTTAGGGATCACTCCTCACCAGACTTCCCACATTATTTTAACTCTCCTACTAGGAATGGGGAGGGGACTTCTGCCTAGCAGGATGAAATGTGGGTTACCGTAAGAGCTGTGAAATCCTATCTCAGTATCTTTAGAGAGCTCTATACTCTCCTAATAGCAGGCTTTGCTGTTTGTACAGTCTTGGAGGTGGCAGTGAGGAAAGTTCAGCACAGAACTTTCCCGTTCTTGTTGTTGTGTGTCTTCAAGTCATTTCCAGGTTATGGCTACCCTAAGGCAACCCTGTCATGCGTTTTCTCAGCAAGATTTGTTGGGAGGACTTTCCCTTCCTCTGTGGCTGAGAGAATCACCCACTAGATTTCCCCAGGGTCACCCAATGGGTTTCCATGGCTGAGCAGGAATTCAGATCCTGGTATGCAGCGTTGTCCAACACTCAAACTAGTACACCATGCTGGCTCTTGAACAATTCTGGAAAGATAGCTTAATCTTGTAGAGAATCAATTTACCAACACTGGTATTTTTTTCATGGAGACAGATAAACATGTCATGTAATATTTTGTATAAAGAGTCTAACTGCCTAATATATTGCTGCTTTTTTCTCTTCTTTTTCTTTTCAGGGCCTGTGCCTTACCCTCTTGTTGCTTGCCATTTTTAAAAAGGCCTTACCAGCTCTTCCAATCTCCATAACATTTGGGCTCGTTTTCTATTTTGCTACAGATAACCTGGTGCAACCTTTTATGGACCAGCTAGCATTCCATCAGTTTTATATCTAGCACAATTTAATTTGACCACCTCTGAATATGGTACTGACTGTAGCAAATACGGGAGGAAGAGATGATTTCCCTCCCACTTCTTAAAACAGCCACCGTGCTGGGCACTACTGGATTTTTTTTTCTTCTGCAAAAATGGTCTCTTAATGAGCGGGTTACGGGATTATAAAACCTCAACAGTTTTGAGTTATATATCTTTGAGAGGAACATATGTACAAAAGATGCCTATGCTTTCACCAGCAATGTAGCTACTCAGCACAGTAATTCCAACTCCACCTTTGCCCTACTACTGGAGAGTGCTGAGAACTGCAAAGAGTTGAAATAAAGGAGACTGGTAAATCAAACTGAGCTGTCTGACATATTCAGTCAGCCTGGCTCCAGAACATCATATATCAGTACCTGATCCCACCATAACTTACCTGAAGAGCAGCAACTGGCTTGTGGATGAGAGAATTTTGTCTTCTCTAAACAGAAAATCATGAAAGTAATTCCATATGCTTTGTGTTAAAGTTCTAAGAGGTCTAATTGTCATTCTGGCACAATAGCTTCTGTACAAATTTACAGACTCCTGGCCATTTTTGACACAATATACACATTTTCTGATGCTGCTACAAATGTTCCTTCAAGTCAATTTGCAATGAGTCATGAAATTGGGATTGTTGATTACAAAGGTGTTTTTTTTTTTTAATTCTTATAAAATTATACAACCCGTTTCTTGATGTTGCCTCTTGTCCACAAATTAACTTGAAAATTCATTTAGCTTTAATGTGTCATCTGCAATGTATTTAAATAGTGAGCAATTAGAACACATAAAGACCCTTAAAACTACATAATAGCAATGAGAAATACTTCAACCAAAAATATTTTGTTTCTGTCTTTTTCAACAATGGTGACTATTTGAATTCATCATTTGTTCTCAGACATGTAATTATTTTTTATTATTCCTTGGAATTATAATGTAAAATAGTGTATGTTGTATTGTAAGAGTAAAAAATAGAAACTGTTTATTTTATAAAGCTGAGGGTTGATATCCACTTAACATCCCCAGAAGACTGTTATAGAACAAACCTTTTAGAAGCAGACCTGTGAAAAATGGTGTATCTGCATTGCTTATTTATGTGGAATTTACAAGCAAGATTGCTAACAAAAATACTATATTCTGGCTTCCAATATCATTCCAGAAAGGGTATTATAGTAACCACTTCTTAGAGAACCTTATTGGTTTTATTTTTCCATTGAGAATTGTAACAGGAAGTACTCCTATATCAGAAAAAGGCATAAATCATTCAACACTTCTTATAAGATGGAACTAGTTATGTTGCCTTTCTTTTGCTGTCATATTTTGAGCACCCTTGGGAATGACACCCTTACTAGGCTGTAACCTAGAAATTAGAACTTTTTCTTGGAAGAAGATGTACTTGCCTAACTAATCCCATAGGAAAGAGTGGCTGGCAATTACCTGTGGAATTCAGTTTGGGTAGGATTAAAGAAATGAAAAACCCACTGTGGCTCTCAGCTAGTATGAAATAACCCAGAGCTATCTGTGTAAATAATAGCTTTCTATTTCCAATATTACTTGAGGAATAGGAATAGTATCTGAAGTGAACTTTTGAATGTCAGATAATGGTGGTATATTTTGTGTACTGTACACTATATATCATTTGAGCATTCATCTTATCAGTAAACTAAGAGTAAGAAGAATGCCAAAGCCTGATACCACTGGTGGTAGTTTATTCCCCAGAGCTACACCTTTTGGTTAGCAGACAAGTTAACAGTACACTATGCAGTTGCATATGTGATATGATTGCAGAAACTACAGGTGTTGTAGAAAACAATAAAAGCCTTTTCATGAATTTCAGGGGACCCATAGAAAATTGCTTAGAATTAACTCACAATACTAGTCTTCCACTGTCAAAAACTGACTGTATCATGTGCATAGACTGTACTACTTCATATTGCAAGCATGGACTCAAGTGATAGAATGCCTTCCTGTACCAAAAAGTAGTTTAAAAAAATCCTTGCACAAAGAAGACTAGCAAATCAGGGGGAGAATTCCTTTTTCTGAGTAGTTAGTTTTTAAAGTGTGAAAGAATGCTTTGCATGGAGGAATATTCTACACCACCCTCTCTCTCAAGAAATCCAGCTTACACATGTAAGTTTACCTTCTCTCTGAGAACTAAGCTGTTATGATGCAGAATTATTAAGGAAATCCCTCTTGAGTTAAATTGTTCAGATGCAGCACCTATAAAGTTACAAGGGTTCCAAGACAGAAAATTGCTTTTAGCCAATTTGAAAACAACAGACTTGAAATAAAATACACTAAGCACTGTTTTTCAGTCTTGAGCATATACCTTGGAAGCAGAAGGTGCAGAAGAGTCTGCAATGCAAGAGTGCCATCTATATCTTTCAAAATACTACACTAGGTTGTCTTTTCAATAACGGCTTAGGAGTGGTAGCAGAATCAAAACTTGGGCACAAAAGATTGTTTTTAATCTAGTTGTCTTCTTGGAAGTTAGGATAATTACTGGCAATAATTGCTTTATCAGTGAGACTAGATTATTAAGTTACTCAAATCTTATTGAACACATTAGATTTCAGTAACCTTTTAAAGGCAATGCCTCTCCAATGTATTTAAATTAAATATGTATGTATTTATCAACAGACTTATAATTTTTTAAGGATCCTGCAACACAGTGGCTGCTCTTAAGTGGTTATGTTGTCAGTTATGATACCTTCACCCATCTTAACATTTGCATAAATTGTTAAGGGACTGCTTGCTAATAGAAATTTGAAATGTCAAACAAACTAGGCATTATGGGAATGGTGTAGCAATGGATTTTCTTTACTTGCTCCGAATATTGGAATTTAATACAGGCTGCAAACAAAAGTGAGGGAGAACTTGATTAATACCTGTGTTGGGATAACTATGTCGTAATGTTTTCAAATGAGGCATATCTAAGTTCTGAGATACTTAAAATATTGGGCTAACATAATCTTTTCAAATCCTGGTGGCTACCAAATCTTTAAGGGCTGTACTAAGCTGAAATAGCTAAACCTTGAAATATAAAGCACAGTCTGGATGTCTTTGGCTGACATGATCTTAGATGTGGAAATTCTCTCCTTATACATAGGTTGCTGATGCAGTAAGAGAAAATATTATTGGAGTAAATTAAAGGAGATGTTAGAATGAACAGAACATTTTTCTTTAGTTTTATTGGAAATTATTTTGGCAGCTATGTCTAAAGACCTTATCAACAAAGCTACAATACTTGGGTCTGTACAGTCATGTGATCTTGTCCCACAATTTTGGTCTGCCAGTGGGAATACTGGAAATAGAGTAGAATTGGATTTTGACAAGCATTTAATTTGTTTTTAATTTGTTTTTGGACACTGATTTGTACATACTCTGAACTGAATGTGAATAAGCCTTTTTAAAACACCTTTTCAATTAAAATATAATTTTGATAGGTTATTGCAATTTTCCCTGTATTTGTCAAATTATTAAAAGCAAATAATGCATGGATCTCATGAGTGTCTTATTGTTTTGCATCTACAGTTGTGGAGCTAATACCGATCCTGAGAAGCATCTGGAGTAGGGTTTGTGTTTAATGTATAAACTCTGACTAGTAAATACCATCTCTTATCTGACTATGGTGAACCACTGCAATGGCATCTTTATAGTAAGGAATAAGTATATCTCTTTAGAACAAGTAAGCTGGGTACTTGAATTTAGTTGAACTAAATTAGGGTCTACTGTCTGCAAAATTTTGAGACACTGTAAATCAAGGGTGAGCAAAGGGCGCTCCTAGTGCTGCGTGTGGGTTTTTATCATTCCAGATTGCCATCTATTTTGGGAGGCAAAAAAAGAGTTAATTGCTTCTCCTAGAAACCCGAGAACCAGTAATTTATTTTCTAAACTGTGGGTCTCCCTGCAGTGTTTAATAGAAAAGATACTGGCTTTTCGAAACCAGTAGTGGACTTCTTTCATTTTCCCATGGGGGCATTTTTGAGAGTCCATGCAGGCCCCAAGGGGTCCCAAGGCAGGAAAGTAGTTGTTTGACCCACTGCAGTCTTAACCCTCTCTAAGAAAATGATGTCTGTTCAGTACCACACCCAGAGATCAGTGTGATCACTGTGTCTATTTCTTTGTGAAGACAATGAAGCTACTCCAAAATTCTAACTTGGTCTTAAATAAAACAAAGCACTTTCCACTTCTTAATAGACTGCTATGATGTCAGACATATCCATCTTGGTTTTAAGCCTAATGTGATTGCCCTTTATTACTAAATTCCTAACAAGTTTGTTCCACAATTGCTTTTCTTTTTATGAACTCTGTCTGAAAACATTAAATGGAGTCAGATAGGGATCTTTTGTTTAACTTAATAACTTTGAATGTCTTTCACCAGTCCTTTACCCAAAAATGTTACTTCATATTTGAACTTCTTTGCATTTGCACATTCTTTTTAGTAGCCTAAGGAAGGAAGTTTCCACTTTGACTATTGAGGGCCTGTATGTGCGGGTCAAAAGGCCTGTGGTCCCACTGACCTGTTGTTGTCCTATACAGATGATACAAGCCGATAGCCCCATGTTGAGACTGGCCAGTCTGGATACTGATACTGCAGTTCCAGACCAATCCCAACCCAAAGCAGCCTTAGCACAAGTCAGAAAGACTTGTTTGCAGTGACAGTGGGGACACCCCATGCACCTTACTTGATGTCACATCTCAGAAGGCCCCTGCTGTGGCTTCTGACATTGAAAAGGGGTATCTGGTCACATCCTTATTTTTCCAAGTATTTCCTTTGTGGAACTGAGTTGTGCTTGTAAACTGGAAAGCTATTCAATGGAAAAAACAAACAATACTCTTTAATGCTGAAAGCATTTCTGTTGCAATTGGCCAAGGTTCATTGTGATGAGCAGCCAGATCTTACGTATGTATACAGTACTTGGATGTCATAGTGATTTTCAGTGGAACTTATTCAGAAGCACGTACTCATAGGATTGCAGCCTATGGCTGCAATTTCATGTCAGCTTGCATGAGGGCACACTTGAAATCAATTCAATTTCCAAGTAAACAAACATAAATGTGAGACCTAATGTTTTCAGTCTTAAACTTACTCCATTAAGCTCCATGGGGCTAGAGTTAAAAGAGCATATGTATAGGATCAGGCTTTCAGAATGCAGAGTTAAGGATCAGATTATAGAGGAGTTTAGAAGTCTATGTCTCCAAGGAATCATTTTTCCAACTTTTTTCAAAAGCAAATTCTATTTCTAAAAGCTTGCTTTCATATTAATTTAGAGACCTTGTCAATGCCAATTATTTTGAAGCCACGGGAGACATAATTAAGGAATGGAAAACACTGCACAAAAATACTGAAAAGCAATCTGTGTCAAACAGCAGAAGTAGCCTTATTAGGATAAAATGCATATAGGTCATGCATGTGAGAAATTAGCTTTATAAGCAATCTCTAAAGAAAATATATTTACAATATCAGAGCAGCAAAATATGAAGTTTTCTGCTTTTCAAGCAGTTACATACTGATAAGTGCTTTCTAACAGGGGTAAAGCTCTTGTATTGCTGCTGATCAGCATCAAAGGACAGAAAAATACTTAAGATCTTTGTGCTAGAGGGGATCATCTATTTTAGATCTCATCCTAACCAACGGTGATGACCTGGTTAATTTGATGGAAGTGGCAAGATCTTTAGGTGGGAGTGACCATATACTCTTGGAGTTTGTTATACAGCGTAAAAGGGGGAGCCAAGCTTAGTCAGACACATTCTAAAGACTGTAAGAAAGCTGATTTCAGTATACTTAGAGAAATATTGGGGGTGATCCTCTGGCCAAAAATACTAAAAGTGAAGGAAGTTTGTGATGGATAAAGTGAAGAGAGCTCATGATGGATGAGATATTGAAGGCACAACAGTTCCAACCAAGAGGATAAATGGGAAGTGTCTAAAGAAACCAGGGTGGAAGCCTAAAGAACTTTTAAAAGGTACATGAAATGGAAGAAGGGGGAAATTACCAGAAAGAAATTCAAATGAATTTCAGAATGTATAGAGAAAGTCAGAAAAGCTAAAGCACAACTCAGGCTTTCTAGGGAAGTTAAAAATAAAAAAAGCTTTTTTGGATATGTCTGTAGCTAAAGGAAGATCAAAGAAATGATAGGGCCATTGCATGGAGAAGATGGCAAAATGCTAAAGGGGCAGAGAAAATGCAGAAATTAGCACCTTCTTTACTTTGGTCTCCTTTTCTCCCAAAAGGAAAACAGTGCTCAACCTGGGGAAAATTGAGCAGATGATGTAGATGGAGAAATGCAGCCCAGAATAAGTAAAGAGGTAGTACAGGTATACCTGCCTACTCTAAATGAATTTAAGTCTCCAGGACTAGATGAATTACATCCAAGGGTATGAAAAGAACTGGCAGAAGTAATCTCTGAACCACTGGCAATAAACCTTGAGAAATCCTGGAAAGCAAAAGTCCCAGCAGACAAGGAAGGCAAATACTGTCCTCATCCTCAACTTAAAAAGGGGGGTGGAAGAGAACCCAAACATTTACCGCCCAGTCAGCCTGACAGCAATACCAGGGATTGAAGAGCAGATCATTAAACAGAGTGTAAGCACCTAGAAAAGAAGCTGTGCTCACTAAAAGTCAATACAGGTTCCTCAAAGAGAAGTCATACCAGACTAATCTTATCTCTTCTTTTGAAAGAGTTACAAGCTTGGTAGATGAAGGGATGCAGCATATCTTTATTTCAGTAAGGCCTTTGACAAGGCTTCCCCATGATGATATCCTTGCAAAAAAGCTAGTAAAATGTAGGCTAGACAATGCAAATAGATTTGTAATTGGCTGACCAAACCCAAAGGGTGCTCTGCAATGGCTCCTCTTCATCCTAGAGAGAGGTGACCAGTGGGGCGCTACAGGGTTCTGGCCTGGGATCAGTGCTATTCAACATTTTTATATATTATTTGGATGATGGAGTAGGAGACACACTTATCAAATTTGTAGATGACACTAAATTAAGAGGGGTAGCCAGTACCCCAAAGGTCAGGATCAGAATTCAAGATTATTAGATTGAAATATTAGAGAGCTGGGCCAAAACTAACAAAGTGAATTCCAACAGGAAGAAATGTAAGTTACTATATTTAGGCAATAAAAATGAAATACACAGATATAGGATGGGTGACACCTGGCTTGACAACCATATATGTGACAGGGATCTAGAAGTCTTAGCAGACCACAGACTGGACATGAGTCAACAGTGATATGGCACCTAAAAAGACAATATGATTTTAGACTGCATCAATAGAAATATAGTGTCTAGATTGAGGGATGTAACAGCACCACATATTCTATTTTGGTCAAGAACTCACCTGGACACCACAATTCAAGTAAGATATTGACAATCATGTCCAGAGGAGGGCCCTCTTTTTAGTCTCAGAGATTGTGACTTGCCCAAGGTCCCTCAGTGGGTTCCCAGGGCTGATTAGTGAACCCTGTGAACTCATGATTAATGGCCACTTGTAATTAACATATTAATATGATAACCCTGTATTTGAATCCTGGTCTCCCACAGTCTTAGTCCAACACTTAAACCATTGCACCACTGGCTTCAATGAGATGTCTATGCCACCAATGTGTTGCACACAGAATATTTTATTTTTTATTTAGGATATTTATATCCTGCCTTTCTGTCTTTAAGGAAGAATATGGAGGGAGAGGATAATAATAAAAAAAATAATGCACCACACCATTAAAACATGCACTTAATAAAAGCTAATAACAATAGCTAAAAGACATAAGGCAAGTATGATTTTTTTTTAAAAAAAATCCAGGAACCATGAAAATGTTTTACTGTCACAGCACCTCATCTCCTTTCTACTTTTATTATTGCTTTCCTAAAATATTTAACTACAGAATTCAAGCACACATGCAATGAAAGAAGCTACCATAGAGAGTATGCAATGCCTTGTCTGACATAAACTACAAAGCGATAGGTCACTGGTACCAGTTCCTTTAAGTGAGTCATACATAAGCTCAAAGTCATCACCTACAGTTGCTACACTATTTTAGGAGTAGAACTTGAGTGTTGCCATGGTACTGATAAAGCCTTTTAATCCCACTTCCAGCAGTGATGAAACTGCTGCTGATCCATTTTGGAGCTGTGTCTGTTAGTGATAGGTTGTGCGAGAGGCTGAAGAACAAGAGCTAATGCATCATGAGCATCATGAACTTGGCCTGATTAATACTTCCCGAACAAAGGACCTGATACATAAATTGTGCCATGAATTTAACATAACCATCCAATAAAATATCTATGATAATAAACCAATACAGAGGTGAGCCACAGTGTGGCCAGGGTTCGAATCTCTGCTCAGCCATGAAAACCCACTCAGACAAAGGCTTTCTGAACAATCTTGCTAAGAGAACCCCATGTCAGGTTCGCTTTCAGGTTGCCATAAGCCAGAAACAACTTAAAAGCACACAACAATAATACTACAGGAGATTGGGAGCTACTGACTATTTGTAATAGCTTCTTGATACAGGACCATTTGGGAGAATATTTTGAGTAGGAAGAACTATTGAGAAAGTGAGAGCCCTTTCTACCCTTCAAAAAGGAGTGACATGATCTAGGTATTTTTATGTGAAGAAGAACTAATCTGAGGCAACCTAAGCAGACACACATCTCAGTTTATGCCCTGTAAAAGCATCTCGGGGTGCTGGCTCTCTTCCTAGAAATGCTATCTGGGAGCCAGATGTCTTAAAGAATACACATCTATTACAAGAACCTGTCCATGTTTCTAGATCTGCAGGAGCAGGGATCTGCTTTTGTCACTTGGTAATTTTTCTGATGCTTCATTTGTAGAAAGAACATCCTCCCCATGAAGATGTGACTGGAACCAAAATTGCAATTTGGGGTGGGAAATTTTTGGTTGCATTTTACAGTCTCAACAAATGTTGCATTTTCACACTTCCTGTGACTTCTGAAAAGAAATGCAGCTAGCAAGTTTAATTTGCATCAATTCGGAAGCATTTCTGAAAAGTAAAGTGCTCACACAAAGATATACATGTTTTCGAAAGCAGCCAGTTAAACAAATGCCTATAGTTTAGTCAATGCAGGAAGTGCATAAATTAGGTTAAATGCACAAATGCATGCATGCATCAGGAAAATTAGGATTTCCATGTGGAAGAAAAACTCATGAACTCTTGCACCGTAATACAAAACGTGAACAAAAGGAAAGCATGTGGCATTTGGACAAACACAAGAAAAGTGAGACCAAAAAAAATGGCACATGCTTATTTGTAGTCATCTCGGCACCTGGTCAAAACACTTGTTTGTGCAGGCATTTTGAGCTGCTGTTTGTGAATTTCTTTTAAATAAATACTATATGATTTGATTTTAGTTTTTAAAACATATTTATTAATCACCACTCTTGTCTTTAGAGAAAAGGGAGTTTATAAATAGCAAAATGAATAAGAGGGACATTTTTATCCTTTTGAAATGTTGAAAGTGTACTTCACCTATGCTTAGCCTGCATGCTTGTAGATGACAGTCTTAAACATTATACAGTATTAATTAATAAGCCTGGAATGACCTTCATTAAAAGGAAATCAAACCCAGGCACCCCTTGTGCCCTTGGAATTTCTCTTTGATATGAGAAGAGGGGCAAATAGAAACAGAGGTTGGAAAAGTTACTTGTTCAGATTACAATTCCCAGAATCCCCTATATAACATGACCATTGGCCGTTCTGCCTGTTATGGCTGTCATGTGCAGGTATGGCCATCTAGAGATAGTTTACCCTTGGGATTTGTAGAACAGCCCTTCTTAAAGAGTGAGGTATTTCATTTGTGTACAATAATTCCTTTTTTTTTGTGTAGTTTTACAAAAAACACCTCACAAACTCATCACTGACTAAAGGCCTTTGCAGACTGCCAGAAATAGTGCACATTAAATTGAGGCACTGCCCTGGCTCAGTGCTAGGGAATCATGGGAACTGTAATTTATTGTGGCACCAGAGCTCTCTGACACAGAAGGCTCAAACTCTCAGAAAATAAATAATTCCCATGACTCCCTAGCACTGAGCCAGGGCAGTGCCTCAATTTAATGTGCACTATTTTTGACAGTCTGCAAAGGCCCTACGACACCTCTGGACTAGACAGCCAGCATGTAAAACCAACCCCAAAAATATGCCTCACTTCCCCATAAATATTAATCTCAAAATATATTTAGCACATACTTTCTCGGGTGATTTGCAAGATGCCAGGAAACAGCATGGATGTGACATGAAAAGGAGGAAAGGAACGTTGTTGGGGAAACAAGCCCAATTTTGGGGAAATAATAATTAGCGCAAATCTGCGAGTGAAGCACCCAACTTCGCTTCTGAGATCTTATCCAAATGTATACCAGAGATGTAAGAATTCAGGTGGGGAATGATGCTGAGAGGAACCAAACTCCAATTTAAGTCTAAAATATTTATTAACACAATGAGCACACAACCAATAAAGCACACACACACACACTAGAAGGATGAGCAGGAGAGAGAGTGGAGAAAGCAGAGTGGAAAACCAGGATAGAGGGAGTTACTTACACCTGAGAGACTCCTCAGGACTTCTGGTAGTGAATGCGGATGGGTTCTGTGGAAGGGGCACGACCGGCAAGAGAGGGGGTCATGGGAACTATCTTAGAGCACAGACCGACAGAGATTCAGCATGCACTTCCAAGGTAGCATATGGTCTGCTAAAATCCAGGGGTTTTTAAGGGCAATTCCTGCCTTCTGGCCATGAGTCAAACAATAGGACAGGGGTAGGCAACCTTTCCCCTTTAAGGGCCGAGGGACTTCAGCTCCCAGAAGCCTTAGCCATGTTGGCCAATAGTCCCATGTTGGCCAATAGCTCTTGGGATTCTGGGAGCTGAAGTCCCTCAGCCCTTAAAGGGGAAAGGTTGCCTACCCCTGCAATAGGAGGACGAAAGCTTAATGGGTTTACCATTGTTTACCTAAGTCTGGGCATAGTCTAAACCAGGG
>CM034701.1:65552928-65569984 GCA_020142125.1 Phrynosoma platyrhinos | reverse complement strand
ACTGGAGTAATGTGGTCCCTCCTAGATGTACCAGAAACAAGCCTGACTCACAATCTGCACCTTTCCCACTCCTGTTTTAGGGTCTGATTTTATGACACTGCAAAGGTATGTGAGATTAGTCTGAAGGGCCCCTTTCTCAACAAGTGGTTTGGCTTCAGTTCTGTTGGCAATTGACTCTGTCCTCCTTAACTCCATTGTTGCAAAGCTGAGAAGCTAGCGGGGAAACATACCACAGCCGACCGTTTCCCTCAACATGGTAGACAAATTCAAGCCAGCCTGAAAGACAAGCAAACTTTTTTTTCAGGACCAGGTCAACTCTTTTAAAAATCTAATCAAGTCACCTCTGTTCTAGTGTTGTGTTTATGCAGTATATCACTTTATCATAATAGAAAGGTGATGGGAAGGAATTCTCATGTGTCAAGAGCTGCTCTTTTATAATGCCATAACAAGTTCCAGCCTTCACCAGACATGTCACACGGGTCCAGGCTTGGATCCAACAGAAATAATTCTACAAGAGCTATTAATGACATAGATGCTCACTATGATTTTTTCCCCTTCCCTAGTGCTCTCTACCCAGTTTTCCTGGCAACCTTTGCAAATGAACTGAGCTGCTATTGTCAAGGTGAAAGTCTCTGATGAAAGGAAAAGACCAGAAACAGCCTGTCTCTAGAGCAGTGGCTAAAGGAGGTCCTCCACCCTCCCAAAACTTCTCATTTAATTCATTCCACCTAAGGATTTATTATAGATGGGAGGAGTGTGTGTTTTTAGTTTGTGTCATAACAGATTTGATTTAAAGAGTGAGATTTAATTTTAAGAAGATAGCAAAAAGCAAAAATTCTGTGGTGGCTGAAGCATTTCCAAGTCAAATTCTACCCAATCCTGAGCATCTAAGATTCCCGTTGACTCAAGGAAGAATCCAGTGTATCTGAAGAAGTCGTTTATTACAAGTCTCCATCTCATACAAATTGGAGTTAAGCAGATGATTTTAATCCGAGGGGCATGTCTAAAGACACACTTTAAACGTACTACAAATAATCTGCATATCTTTCTTACATTTAAGGCTGCATTCCATCAACTTTTCCAAACCCAGTGCCATACAGGTGTGTTAGACCACAAGTGATATTGTACCCAGCTATCACTGCTAGTTGTAGGACTTTATCACACCACCCTGCTATTTCACTGCAATCACATTATTTAAGGACATGGAAACATACTGGGTTGGGAACATTCAGTATCACACTTCTCTGCAATAGTGTTAAGGCACTGCTTTGGTGATCTATGGTCCCCCACTCGCTTTTCCACACAGCATCTGTAACCACACCTTCCTTCCCTATATCCTACCTAGCATGCCTTTCTGTTTTTATTATTTTTATTTTTAATTAATTGCACAATTGTGGCAATGCAATGATTTCAAGAAGAAGAAGAAGAAGAAGAAGAAGAAGAAGAAGAAGAAAAGAACAAGTATAGAAAAGGACACAAAAACAGATTGTTTGGGAACAGTAAGGGGGAAAGATGAAGAATGATGCCCACTCACACCATATAACTGTCTGAGAGGCAAAACTGCACCAGAAGGCACATATCATACAGAAATCCATAATGGCAAAGCACACAGTTGGGTGCATATCCTACACCCTTCCCACTGGGTATGAGGTTTCATCATATATCTAGTGTTGAACATGTTTAGAAGTTATGATGACCTGTGGGAACTAGGAAGTTACATGTGTAAAGAGCTACACTGACTGGAGGACATGTGTGAGATGTATGATAGAACAAAAAACAAGTGCTGATGGGTTTTGCTGAATACCTCACAGCCCCTTTGCATTTCCTCCTACAATGGAAACAAAGGGAATTCCATCGCAAAGCAATCAGAAACTGTACCCTTCACCTCGCCTCATGCCATGTTCCCATTCACCCTTTCTGCTCGACCATCAAGGGATTGTGTCTGATCTAATAAATGCATTGACACTCTGGTGCCAAAACCATCAAGCCTTATGAACAATTTTTGTCAATGCCATGGGGAAACCATCAAACCTTTGTTACACTTTTGGTAAAATCAAGCACCCCTCAAGGGTATGAAATGGGACATAAATATCCACATCAGCCCTAGCCACTCAGTTCACAAACCAGGGCTCTGTTCAACAGACCAGGGTTCCACTCTCCATGTGTAGCCCTCAGGCACTGTCTGAGTCACTCTCAGTTTTCCGTGGACCTCTCTTCAGGATTAGTTATTATTGTCCTCTTAACTCCTGGTTCCCCTCTATCCAGTCTTTCACAGCTTCCTTTCTGTTAGCCTTGTATGGTTCTTAAGGTTGCGTTGGTTTTTGCATGTTTGCATGCAGCCTTGCACATTTCTAAATAAAACCCTTCTCTTCACTGAAACCAGAATACTGTCTGCAGTTAATACTAGTACACACAGGTGAAAAGATCTGCAAAATTACCCTCCTCTTATTGGCTTCCTTTTGAGCTATAATTTCCCCCAAATTTCAAAGAGATGCTGGCCCTACTGGTGAGAACCCCTAACGTATTCCCCCGCTACCACATTTTAGGGTAACAGAGGCATAGACAAGTTTTACCCCCTGAGTGAAAACGAATACTCTAGGAATGAATGGAATGCAGAGCAGCAGCAGGACAAACACTGTTGTGTGATAAGTACTGTCCAAAAATACTTTCATCCTGTTGAAATTCTACTTTGCTATCCTCATGTGATAAAGTCTGTAGTTAAATTTGAAGAGTACAAGATTAGACAAAGCTGCAATGAACACATCCCATATCATGTTGGTCGGATTCAGTATCACAGTCAATAGCTAATATACCTTGTTAGGAGGATATTTGTTTTAGAATTAAACTTACAACCTGAACTCACAAACTGATGAGATTTGAACATGGTCAACATTTAGAACTTGTTAGCCAAGCTCTTTTACTTTCAGCTCTTTTACTTTCACTGTATTTTTTAAAAATAAACATTAGCTTGTTTATTTTTAAGAAGCCAAAGGAGTCCTCCAATTTAACATCACTTTCTGCTTGTTCTCAGGCAGCAAAATGCCTTGAGCTGCACCTGATTCCATTTTTATCCCATGCTTCCTCCAAGTACTTGAGTGTGACAGATGGTATATGTCCATATCTACTTAACAACAGTCTTGTGAGGGTGGTTAGATTAAAATTTCTGCCGACATCATAACTGAAAGAGGTGTATTGTAATTTGCCACCAGCATAATTGCATGGAAGTCTGGGGAGATGAAGGAGGCCAAGTAGTTCAAGAGAATACTCTCAGAACACACCCAAAAGGGAGCTCTCACACTGCACCCCTATGCCCAACCAGTGGGCTTTGGATCAGGAGTGGAGCTGCACATGGCCACCATCTGGAAACCACTGTACAACCTGGCACAAATATTGTGTCAACTGGTACTAGATACCTCTTTCTACAGTGTTATAAAAAATAGCTACAGAAGTGTTATGATCAGTTATTACATCACGATAACTCAATGGGATGCCATCCCTAGACCAAGATCCTGTTCAATGCTTAATGCTCTATCAGCATACTTAAATAAATGATGGACACAGTCATGATGTTCTGGTGGTTGCTGTGGTCATGGAGGATTGGAGCTGTGCCTGCATGCTGCCTGGCCTATTATTCTGTGAGCAAATGAGGGACCACATGTGGAAAGGTGTATTGGAGATCTCCATACTCAAGCATGTAACGAGTACAAATGTTGGCACAACTGGGAGTTATGCTAACATAATGCCCTAATATGATCCCAGCATTTTTCCCAAGATCACCCAGTGAGCTTCACAGTTGAGTTAATTTTTCCAGACCAGCATTTTGACCAAGTACCACAAAAACTGCCAAATGCATGGTCTCGCTTTCCTTAGGAACTCATTGGGGATTACAATGAAGATCTCTTACATTAATAAATATATCCATAAACCATCAAGTTGAAGAATGTGAGACTCCAGGTCCCATCTTTTCCTCTACCCCCCCCCCAATTTTAAACCTAGCAATACTCAGTCAGTCTATCATACTTACTTATCAACACTGGGCATATTGAGACTGATTGAAAAGCCCCAGGTTTTGTTCCTGTTCTAATTTTATACTGGACTAAAACAAGCCTGCCTGGTGAGCAGGTATAAAAATTCTCTGATTATACCAGGAGCTGACAGAAATATATTCTGGGATAAACAAAACATGTATGGATTTGCAAAATAAAATCAAAAAGAGCAGGAACAAAATCAAGGACTTCCTGGTCTCATTAATCAATCTGGATGTACTTACTGTTATTTGTTTTCTGAGATTTTTTTTTTTTTTTGCCTGTCAGAATCCTCCCAAGTACCGTTTTTGAGACAGCAAGGGCCAGTGTGATATAGTGGTTTGAGTGTACTTAATTGAGCATGACTCTGGGAGACCAGGGTTCAAATCCCTGCTTGAGCATAAAAATCCACTGGGCAGCCTTGGGTGAGTCACACTGTCTCAGCTACAGGGGATGGCAATGGCAAACTCCCTCTGAAGAAATTTGCCAAGAAAACCCTATGATAGGTTTGCCTTAGGATTGCCATTCATCAAAAATGACTAGGAAGCACAAAACAGCTGCATCCGCATTGGAGCAATAATCCGGTTTGACACCACTTTAACAGCCATGGCTCAATGCTATGAAATTCTGGGAGTTGTGGTTTGTGGTGGTAACAGAGCTCTCTGACAGAAAAGGCCAATTGTCTCACCAAACTACAAATCCCAGAATTCAATAGCACTGAGCCATGACAATTAAAGTGGTGACAAGATGGATTATTTTTGCAGTGCAGATGCAGCCAACAACAAAGACTGGAAACACAAATTCCTCCTGAACCAACTAAAATCTGAGCCTTACTGTGAGAACATCAAATTCAGACAAGAAGCTCAGCTAAACAGAGAGTCTGCACCATGAATCTTTGCACACTGCCATCACATTTTTGTAACTTGTTTCTGCAAGCACAAAGGTAAGCATTTTGATAAAATGTATGTGTACACTTGAAATGACCTTACACGAACACCCACATCTTCCAAAGCATAACAGATTTAATCCTGAATAGATGTAGACAGCATGGCAAGTGTTGTTTTAAACATAATAAAATTATATAGAAAAACTCATGCAATGCGGGTGGTTGTTAGTCATCCCAGGTACATCACAAGACAGGAATGTGGGAGGGAAATAAGCAGGTGGTTCTGGCTGGTAGCACTGGAAAAACTGTAGCAGAGGTTAGAAGATAGAGGAGAGAGGCAGACTCAGCAGAAACCTAGCACACATTTGAATACCAGGCTTACAAGTTATTTGTCTGTAAATTGACATCTTCAAAACAGCAAGACTGCAAATTATTTGCAGGTTGAGTCTCCCTTACCCAAAATGTTTGGGACCAGAGGGATTTTGGATTTCTCTTTCCCCCTCCCCAGATTTTGGAATATTTGCATATACACTGGGCCTCCATATTCATTGGGGTTAAGGTCACAGGACCCCCATGAAAGTGGGGGAAAAGCAAATAAAAACACTATTTTTTTTAACCTTAGAGAATACCTCTCTAGGAATCTCTAGGTCCTCCAATGTCAACTCATCTGCCAGAAGCTGGCCACAGAATTGTGCTGGAAGACCTACACATGCCTAGACAAGTGTTCTCTCTAGGAATGTCTAGGTCCTCCAGTGCAACTTTTGGTGGAAGTTGACCACAAAATCATGCTAGAAGACCTAGATATTCCTAGAGAGAATATATTAATCAAATCCATGAATAATCAAATCTGCAAAAGTCAAATCTGCAAATGTGGAGGGCTTACTGTACATAATGAAAGATCTTGGAGATGGGACCCAAGTCAAAACATGAAATTCGTTTATGTTTCGCCTACTCCTTATACAGACAGCCTGACGGTAACTTTATCCATAATATTTTTAATAATTTTGTGCACGAACCAAAAGTTGTATACTCTGAACTATCAGAAAGCAAAGGTGTCACTACCTCAGCCATCCATTAAAAATGTTTTGGATTTTGGAGGATTTTGAAATTCCACAGGAGGGCTACTCAATCTGTACACTGTTTAGTAGAGTAGAAAATGCCTATACAGGTTGAATATCCCTTATCTGGATTTTTGAAATCCAAAATACTCTAAAATCTAAAACTTTTTGAACTACATAACTGTACTGTATTTGCGAGTCTGGAGAGAGAGACATGAGAATCTGCACTATGCTTGAATTCCTACCATTTTACAGATCCTTATAGTCTCTCTCTCCCTATATATATAGAACACTTCTGGTCCTAAGCATTTTGCATACGGGATATTCAACCTGCATATCAGTCGATACCAGGCATATTGTCTCACTTCACCAGGATGGTAATCCATAACGCTTCTTTAAGTAAGTTGATTTAGTAGGACTTAGTTCCATCATGGGGATGCAGTGGCTCAAGTGGTTAAGAAGCTGACTCTGTTGATTGCAAGATCGACAGGTTGGCAGTTTGAGGCCCGGGTGCTGCATGATGGCATGAGCTCCCATCACTAGTCCCAGCTTCTGCCAACCTAGCAGTTCGAAAGCATGCAAATGCAAGTAGATAAATAGATACCACTTTGGTGGGAAGGTAAACAGTGTGCAATCATGCTGGCCACAGAGTAGTCTCTGACAATGCTGGCTCTTTGGCTTAGTAACAGAGATGAGCACCACCCCTACGGTCGGACACAACTTGACAACCTTGTCAACAGAGAATACCTTTACCTTTACTTAGTTCCATCATGCAAAGCTGAAGAAAGCTGTATTTTCTGCTGTACTTCATTTATAATATCCTGAGGAATTAAGGGAATTGCAGTCTAGAAAGGTGAGTTTCCCAGGCATACTAAGTATCAGATGCCACGTTTTTCACCGTTAGACCATAAAGTGCCATTGGAGGCTAGTAGTTTCCATGTTGCAAGGAAGTGAATCCATGCCAAGTTTTAATCTTGGGTGGGAGGGATGGGTGGAGGGATTGGGATTTTATAATGTATTTTAACTATTGTATTTTAATTGTTGTAAGCCGCCCCGATTGCTAAGCAGAGGGGCGGGATATAAATAAAAATTTTTTATTATTATTATTATTATTATTATTATTATTATTATTATTATTATATAATCTGATTAGGTTGAGTACCTTTAAAGTTCACACCAAAGCCTAGAGCAGATTCTAGGCTACATTGACACTTCTGCTGCTGGATAGCACTATGGAGCTTGACATTTTCTGGGGAAACCCCTCTCTTTGTCTTAAATAAAGCACATCATTTTTGGTCAGATATTGCTTCTATTAATATGATTCATTGTAATCACAAAATGCAACCTTAGGAATATACAATCAGGGTATAAACTGAAGTGAACCAAATTCATATCCCTGCTTGCTGGTTTCATTTTGTTTTGTTTTGTTTTGTTTTCTGACTGTTCTGCAGAGTTGTACAGCTACTTCACTTGTGGAAACTTGCCAAGGGCCATATATGCTCTTGGGAACACTGTAACTGTAAAAAGTATTGGGGCAGGCTCTTAGTGCAGGGTAGTATGGAATGCAATGTCAGTTATGCTTTTGGAAATTATTTTTAATGCCTGGTTTAAACATGTTACGATCAGTCCCACAGACTTTGAATGCTATGAATGTATCGACTTAATCTTTTTAAAGAAGCTTTGCAATTATCTGACTGAGCAAAAGCAAGGATGAAGTGTCCTAAAGATCTCCTGCAAAAAGACTGGCAGAAAAATAATATGGAATCTCTAAATTTACCCAATATCATTCTCTTGCCTTCAGACACTGAATCCAGGAGAGACTAGCCATAAATACACCTACATGTAGAGCAGGGGTAGGCGCCCTAAGGCCTGGGGGGCTGGATGCGGCCCCCCGAAGCCTTTGGACCAGCCCCAGGCAGATCCTGCCATCGTTCCCGCCGCTGCCGTCGCCGCCCGCCATGATGATATTGATTATTGTTGTTATTACTTGTACTTGGGGTTTTCTTAGCAAAATCTCCACAGGGGTTTGCCATGGCTTTTCTGGGGCTGAGAGAGTGTGCATGCATATTTATTTATTTATTTATTTATTTATTTATGGTGCTTTGGCCCCCCAAATGTTTGAGGGACAGCAACCTGGCCCCTGGCTCAAAAAGGTTGCCTACCCCTGATGTAGAGTTTCATCGCAACATGAGTGGGCTGTCCACCTAGTGCTTTATGGGCTCTTCCTCTCTAACTTGTTCTCAAGGGGGACCATGGGAGTTATAGGGCCTTTGCAGACTGCCAGAAATAGTGCAAACTGAGTCAACTTTAACTGCCCTGGCTCAGTGATAGGGAATCATGGGAATTGTATTTTTTTCTGAGATATTGAGTCTTCTCTGTCAGAGAGCTCTGATGACACAATGAACTACAGTTCCCATGATTCCCTAGCACTAAGTCAGGGCAGTTAAAGTAGACTCAATTTGCACTATTTCTAGCAGTCTGCAAAGGCCCAAAGTGGTATCTAACTGGATTATTTCTGCAGTGCAGATGCAGCCTAAGAGACATACCCTTTGATTATTATATCATCCAATCATTTCCAGCTCATACAATTATTTCCAAATTCCATTTTTTTAGCAAGGTAATTTTAAAAAAGTCTCAATTCAATTTATCAAATCCCTTTTCTGCATCAATAAATATTAGAGTTGTCCATTTCTCATTATAATAGCCTTAGGTATTCTATTATATCTTACACATATCCTATATTATTTCTTAGCTGTCGTTTAGATAGAAACCATTTTGGTTTTCATTTATTATTTCTTGCAATACTTTTTTCATTCTTCCTGCTAATATTGAAGTAAGTAATTTGTACTCGTTATTTAGAAGAGAAATCAGTCTCTAATTACTAATTTTAATGGGTCTTGACCTTCTTTAGGTATTAAAGTTACTATGTTTTCCCATGTTTTGGGAATTTTCTTTTGGTCAGTTATTAGACAGAATACCTATTGTAATGGATAAACTAATTCTTTTAAAAATCTGTAATATGAAGCTGGCAGACCATCTGGTCCTAGTGATGTTCTTATCTTCATCTTTTCAAAGGCTTTATAGTAGTCAGCCCTTTGTATCCATGGGTTCTTTATCCATGGATTCCATCATGCACGGCTTGAAAATATTTTTTAAAATACATAAATATATATTCCAAAAAGCAAACTTTTGATTTTGCCATTTTATATAAGGGACAACATTTTACTATGCCATTGTATTTAATGGAATTTGAACATCCATGGATTTTGGTATCTACTGGGGAACCTGAAACCAAACCTCAGTGGATACCTTACAGTAGATACTAAGGGACCACTGTAATTGGTTTAGTCAATAATTGCTTTTGTCAAATAAAATTAGTATATTTTTACTTTCAATATAGTTTTAAATTTTTCCTCAGAAATCTCTTTTTTTATAAAGATGGCACTCCTATTTCTTTGAGAGCATTCCATAACTTTTCATGATCTATGCAGCCAAAGGCTTTACTGTAGTCTATACATCTATATGTGCTTTCAAATCAACTCCAATTTATGGCAAACCTGTCATATGGTTTTCTTGACATGATGTCTCCAGGAAAGGTTTGCCATTGCCTTCCTCTAAGTCTGAGAGAGTGTGACTTGCCCCAGGTCACTGAGTAGGGTTTTCATGGCAGAGTAGGAATTTTAACCCTTGTCTCCCAGAGTCTTAGTCCAACATTTAAACCACTACACCACACTGTCTACGTTGGGTAGGTTGGGTCAAACAAAGGCATATGCATACCTTCACAAAATAAATCCAATAGAGTTCTCTTAGTTTTTTGTGCATTGATAAATTTTCAAGGTTTAGGCAGCTTGTAACAGAGTGCCACCACAGATCTATATGGATACTTAACTCATTGAGATGGTGGTGCCCATCACAGTCTGTGCACTAGAGCTTAGGGACTGATGTCTTAGGCAAGTTACCCAAATATCCAACTCCCAAGGGCAGGGCTTGGTAAGAAGAAATGCAAGAAGGGATGAATACTGCATGTCCAGGGAAGTCATACATGTTATGAACAAGCTTATTGATGAAAGAATGGCAATTTATCGTGGGTCATTAATCTATCATAAATAAAACATATAGCTAAATACACTGAGGACTGTATTTGGAAAAATATTATTTAATTATATTTTAAGAGGGTGGGTGGGATTGTGAGATATTGATGTATATTTTAAATTTGTGAGCCACCCCGATTGCGTTACGCAGAGGGGCGGGATACAATTATTATTTATTTATTATTATTATTATTATTATTATTATTATTATTATTATTATTATTATTATTATTATTATTGCCTTGGTCCTATACACATTTATCTTGCGGTTAGCCACATAGAAAATGATGGGAAGACATTATAAGATTGCACTCAAACAAGCAGCTTACATTTCTTTTCAACACCCAACAACTATAAAGTAGATAATTGATTAACATGGAAGGGAGAACAAAAATCCTGACTGTAGACAAAATTAAGCCAATATTAAGTTTTGAGTCAGTGATATACAAGTCTGTCTGAGTTTTAAGATCCTTGAGGGTGGGCTATCTCTCAGTTCAGACACCTCAGAGATGCATTTGGTGAGGATGCAGGAGACTGTCTTCTTGGGAGTTGCTCCCAGGCTGTAAAATTTTCTGTTGCAGGAAAATAGGCTGGCTCCCTCCCTGCTCTCCTTCTGTCAGCAGGTGAAGTCCTTTTTATTTGAACACTGGCTATGCAGAAAGATCTTTTATGGGGTATTGTATTGTACATTTATTGTTATTCCCATGACTTTAAATGATTTTGTACTGTTTTAAAGTATTGATTTTTAATATGTTAATTGATTTATTATTTTAAATCTTTGTTATTATAGGCATCTCCCGCTTTTCAAAAATCTGTTTTTTCATCGCTATTAAATAATAATAATAATAATAATAATAATAATAATAATAATAATAAATATCTATTTCTACTCCGCCCCTCTGTTGAACAATCGGGGCGGCTTACAACAATTAAAATTCCATACAATAACATTTATCTCAACAGTACATTCTAAAATCCCCAAACTCACCCACCCCCTAAAAAAGTATTAACAGAACTCATTTATTGCATGTGTGGTCCAATCTCTTGAGAAATATAAGCACAAATATAAGTATGAATACCTGTATAGTGCTGTATTATGAGCACACAACACCACCAGAAATAACTTTTACTGTAAACAGTACACAGACTGAACATTGTGCTTTGCACAATGCTTTTGCAATCACACACTACTTTTTTTCAGCCCAGCATCATCTTTTCCTTCAGTCTGTATAATGTAGAAGTCATTTGTGGTGTCGTCATGTACTTATAATACAACACTGTACTTCATATTTATATATTATAGAATAATATAATATAATATACAGTAATATGGGTTCCAGATTTCAACAATTTCTGCTTTTTGACAGTGCTCTGGTCCCTAGCCTGTCAAATAAGTGAGGGCCTTCTGTATTAGGTTTTAATTCATATGCCTTGTTTTAATTCATGTTGTGAGCTCCTTTGGGCCCTATTTGAGAAAAGGAGGCAATACAAATAAAATAGGTAGACAGACAGATCTTGATCTCAATAGAACTAATCTCTTAACTCTTCACTTTAACATGATTTACAATGCAACCCAATGCACACTCATGTGAAAGTAAAACCTATGAAATGTAGTAGGGGTTACTTCTAAATAATCATGGTTGAGGCTTGTATCCTTCAAGTTCACCTCTGAAATCAAGCAAACATTGAAATTACCTAATGCATTTTCTAGATAGCTGGGTGGCACTTGTCTTGTGTGTCATTTCAACATGTTAAGCTACTAGGTGGTTGAATATGATGAATTGGCTATCATAAACAGATGCACATTTGTTTTCATGTGTTTTGAACACATATGTCAGCCTTTCTGCAGATCTCTACTTTGCAATATAAATAAGTAGATTATCCCAGCAAAGAAGATTAGAGACAGCTTGGAGAAGTGAAGAGAGAAAGCAAAGGACAGGACACACAGTGTGTAGAGAAGACAGTGAGAATAACAACTACAGGCTTCTGGCCCTTCATATCGCGCAAAGTGGCTTTTTTAATCCCCTTTGGGTTTGGGCTAGGGCGACTCAACGGGAACGGACCAGACACCATGTCCCGGGAGAAACTGGAAGCCCTGGTCAAGAACATGGAGATTATGCTCTCTGAAGTAGAACAACTGAAAATTCACTGCACCAAACAGACAGAAGAAGTCAACCAAGTGGTCCTAGAGCTGCGCCGTGAAAACAAGGAATTGAATCAGAAATACGAGCGTATTAGCCAGGACCTGAAGGAAGCTAAAGAGGCCATAGCCCAGCTTCAGGATACCAAGATTGCCTTTGAGGCCAAAGAACGGCAAGCACAAAAACTGAACCGGCAGCTGTGAGATGGCAGCGGGGGCGGCGGTAGTGGCGGCGGTGGCAGCATAGCACCACTGGGAGTGTATGTGTGAATATTGTGCATCGAGGGACCATGCTATTTCCCCAGCAAACGTGAGCAAACTAAGATCTGTCTTGAACTATCGCACGTTATTAATGAATTGGCATTTGTAAGCCAGCATTTGCCAGCCATCCCCCAAATCAGGCAGAGGCTGCAACTGCCAGCTGACTTTTATCTCCACAGATGGATATTAGGTCAAGGAAAACACAGCTGAATGTGTATGCAACACAAACCTGCCAGCACCAAGTGATGTGTTTGAATTTCAACAGTTTGGGTGAAGCTTTTCTATTGTTAGACTGGATTTTTTTTCTGTGGGAGATCAAAAAGCATAAGAATCCAAAATGGAATATCCTTCAGGAAATGCATGAAACAGGAAGAAAAGAACCTGTTCTGCCTTGAGATTGTGAGAGGAAAAGAAATGAGTTCTCATAATGGGATGATTTTAAAAAGAACCTGTTTCCTCACAACTCTCTTATGGCTTTAGCCAAGAAGACGCTGCCTGTGCTATGAAGCTGTGGTACGATCCAGACTCACCTTGCAGTGCTGAAGATCCGGACTGCCAGACTAAAAGTGACATGGAGGGCAGGGGGTGACGTCAGCCTCAAGTCTGCATCCACTTCCTGCCAAGGCCATGTCAGGACAGGGATAAGACAAATGGTGTTACATTTTGGCATGTATTTCTGTTGCAGTCAGTACAAATTTCTTGTTATTGAAGCTAAATCTCAGGTTTTCTACACAAGTGAACTGTATTTTGATATGATTAAGCCAACATAATGATGTGTTATGGGTTCAGAAAATGAATGTAAACTATATATATATATATGAGAAAAGGGGAATATATACCATACATCTGATGAAATTTATTTTGACCATTTCTCTTTTTAAAAGAAAACCTGTCCAGCTGTGAATATAAAGATTTCCCTATTTAGCCGCAGAATGTTGCAAATATCCAACCAGTCCTAATTCCAGGGTAAGTTAGCCAAGGGACAATTGTAGCATTTTGTATTCTAAAACTTCAGTCTTTTAAGATGACTAGGACTCTCCTTTTTGGAGGGTTTTAAACAGAGTCTGGATGGCTATCTGTCCAGGGTGGTTCGATTGCGTATTCCTGTATGGCAGGAGGTTGGACTGGATGGCCCTGTGGTCTCTTCCAACTCTAGGAGTCTAGGGCAAGCTGGGGTGTATAAGTGGCTAGTTTATTGGGCTAAAAAGCAGGGTGGGTGGGAGATCACAGAGGAAAGTGTATATTTCCAAATAATAGGCATGGGATGCAACAAATACCATTTAAAAATGATGTATTAATATTTTCTAAAATGATGTATTAAAATGTAAAGGTAGGAGCACTCACTTGGCTGTTTTGACTTGGCTGCTGAAAGACTTATTTCCAGTTGGAAATGGAGAAATACAATCTGTCTCAAATTAATGAGCTCAGCCTGGGGAGAATTGATCAGAGTTGTGTTATTAGGTTTAGAAGGAACAGAATCATAAAGGAAGCTTATAATTAATAACTGTGGTAATTAGAATACCTAAACATTACTGTTGGTGAATTAAGAAATTCATATTTGAAAGAGCCCTGGTGGCGCAGTGGTTAAATGCCTGTACTCCAGCCACTCACTCATAGACTATAAGGTTGTGAGTTCAATACTAGCCAGGGCTCAGGCTAGATTCAAGCCTGCATCTTTCTGAGGTCGCTAAAATGAGTACCCAACTGTTGGGGGGCAATGAGCTTACAGTTGTAAACCGCTTAGACATCCCATAGCGCAATATGAAGCGGTATATAAATGAAGCTGCTTTGCTTTGGTTATGGTTAGAAGCATGGATGGAGTTGCTTAAAAACTGGACCCCAACGATGTTACATCCAAAAACCAACAAAAAAGAAAACACAGTTCTGTTTCCTTCATCAGCTATTGTCTAAATGCCTCTGAAACTCCATTACTGTACAACAATAATAAAGTCAGCAGTAGATTCAAGAGTTTGCATCAAGAGTAAGGACTGAGAATCCATTTTTATACAGAAGGTTACATTCTCTCAAAGTAAATGGTTGCAATGAGCCAGTCTGGTGAAGTGGTTTGAATTTTGGACTAAGATTTCAAGGTTCAAATCCCGATCCCCAGACAAAGGCAATGGTAAACCCGCTCTGAACAAATCTTAACAAAAAAGAGTCACTGTGATAGGTTTGCCTTAAGGTCACCATAAATTGGAAACAACTTGAAGGCACACACCAACAAAAACTCACTTCTCAAGCTGGTATTTGTTCTGAGAGGAAAAAATCTTCTATTAACATCAATAGATCACAGCAGGAGAGGAGAGGTTTAAGTTTTCTCTTCATGCCTGCTTTGATCCCATTAATGCGCGCCCTGCCCAGCTGCGCATTAGAAAGAAACGCTCCACACTTAATTCCCTATATACTCTGCCATAAGAGACTTGTGAACTACCACCCATGAAACTACGGAAGTGAATAGAGGCATTGGATGGATGTCACTTTTCTTCTATTAGTGATTAGTATTGTGATTGCCCAGCCAACTCATTCTTTCTACACTGCTTTCCAACATATTATTTTGATTTGTATTTACTTTAACTGCTTATGTAACCCCCAAGTGGATTCACAGGTTTAGCATTCTAAATCAGATTGGCTCTCTAGCTGCCAAATTCATACTGTGTTGCATTTAAATCCGTACTGTCCAACAGCTGAGCTTTCTATTCCTACACAAGGGGTGGGCAAAGGGTGTTACACACAACCTTCAAGAGTGTTTTTGGGACCCACATACACCTGCACCCACCTCAGCTGATTGTGGATTTTCAAGGGAAAATAAAGCACTAACTGCCTCTTCTAAAATTCTCCAAGGACATTACTACATGCGGCTTTTAAACTGCAATTACATCAAGAAAGAAGTGGCATTGGCCATACTCATCACACTGAAGACCCATAGCTGCTCTGTCCCCAACCCATCCCTTTTCATTGACAGAGGAAACCCATCAATGATCTGACAAATGTGCAAGTCCCCAAGTATGAAATGTCACTCCCAGAAAAGTTGTGTGATTGTAAGTCACATGGTGTCTGTGTCCCCTCGTCCCCCATCCCTCTCTCCTTCACTATTCCTGATTACGTTTATTACCTTTTTAAAAATTTGTATTTTCACAGTGGCAGAGCTCTGGGATTGTGCAAAAAATATGTGTGTGGGAGGGAATGGACACAAAACATAAATGGCATGTTGGGTAATCCATAAGGCAAGGAAGCGGGGTTATGGGAGTCAGAAAGAGAGTTGTATGGGGCAGTAGCCCCAGTTGTGCAATCCAGAGGAGATGCAGTGGTGGCTGTGTTAGGAAGGATCTAATTATAGGAATTTATAATTAGCTCAAAATATGCAAGAGTGGGGTCCTAACAAATCCCCACAGGACCGTGTACCATTATGTATAGCAGAGGACTAAGGAATCCCACAATGGGCGATGCTGAGACAGGCTTCTCCAATTAAAGTCTAAATATTTATTATTAACAAGGGAAAACCATACACACAAATATGGCGCGCACACACACACACGCACACACACACACACTGCACTCTTAGAAATAAAGGGGGTGAAAGTGGGAATAGCTTGAGAGGGACCAGACTGAGGGAGTTACTCACTTCCGAAGGCTTCTCCGGGATCTGCTATGGATGTTGATTGTAATGATGATGAAGCGTGGCTGCCAAAATGGGGGGGGGGGAGAAGAATGGCCGAGGGAGATATGATCAGAGTACAGACCGATGTGAAGTCAGCATGCACTCTCAAGATAGCACATGGAGTCTAGAAATCCAAGGGTTCTTATAGGGAATTTCTGCCTTCTGGCTATTGACTAAACGGCTTGGCTGAAGCCAGGACAAAGGCATTGATTGCCTTAGCTTTGTTAAACCTAGGTGTGAGACTAGTCTAAATAATGCATTTGGTTTCAAGACTATCAAGGAAGGGAGACTAGAGAAAAGGGTGCAGTCAAATCTGATTACTGCCCCATTAAGTGTGAGACTCAATACAAATAAGCACTATTATGTGTCTTTTCCTGTATAATGGTTTTTCCCTTTTGGCAACTCCCAAACCTGTCTGGTAGGGAATTTTTCAGTAGTTCTGGGCAGATTCCTCAGTGCCTACATGACCTGCCATCTAGGGGATTATGGTTGACATCCCTCAGAGGTCAGTCTGGGGTCATAGAGGGAACTCCACGTGTGTCCAAAATTTTATGAAAAATCACATATGCTAACAGCTGTCTTGAAAGCAGTATGTTCCTATTTTATTTTTACTAGCATGACTGCTGTGAGAATGGGGCTTGTGTGGAAACTTCAAGATCTGGAAATTCACTTATTAAATAGATTGCAAAATCCACTGCACTGTTTAACGTCAGAAGAAGAATCATTTTTCAAAGCCACAAGTGGGCTTCTGGCCACTTCTGGTTTTGTTTCGGTCACTTTTCAGTGGTTCATACATGACTAGATTTTTTAAAAAAAGGCTCCTGTGAATTATTGAAGTTACTCACTCTTGCCCTACATGGGTCTACCCTTTCACTGGACAATGTTTTAATACAGGACGTTACCACACTTGCAGCAAGAGAGCGGCGAGAAAGTTGGT
>CM034701.1:65537785-65552828 GCA_020142125.1 Phrynosoma platyrhinos | reverse complement strand
AGGCTGAAATGATGCTGAAATGACGCTGCTTTAGGGCCAGTGTGATAAGGTCCTCAGTCTCCTCATCTCTTCTCTTTGTATGTTATACCAAGAAAAGTGTAGCCCTACTGACAAGAATGCTATTTCTTTCATATTTTGTAAAGCATAAGTTCCTTTTGAAATTGAATAGCAATCCAATTAGCTATTAGTATCCATTACAACAATTTTTTAAAAACTGAAGGGAAAAAATGAAAGAGAAACAAGATTTTGTTTTTAGAAAAAATTAGTAGCAGAAATATCTTTAGTGAAAACACCAGGGAAGGACATCTTGAAAATTAAAGGCAATCTTTACTCCATTGAGATTTACAATGCACTCTGATAGCTTACTCATATATTCAGAGATAGGAAAGTGAGAAGGAAAGTTGTTTACATTTCTTCACAAGAAAGTCTTGAAAACTTTACTCCATTATGTATGCTTTGGAAAGGGGATGTTCATAACACTTATTGATGTCTCATGTGGTGTTAAATTAAGGTTACATTGCTACACAAAATTCTTATCAGAATAAAGGTGAAAGATCCCACCTATGATTTTGCTCTCCACCATCCCTGTTCTGAGTTTAGGAGAGAAAGAAATAGCTGCATGATTTAGAAGAAAAAAGTTCTCAGCTCTCGAACCACCCACTTGAGGAAAAAGAATGGGTGAGGTTAAAAAGAATTAAATAAACATGCACAAAACAAAAATATTTATCTGTAAACATATTGTAAAAGCCATACCCACACCACTACCCATCAGCAACACATATAATCTTACATACATGATTGATAGATATTGTTTTAAAGAAACAACAAACAAGAATCCTCCTCTTCTTTCCAATCAAATATATTGATTGGACTAGCTCTACTAATCAGCAGTGCATCTGAGGATGTAGGCTCTAATCTACGAAATCTCATGCTACCAGCTTTTATCTTTCAGTTAGTCTCAAAGGGGCTGCAAGATCCCTTGGCGTACTGATTTTCCAGACTAACATGGTTATGTCTTTGATATTTAATTATTGCTATTTCAGACAGCTGGGGGATCTGAAACCCTGGCTCACCTATTGCAAATCTCTGAAAGATCAATCAATAGACTGCAATTGCTCTTCTGCAATAGGCCTTATTCTGCAATAAAAAAAATCCACTTGACTTTGTGGGACATACTTCTGAGTAAAAATACATATGATGGGATTGTTAAACTAGTTTAATAGCACTTGTGCTCTGGGGACAGACCCATCCCCTCAGCTGCACCATAGCTCCTCCAAATCCTCTGTTGGTTGCAGGTGCTTCTGCCCAGTATTTGGTGACTGTCACCTTCATCCTTGCCTCCTGCAGCAAATCCTATCCCAAATGGTGGGGCTCATTCCATGGTGTGTAGTACTCTTATTATTTATTTATTTATATCCCACCTTCCTCCTCAAGGTGACTCTTCATAGGGATAAAGTGATTTCCATAAGGATAAGATAGTAAAGAACTCTGCTTCCACCATTCCCATTGCACACATCTAAATCTGGAACCAAGCCTCTATCTATAACACAGATGCTTGCAAAAAATGGCAGACAGAAAGAAGCATTATCATAAAAGAAACATCACCTCTTCTCTCAAAGGAAGATGAAACACCACTTCTAAGATTACAACTGTTGTTAAAAAGAATTAAAATGTGCTTCCTGCCTCAGAAGCATTAGTCTAACATTTAATTGCTAGTCCCAGGATATAAGAAAGCAGTTAAGACGGATCTCTTCCGACAGGCCTTCCCGGAATAATTTTCTCCTTCCCTCAAACCTCTCGCTGCTGTTTAGTTGTTTGTTTGTTGTGTTGTTGTTGTTGTACTGTTGCACTTTATTGTTATATTATGTGTTTTAATATATTCTTAGTTTAATCTTGTTTTAAGGGGTGGGTGAGATATGGGAGGTGGGATTGGGATATTGGATTGTTTTAATTGTACCATTTTTAACTGTTGTAAGCCGCCCCGATTGCGATGCAGAGGGGCGGGTTAGAAATAAAACCTATTATTATTATTATTATTATTATTATTATTATTATACGTAAGTATTGATTTACCATACATCAATTCATTTAGTGGGTATACTCTAGGTGGAACTAGCAAAAGCTATATGATTGATCAAAATGCTTTCAAATGTAATTAATGGCTGAAATGCAGAAGGCAAAAAATGGTGTCATGTTTACATGCTAATCTATTGTAAATATTTTCCCCTGAAAGTGATGTTATAACATGCGCTCTCAGTATTTCTACTTAAAATGCATTTACTACTACTATAAATATTTAATAAAGCAAAATAAATATAGAACACTCCTTTTGTTAATAAAACAATTTCTCATGAAATTTGAGACTGCATACAATTTTGTTTGTTTGTTTGTTTATTTTAGGATAATCATTTTCAAGTTCTTTATAATAATTAACATAATAATTAATGTGGAGAGATTTCACAGATTACTCTGCATTCCTATCTTAATCACTTCAACAGCACAATTTTGTAACTATTTATCCAGAGGTAAGTCCAAATTATTTAAAATTGGGATTACTTCCAAGTAAGTGGCTATAGGATTGTGAGTACAGTTAGAATGAGCCTGTGGCTGCCATACCTGCATGATCTGTAGTGCCACAAAAGGCCAGCATATAGTTACTTGTTTGAATTTTATTACTGCTGTGTTGTTTTATTACCTGTTGGAAATGCAACAACATTCAGCACTATGTTTTGCAGCAGTAACAGGTTAATACTGTACAGCAAAATCCAAAATCCACAAAAGAGTGATATCTTTATTGGCCAACCAAACAGAACAGAAAACTTTATTCCAGAAACCAAAAGTGTTCACAGCATGGCATTATTGACAAGACTGAAGCATTTTTGGTAACAGAGTATAATAAAAGTATATAGCAAATCAAACTGTTGCCCATTTGCACTCCATTTGCCTTTAAAAAGAGCCCTGGTGGCGCAGTGGTTAAATGCCTGTACTGCAGCCATGCACTCATAGACCACAAGGTTGCGAGTTCAATACTAGCCAGGGTTCAGGCTTGACTCAGGCCTGCATCCTTCTCAGGTCACTAAAATGAGTACCCAGCTGTTGGGGTCAATGAGTTTACAGCTGCAAACCACTTAGACATCCCATAGCATGATATGAAGCGGTATATAAATGAAGCTGCTTTGCTTTGCTTTAAAAGCAAAACAATCACATCTGCTCATTAGCTATCCTCAACAAATAATGCTCCCTCCACCCAGCATTACTACTGCAGTAACACAAGCCATCACTTACTAATACAAAGCATATATATATATATATATATATATATATATATATAGGCAGCAAGCATGATCCTGAGAAGGTGCATGGTACAGACAGTGCGTCACCTCAGGTATCATTAAGAATAATAAATGACATGTCTTGGGTAAACCCTGTCATTTATTATTCTTAATGGGTGCCACAACTCAGGAGAGTATTTTAAACTTAGGCAAAACTGAATTTCTGGGAAGATCATTTTTAATGAAGTCATACAAAATTATGGCTCAGGGAAAAAAATAAATAAACAGGAATGCAAGTTATCTTGAATGCTATAAAACAGTTTTTTAAATTAGAACTAGTGTGGTATACTATAGTGTGGTATAATATTGTATTCCATGCACTTTTATTTGTATTCCATGCACTTTTATTGCTGTAATCCACCCGGATTCCTTGTGATTGGGCAGGCTATAAATTATTATTATTATTATTATTATTATTATTATTATTATTATTATTATTATTATGGTTTGAGTGTTGGACTAGTTCTCTGGGAGACCAAGGTTCAAAGCACTGTTCAGCTATGGAAACCTACTGGGTGATCTGGGGCAAATCACATTCTCTCAGCTGAGGAAGGCAATGGCAAACCTCCTCTGAATAATTCTTACCATGAAAACCCTACAATAGGGTTGCCCTAAGCTGGAATCAACTTGAAGGTATGTTAATAATAAAAACAAAGCTACAGCTGTGTTTAAAACTTCTATTTTTAAAAAGATGACTGTATAATATTTTCAAACAACAGAATTGTTTATTTCATTCCCTATCCTTTTGACCTTCAGGTATTCCAGTCTGATGGTCTTTTGAGGTACAATGAACCTGTTTCCTGGTACAGAATGAACCAGAGCTGGAGCAAATCTCACAAGAATAACCTTTCCTATCACAGTAGCCCATCTGGAAACAGGATAAGACAAAAGAACAAAAGCTGTGTTGAAATCCCTTAAGAAGTTCAAAGGCTTAAATTTGGGTGGACATTTCTTGTCACTTCTCATTAAAGGCTTACATCCCAAGGGGGAACCTCTCAACTCTGAAAGATGTTGTCCTTAAACTGGTGCCTAACAGAACTAGGCAGGCACAACTGCTATTTGAATGTATTGCATCTGGATTGCTAGGCTCATGTATTAAGTCTATGGGGGGTTGCAGACTACCAGAAATAGTGCAAATTGAGTCCACTTTAAGGGTTAGGGTTAGTGCTAGGGAGTCATGGGAATTGTGTTGTTGTTTTTCTGAGACATTGAACCTTCTCTGTCAGAGAGCTCTGGTGCCACAATAAAATACAGTTCCCATGATTCCCTAACCCTAACCCTAACCCTAAAAGTGGACTCAATTTGTACTATTTCTGGCAGTCTGCAACCCCCCTATGTCTCAGTTGTGTTCAGGCTAGTTACACCGATCATCTCCCAAACTTCTCAAATGGTTTAATTATCCAGTATCCATAAAGTATCCAGTATCCATCATCAAAAGGAAATGTAAGGATGACCATGTGGAAGAGAAGAGGTTTTGACAGAATGCCTGCTATATTTTAATGTTGTCATGATCAAGGTCTATTGTTGCCCTGGAGTTTCTCAGTCTTTAGATCAGGGGTAGGCAACCTTTCCCCTTTAAGGGCCGAGGGACTTCAGCTCCCAGAATCCCAGGAGCTATTGGCCAACATGGGACTATTGGCCAACATGGCTGAGGCTTCTGGGAGCTGAAGTCCCTCGGCCCTTAAAGGGGAAAGGTTGCCTACCCCTGCTTTAGATATTCGAGGAGTAGGTTCCAGATGGGGGGTTTCTTTAAGAGTCCTTGTGTTTTCCATCCTTTTTTATGTCTTCATGAAAATCGAAGATTTTTATAGACTGGGGTGGGAACTCCAGGTATTGTTGAACTGCAACTCCCTAGCTATGTTGGCTAGGACTGCTGGGATGTGCACTTCAACAGCATCTGATGGGCAGCTCCTAGCTCTGACTAATCTGGTTTCACAACAGTACCAAATGCCAGATAGCTGCCACCACAAATTTGTATTTCTACAAATACACAAAGGGATTTACAGTCGGATGCACGGCCTTATCACAGGAGTCCTTTCTAGAGTTAAAATCGCATTATTTTTTTTTTCAAATGTGCTATGCAGTGGGGACTGCTCTCCTCACTATTGCAATTGAGGCACTGTAGTATTATTTATAGCGCTGTATAACGCTATGCAGCACTATAATGAATGGGACTGGAAAAGGAGGTAGGGGCAGTGAGCAACGTTTTTGTTCCTCTGATAAGCCCCAGTTGAGGGGGGGGCATGATCATTTGGCAACTGGTTTTTACATAAAGGGGGGAAAGGTCTAAAAGTTTAAGAATCCACCGAACCTCATCTAGTTTGTCTGTTCTTCCTCATTCCTAATTTTTGCCACCTTGACTACACCCATTTGTTGTTTTCCTGCATGTGCCTTGGTTATCATGTGTGAAATGTGAGATCAGAAAAGAAGACGTATTGCAGTCCTTCTGTGATGGAAGAAAGATTGGAGGAGAGAGCTTCCACTGGCAGACAAAACTGAAATTTCCATCTCTTCTCTTTCTCCTCTGATCATTGGAGATAGACTGGCATTTCTCCAGCCATAGCACGCCTATCAACCAAGGTACATGCTGCAATTTTATTTTTTTGTTACAAATGAAGCTATAATAAAAACAGAAGAAACTATCCACATTAGTAAAACAGAACAATATTTTATCTCCACTAGTTTTCCATCATGTCCAGCAGACAAAATATACTCATTCCCATAAAAAGTACTGAGAAGGAATACTAATGACCTTATACTGTACATAGTCTTACATTAAAGTTTTATTCCATAGTTTTTAGAAATGTTTTGGGACAGTAAATATGTGTATATCTTGTCTTAACCAATTCATTCATCATTCTAAAAGAAAATACCACACAATCCATTTTTCCCATTCCTTACAAAGGGGGAGGGTTTTTTGGGGGGGGAATGGGGAAAGCCATTTTTCCTTTATATAATTATTTTTGTTCGTCTTTTTCCAGGCCTTCCCATCCTTCATCTGGAGGCCACATGTTCCCCCATCCCTGAAGTAGACAGACACTTATGTCCACATAAAAGTTTCCAATTCCAAAGGTAAAAAACCATTAATTTTTGGCTCCTAAATATTTTGGCCTACATCTCCCATAGCCTCTTACTGTTTTCTATACTGGATGGGGCTGATGGGAATTGTAGGTCAAAACCCATGTTTCAGGAGTGTTTCACCAGTATTCAGGAGTGACTTGAGAGAGGGCCAAGAAAAAGTCCAGTATTTGCCCAATTACCAGTGAATGCCCATGGACCTGTAAGACAGAGGTAGCACCAACAGTTTGGAGATTTCCCCCTTTCTTTTAAAAAAGCAATGTGACTTTTGCTATTTCTTTTATGACAAGTTGTTTTGAGTCCATAGCCAGGTACTACAAAATACACTGGGGCAGATCCAGAGTTTTTAATCTACTGGTGAAGAGACTCCAAGTGGAGTTTTACTCAGAATGTCCTTGTTGGAAGAAACAGTGAGGTGGAAGAGGCCACTTTTGTTCATTGTGTTGGGGAAATATGAGAGATAGTAGTCCATTTCACAAGCAGAGTAATTAGTATTCATAAGCAGAAGATGAACAACAACCAGTCTCACAACACACCCAGGATCCAGCACAGAAATAAAACAGGCTTACTCTTCTTTATAAAAACACATGAAGTAGGCTTATTTACAAATATTAATTATTTCATAAAATCTCATGGTGACAGGCTCTTTACCATGCTCTTCAAACATGGAGGACAGTGAGAGGACAGCAGACTACAAAAATGAAGGACAAATTCAGATTAATTGATGCTGGAAGAGTAGTAGTAGTAGTAGTAGTAGTAGTAGTAGTAGAAATAGTGTAGCTAAGTCCAACAAACAGGAAATGACATGAATTTATGCTATTTCTAAACTTCTATAAGAGAGTCATACAAAGTATCAACTACTGAGTGTAGACTTGTTAAGATTGCTACCTGTAATACAATGCTTTTCCTTATGTGTCTTGAGTACCACTTCCCTCACTGTTCTGGATGGTTTCTTCCCCCCTTCAGAGAAGATATTTGGAAGACATAGGAAGCTGCAAGGGGAGAAGGAAATCCATTATGTCTATTCCATCTGCTGGAAAACTCCACTGAATCAAAAAGTTCATACCATATTAAAGAAGGAGCCCTTCCTTATGTTCACGGGAGGATTTTTTTCTGCTGTTTCCCCCTTAGATCTGTCTGGTCCCAACAGAATTATTTTTGTCAACTAATGCTCTTTATATAGAAGATTGCAAAGAAAGATAAATGAACCTATGAGAAAAATAATTATTTGAGCCAAGCAGTACAGTATTGGCAAGCTTTCCTCCCACTAATAAGTTCCACTGACTTTCTGCGTATCTACAGTCTGACTTTTTACAGGCATTCATATTGGAAGATATTGAATCAGATAGGGACACATTCCTTAAGTGCAGATTGTTGTCTCTGCTTATTCTCCAAGTTTCTGTGGTATTCAGTCCCACGGTTTCGTAAATGGGTTTCCCCTGACAGGTTTCAGGACTCTTTACGTTCCCAATTTCAAAGCGCAGGAGGAGAGAGTTCACATTTGGACTTCAGTGTAGGCCCCATTTCAGTTTGCAAGGGAGATATGATTTAAAGGTCTTGTTATTTAAGACCAGGGGACTTTAATGAAAATGACAAACAATGCCTGCAATTATGGATGGTTATGTCTACTGACTTGTCTCTCTGTCTTCACTTTTGATGTACTGCCTGTGGCTAAAAGAAAACTCAAGTTGAGAAAGGCCCCACCCTGGCAATGACTTGTGCAACAAAAGTGTGTGCTTTAAAAATAAAAAGCCAAGTGGAAGAGGTGGAAAAGGATTTGAAATCTCTTTCTTCCCTATGTGCGGGGCTACAACTCTAGCTTTTATTAGCAAAACAAGAAAGCCGAGGAGAAACTTTTGTGGCAGAAAGAGTTAAATGAAACCCAACTCTCCTTTTCCTGTGCAGTAAGGATTAGTAACCAAACAGAAGCTAGAGGGGAAAAGAGGAGGGTGTTAGATTGAACTAGAAAACTGAGGATCTGGTTCAGGATATTCAAGTGGAGCTCCAGGGGTGGCATCCTTCCCTCACTTGATGCTATCCATATAAGCATGTGGCAGGTAAGTCTTAACTTTGGATTACACAGTGTCTGGTTCTCTTTGCTTTCCTGTGCCTCCCATTCTCCACTTAGTGTTTTGTCCTGTTGCTTCATCAGTTTGATAAAAAGTTTTAAAAGCGTGGGAGTGGATGGGAGACAAACCGGCACGTCGGAGTCCTGCAATGACACACATGAGATTTCCTGGCAAAAGCAGAAGAGGAAAGCAACTTCGTATATAAAATTAATGTTAACCCATTTGTGGCCTTCCCAGTTGTTCCAATGTATAATCCAATAGCTGTGATGACATTTCTGTTATGGGGTTGCATGTGAGCTCGGAGTTGTTAACTTCATTGGGTCTTGAATTGCCTGCCTTTGGGATAATCCTCTCAGATTTTAGCTGAGAAGGCAGAGTGTGCCTTTAGCAGAGTTTTCATGAGGAGAAGAATTATAAGGGAAATTTTGTTTAGATGGCAGGGGAAGAGTTCATATACTGGGAAACTGCGCTACAAAGACAGTTGGTTTTATTGTACACCAGCTTCCACCTATTTAACTTACTTCTGTGTACATGTGCCCAGGTGCTTGGGAAACGTAGCCATGGCTCTCTTTAGTTCAAATTGAACTAAATTTCAATTTGGAAATATGCCAGGATGTTTAAGTGCCAACAGCTAAACAAGCTCTTCTCTACTCAAAGCAGCCAGCCATAGATGGCATCATAAAATGCAACATCATAAAATGCACAAAGGAGGATTTTTGGCATGGAGGATTAAAAAAAAATCATGCTGCTGCAGGTTAAAAATGTTTGTATGAACAACTAGTAGTTTGAGGTGTTTCAAATACTTGTTTGATCTTGTAGACAAGATCATGTGAATTTTTAGGGAGTGGGACATCTTGTCTAGAAAAGAATTTGCAAGATCAGAATAAGAGTCCTGCTGGGATCATCTTCCTTAGATGCGCATCAAAGAGCTCACTTGGGTTCTTTAACTTAAATCCTATAATGGTTACTAGAAGGATGACTAGAGCATGAAATCTACTGGACCATGACTACTAGAAAGACATAGGTCTTTTCAAAGCTGCACAAGAGAGGTAAGCATTCATCCCCACTGCTAATGTTTACAATGCTGAAGAAGCTGTCCCTTTAGGGAGGGATGAGAAGCAGTAGTGCACACGTACAGCAGTTCCTGACATCTCCATCTCCAGCTGAAGAACTGAGAAACATATTTTAATTTCTCTGCCCAAGGCCCAAAAGAGCAGCCACTGTCTGTGTAGAACAATAACATTGGGCTCTGCTCTTGTTTTTATTTGCCATTAAATCAGTTTCAACTTACAGTGACGGTATGAATGAAAGACCTCCAACACACCTTGTTGTTAAGAGCCCTTTGAAGGTCTTGCAAACTCAGAGCCATGGCTTCTATGACTTGGCTTTACTGAGCATTACTCTCTTTTCCTGTGAGTCATGTCATCTCATGATATGACCAAAGTATGATAGTTTAAGTTTAGCCATTTTGGCTTCTAGCGAGAATGCAGGCGTGATCTGTTCTTAAACCCATTCATTTTTCCTTTCAGCAGTCTGTAATACTCATAGATTTTTCCTGAAGCACCACATTTAAAATGAACTGATCTTCCTATCAGCTTTCTTCACTTCCATCTTTCACAACCATACACAGATATCAGAAATACTATGAGATGGATGGTTTTGGCTTTGATGTTTAAGTAATATATCTTTACACTTGTGGATCTTTTCTAGTCACTTCATAACTGCCCTAGCTGTCTTCTGATTTCTCAGAAATAGTTTCTGTTTTGATTAATGACTGGAGCAAGATATAGAAAATGTTTAACAATCTGATCTGACACCTGGTGCAACCAATAAATTCACCACCATATGTGTGTGTGTGAGAGAGAGAGAGAGAGAGAGAATCTACCCTGGATATTCCTGACACTTCCCCAACACCTGGTCTAAATTAAATGGGAGCCCTCCTGGTTTGATACTAGGATTCAGCAGACCTCCTGTTCATCTCAGAGGAGGAGCAGTAACATACAAAGTAGAGTCATTGCTCCTGCAGAAGCAGATCCTTATGACCAGCCCTGCTTGACACAGGGCAGGTTCCTGTGTCCCTATGTATGCTTCGGCTTTGCCATTAGTTAAGACTGAGGACATTGCCATATGAGCCCTTTTCTTGCTGCAGTCATGTCCACTTAATAGAAATCAATTACAGAGCAGCCATTAGTTGCACAACTGGGGCTGCTTCTGCCATTGCGTTCTCTTCTTGCATCCTCTTTAATCCTACTTCCCTGCCCTACACCCTAACCAGCATGCCTTTCAGTTATGTATTTATTTAATTATATTTTAACTTTTTCACGCAATTCTGGAGTTCTTTTAATGTGATATAAAATGTAAAAATAAATAAATAGAAAATAAACAAACAAACAAACCAACAAATAAAGGGAATCAAGCCTGCTTGGGAATAGTGAGGGGAAAAGATGATAATGGGAGAAGAGAAGATCCTGCCAATATCGCAACTGCTCTGACAGTAACTTTTCACACCTGAAGACTAGCATGATTGTGAGCTCATTGATGGGTTTCCCCTGTCAATGGAAAGGAATGCTCCAACCATGCTTCAGAGACACAGCAGTAGTGTGTCAGAGTCGACGTCATGTGATAAGTATTCTCAGAGGTGCCTTTTTCCAACTGTGATTGTGGTTTAAAAGACATTTGTAGTAATCTCCTGAGTGTCGGGGGGGGGGGGATTCTGGCTGACCAAGGTAAAAATCCCCACTCAGCCTTGGAAACCCACAAGATGATGTTGGGCAAGTAACATACTCTCAGCCTCAGAGGATGGCAGTGACAAACCCTCTGTGAATAAATCTTTCCTAGGATAGGATAGTCCTAAATTAAATATGATTTGAGAGAACATAACTGTAAGAGATATTCTAGACTATCTTTTCAGCCAAAGGCTTCCAAGCTGTTGTGAAGGTGGTGGTGTGATGATGATGACGACGATGACGACGACCAAACAAAGTACAAAATCCAGAGCTGGGAAATGTTTTTATTAGGATAAGTTATCAATTCACAGCTTTAGGGTTCTCCAGAATGCCTGATGTTGAACTGTAGAGCTTGTGTAATTTGTATAGAAGTTGGTTTTCATCCTTCCTTCTTCACCTGACTCCTTCCTTCCTGATGGTGACACTGAACTATTTAAGACAATTTAAATAAAAAATGGAAAACAGTATCAGTAAAGCCCAGGAGTAGAGTGATCTGTGTGAGAAACTGGACAATGACAATATTGTCATCATCATCATCATCATCATCATCATCATCTTCTTTGTGGATAGTTTTCACCATCCTGATTTTTTTTATTGTGTACATGTGTGTTTAACTCTGTTGTTTGTGGATCTGGTAATTCCACAACTGCTTGGCATTAGCTGGATCATATGTACAAGTATATTGCTGTGAGTGTGTTTGAACATGAAACTGGTTGCAGTTTGCCTTGTAGCTTCTCTTTGTTGAAAATACACAAGCAAGCATGGCATGTTCAAATCTCCAGAGATGCTAGAAATATGTTAAATGGAACTCAAAACAGAAAGACTATTTTTGGAAACTGGGAGGAAAAATAGGCCATATTTTAAAATATCTGATAAGCAATGATATGTAGTACTATATATAATTGTTGTTTACATAACAATGAGGATAGACACTGGGCTAAAACTGTCTGGGTCCAAATTCCACATTATTTGAAACACGAGGTATGATTTCTTGATGTTTAAATTAAATCAAGGAGAGGACCTGCCAAACCCTGTCCATTTGTATCAGGGAGGAGAGATTTAACCCTTTCCCCACTGTAATGGAGGGTGATTTCACAGGGCAAGTAGCAACAATACTCCCACTGCTGTCAAAGGGAACATTTTGAATATTGCTATTTGCCACTGTGTGTGTGCGTGCACGCATGCATGTTCAAAAAATTGGTGAGGGGGAAACAGAAAGATTAAGGCTCCTTCCCAAGCATGTTGTGTATCCTGATTGTAGAGGAAAGACACTCAAACCATCTCCAACAGGTAGCCATCCAGCCTCTGTTTAAAGACTTCCAAAGAAGGAGACTCCACCACTTTCCGAGGGAGTGTGCTCCACCATCGAGCAGCTCTCACTGGTAGGAAGTTCCTCCTAATGTTGAGGTGGAATCTCTTTTCCTGTAGCTTGCATCCATTGTTCTGGGTCCTGTTCTCTGGAACAGCAGAAAACAAAGCTAATGTTAGAATTCAATACACCTAAACATCTAAAACATCAAAAATATTTATAAAATTGCTTTCTTGGCATAGTAATTTGAATGTTGGACTAAGAATCTGGATACCAGGGCTGGATTCTCAGCTTGGCCATGAAACCCATTGGGTGACCTTGAGCAAGTCACATGCTCTCAGCCTCAGGGGAAAGCAATGGCAAACCTCCTCTGAACAAATCTTGCCAAGAAAATCCCAGAAATGACGTGAAGGCACACAACGCACATACATATGCAACTCCAAGGCCACACTTTGCCCTCCTGTGTTAAGCAGTCCACGTAACCATAGATTCCAAGAGCCCTGTCACACCACATAATTATAGCATCATGATTCCAGGTTAACTGCCATGGTAACATCCTATGGATTCCTGAGATTTGCACTTTAGGTTGGGATATTTAGAATTCTCAGACAGAGAGCTCTGGTGTCTATCCAAACTACAAACCCAGGATTCCATAGCATACAGCCTTTGCATTTAAATGGGATCATAGTTCTATAATTGTGTAATGTAAAAGGTTGCTGATCAGGAAAAAGATGTGACTCAGTTTATTGTGAAATGTTTGCCCTTAAGGCTTTTTAGTAGAATAAATCTGCTGACAAGCCTCCATCCACAACAGCATAAGGCCAACTTCCTCAATGGTGTGTGCCATGAGCCACAGTTGTTCAGTAGTGGTCCCTTACCTGCTAAGTTACTACACCACAGTTTGTGCTCTTTACCTGGATAGGATTGCAGTCTCTGTCATGACAGTTGGAGTGATGGGAGTTGTGATTCAAGGCATTGGGAGGAGTAAAGGATCACTACTGAACAACTGTGGCTCATGGCACACATTTGTCAACTTTCATAAAAGCAGCAGGGTGACCAGTATCTCTGATTTTCATGTGGCAGTGAGATTTACATATTTTCCAGTCAGCCCACAATAAAACTTCACTGATGGAACAGGCAGACTGTCTTGGAACTGACTGACCAGGGAGTGAAAGCCAAAATCTCATCTTCTCTGAAATCAACACAACTATATTTGATTGTTCTTGCCTTAAAGATATTCATGGGCCAACAGTCCCTTACCTATCATTTTTAGCAAAGACAGTATGCAAAAACCCAAACCTACTTCTTGCATGGCAAAAAAAGTGACTTACCCCTGCCAGGATACAGTCGCTTACGGGATGCAGTCAGGAATTATTGCATCAAAAATGCTGCCAATGCCACCGGGCAACTACATCCCAGCTAAATCCCAGCTCCCAGCCACGTTCAGCTGGCTGAATTGCAAACACAGGAAGCTCCTTCTGACACTAGAGTCCTACCATACACAGAGCAAGAATCCCAGAGGTTCAAGTTGGAATCAGGAAAGGAAAAGACACTAGAGATCACATTGCAAACATACATTGGATAATGGAGCACACTAGTGTATTCTAGAAGAAAATCTGAATGTGCTTTATTGATTTCAGCAAAGCCATTGACAGTATAGATCACAAAAAAACTATGGCTTGCTCTTAAAGGAATGGGAGTGCCACATCATCTGATTGTACTGATGCATAATCTGTACTCTGGCCAAGAGGCTGCCAGAACAGAATATGGAGAAACAGAATGGTTCCCAGTTGCAAAGGGATCAGGCAAATCTGCATACTATCACCCTGTTTATTGAACCTGTATACAGAAAATATTGTAGTAGACTGAGAGGCAGGAGGAGAGCAGATAAGAGGAAGGAAAGACATAAAACTACTATCAGAAACAAACAAAGCCCTGGAACAATTACTGATAAAGGTCAAGGAGGAAAGTGCCAAGGTTGGATTAATACAGAACATTTAAAAAACAAAAATCATGACCACAGAGGATATACAAGAATTCACCTTAGACAACACAAACATTGAAATAGTTAAAGAGTTATCATATCTTGCTTCAAATATTGATCAGAACAGAGACTGCAATTAAGAAATCAGAAGGGCAGGTATGAAAGAACTGAACAGGATTATAAATTGTGAAGACATAACTCTGAACATTAAAGGATAGTATAAGCCGTTCTATTCCCCATCACAATGTATGGATGGAAGAACTGGATAGTGAAGAAAGATGATAGGAAGAAAATCAGGTCCTTTGAAATGTGCTGGAGAAGAGGGCTGCAGATACTGTGGACAGCCAAGAAAACAAATGAGTTCTAAAACAAGCCCAAACTATCCCTGGAAGTCAGTGGGTTCATGTATTTACTTAGATCAGGGGAAGGCAACCTAAGGCCTGGGGGCTGGATGCAGCCCCCCGAGGCCTTTGGACCGGCCCCAGGCTGGTTCTGCCGCTGCCACCGCCACCCCCCGCCATGATGATATTGATTATTGTTGTTAT
>CM034701.1:65500453-65515588 GCA_020142125.1 Phrynosoma platyrhinos | reverse complement strand
TAAATAAAATTTATTATTATTATTATTATTATTATTATTATTATAAAGAGAGCTGACCCTGCTTAGCTCCTAAGATCAGATGGGATTTGGGTATTTAGGTGTGAGGTTCTGTGTCGGGAGATACCTTTACAAAGTTCCAGACAGGCAGAACTATACCCCTCAACAAACGTACCTTTGAGCTGCTGTAGCCTCCCAATACAGACATTTACTGTCTGAAGGAGGTGTGGACAGTGGAGAAGCATCCCAATATGTCCCTATAGCTGGAAACACAACAATAGGCAATCTCCAGGATCTCCCAAGGACCCTCTGGATCTCCAGAGGGTCCTTGGGAGATCCTGGAGATTGCCTATTGTTGTCATTGAGTATGATGTCATTGCAGTAATTTCCTATGTTTGGGAGGACTGCAGCAGCTAAAAGGTAGGTTTAGGGAGGGAGAATTTGATTGTTGTACAGTTGGTAGAGGATTCCAATTTCTGTCATAACTAAAACAGTGAGTTACAAAGATATAAATTGGACTTATATCTGTGAAACCCACTGGGTGACACTCACTCAGCCTCAGAGGATGGCAATGGCAAACCTTCTCTGCACAAATCTTGACAAGAAAAACCCATGATAGGATTGCCTTAGGGTTGCCACAAGTCAGAAACGGCTTGAAGGCACACAGCAGCAACTCAGTGAGAAGATCCCAGCCAACTTTTTCAACCTATACATACATAGAAGAAAGGAGAATTAAGATCTCTGAGTTATAATAGTGAGCAGACAAAGTGCTATCTGATACCAGGTCTATATTCTATATGCCAAATGCTACCTGTACAAAGTCTATACTCCAGGGGTAGGCAACCTTTCCCCTTTAAGGGCTGAGGGACTTCAGCTCCCAGAAGCCTCAGCCATGTTGGCCAATAGTCCCATGTTGGCCAATAGCTCCTGGGATTCTGGGAGCTGAAGTCCCTCGGCCCTTAAAGGGGAAAGGTTGCCTACCCCTGCTATACTCTATACATCTATAGCATGACACTATTAATAGTGACAGATGTTGACTCCTTAAGGTAGAGCAAGCAGAGGTCTCAGGGTTAAATATGTTCAGCTTGTTTTGAAAAGAGATGTTTCTTCCAGTAGTGTTAGAACTCAAAACCTGTATTTTCTCTTACCTGTGTTTCTTGCATCTAGTATGCTGTTTGATTTCTGTGATCTGATTGGTCACTGGAAGATAGATATGGGATTAATTTGTAAATCAGATTACATTTATTTCTGAGGAAATCTGAGGGAGAAATGGTGTCAAAGGTTAACCACAGGGAATGCATGTTCCCCTTGATGCCTAGTTTTACCCTAAATTAGTCCTGTTACCTGGGACCTACTCCAGATCTTGTAACTGAGCCTCATATCACTCATGGTTCCTCACAGTGTGAGGTAAGATATCAGATAGTAACCACCAGACAGAAACAAAGAGTCTTATCGCATGACAAAAGAAAGCCAACATGCAGCAAGAGAGAAAAGGCTTTCTCCTTACCTCTACACATGCTGTCAGAGCACTTCTGTTGTCTTCTGAGGGAGATGGTCATAAAAGCATGTCTTTTGTCATGCTGGAAAAATCCATTTGGAAAAAGGGATGTGATAAGACTCAAAGACTCAGTCATGACCTGTTTGTTGAATTCATATTATATTGCTGGCACAAGAAAAGGATGTACCACATTTCTTTTCCAAAGCCTTTAAAAACTTGTAAAACAAATGAATTTTAAAACATGGTGCTTGTGTTTTACTTGCACTTTTATCTTGTTCATGCAAAATGCTTTGAAAGCTATAGTACAAAAGTACTATTTCATTGATGCAGATTAAACAATGTAACTCTTAAAAAAATTAAGCAAGGAGGAGAAGAAAAAGATATTATTCCAATACATCTCAAAATTAAAAAGAAACCCATAAAATATTGCAGCTGGTGCCAAGAATTACCCGAAAATAGTCTGTGACAACAAAAATGTTGTTTGGAATTTTTAAAAAACCCACAAACTGCAGCAACAAATACTCCAACCTCCTGATATAATTGCTTCATCTGGAGGACCCCTGAGTCACTAAAAACATTAATTTATCTGTGTAATAGTTTATAGAAGAGAGTCAGTGTGGTGCAGTGGTTGAGTGTTGGATTGTGATTCTAGAGACCAGGGCTCGGTTTCACAAATCCTGATTCACTGATTCACTTTGGTCAAGTCATACTCTCTCAGCTTCAGAAGAAGGCAAAGTAGCCCCCTCTGAACAGATCTTGCCAAGAAAACCCCATGATAGATTCGCCTTAGTTGGAAACAACTTGAAGGGATACAGCAGCAGCAGCAGCAACAACAGCAGCAGTTTATAGAACTGGAGTAGCCAAAATGTATGCTGCAACTAATAAATTGGAACAGATTGTTTTCAGCAGAAACAAGAAAGAAAAGGAGCAACCCTTAGTGTGCCAATGTCATCCATGATTTGCTTTTTTCAAAGAGTATATGTTTGTTGGTACCAGCTGCTCCATCATGGGTGCTGTTGAAGGGGGAAGAGCTGGTACCAATCAAGAATAGAGAGACAATGTGTTTTAGGGTTCCCAAGCATGTTAGACCTATGGTAGATAACATTAAGACTTCCAAAAGCTGGGGCTCTCCATGTCTACATGTAACTGATTTGTTCTCACAGGTTCGAAGAACAAAGAGGCAAAGAAATGTTTGGGGAAGCTGGGGAGAGTGGGGTGAATGCAGCCGAAGCTGTGGTGGGGGCGTCAGTATTCGGGTGCGACGCTGTTACTCACAAAGGTAAGAACCTTATCCTTCCATGACATTTTCCTCCTTCTTAAACCAGAATATTTATGGGGGGGGGACAGCTCTAAGGACGTTATCACACGGGGTCTAAAGCAGACAGAGGACCTTATCACACGCGAGTCTCAAAGCGGCAAGAAACCGCGGCTGTCCTGTTTCTACGCATGTGCAAGAACATCCTTGCTGGGTTCTGTACGGGATCTTCTCACTTGTGTGTGAACGGCAGATACTGTTCCCGGGGGGAGCTTCAGCGCGCTTTCGTTAATTGCACGATGATGCTAGTTGCGTCTGATAGCCATTTCCGTATTGTGGGGTTTCTACCGGTATAGTTCTAGATTGATTCTTATATTGCTCTCTTGCCACTTTGAGACCCGTGTGTGATAAGGTCCTAAGTGTCTGCTCCCTTGGAAAGACCAGAATAGCATTTTACAGCATCTTGAAAACAAGAAGGAGAATAAATAAATAAATAAATAAATAAATGCATGAAGCGTACTTCTTGTTAGGTAGAGGGGTAGGATGAGCAGAGAATTAGAAGTACTGAGGTCAGAGGAAAATATGTGACAAAAGTACTGTATGTGACAATTAAGTTTAATGTGTGTAGAACCATTATTTTAAAGAGTAATTATATGTATTGAGTAAAGCATTTTAATCCACCTTCATTCTTACAGGTAACTGGGTGGTATATAAGTACAGTGAAAAGAAAATATAATTAAAAGAGTTATTTGTTGTGACATATACCAACATGATGAAAACAGCAATGGCAATAGCAAGTAAATTTCTAAAGTGTTATCAGTGCACTTAAGCACTCCTTAAACAGTTTACAACATGTAAGCCAATTACCCCAACAACCTGGGTACTCATTTTAGTGACCTACAGATGGATGCAAGGCTGAGTCAACCCTGGCGCCCTGCCTGGGATTGAACTCACAACCTTGTGGTTGTGAATGGCTACAGTACCAACATTTAACCACTGTACCACCAGGACTCCAGATGTAATAAAATAGGCAGAATCTGCCAATAAAATAACTTCACATTTAAGATTTTGAGTTGGCACCAAGATGCTTGCACCTCCTCAGGGAGAGTATTCCACAGCTGGGATGCCACAACCAAGATGACTGTTGCCCTTGTTGATTCATAGTATAATTTAAGTATCTGGAGAAGAGTGTCTTCTAATGACTGTAAATCTTGGGCAGGCTGATGACGGGAGTGGTGCTCCTGCAGCTTGGTACTGAGGAGCAGCTATTGTATAAGTTGTTATGGGAGCTGTGAACCCATTCTCAGATCTATGGTTGCTTCTCCCACACCTGCTCTGCGTTATATAAGAGCAAGTGAGGTGATGGACTCTATTCCTGACATAGATTCAGTACAACGAGAGCTCCTATACAACTTGGAGTGCCTATGGAAGGAACAGCCATACAATAGAGAGTGGTTTTTCCACTCCATGGCATTGAATTTGCTGACCAGCCCTGGCACTAGTAAGCTCATTAAAGAGCTTGTGTGGTTTAATGTTTCAGAGACTGAGAGCCTTATCACATGACAAAAAAAAATAAAAAGCTGACACATATGAGAGAGAAGTGGTTTTCTCCTTACCTCTTCATATGCTGTTATAGCATTTCTGTTCTCCTTCCAGTGGGAGACGGCCATAAAACTGTGCCTTTTGTCAACTGGATTTTTCCAACACAACAGAAGACATGTTTTCACAACTGTCTCCCTCCGGAAGAGAATGGAAGTGCTTTGAGGGCATGTGGAGAGATAAGTAGAAAGCCGCTTCTTCCTCAGTGTGTTGGCTTTCTTTTGTCATGCCATAAAGTTCTAAGTAGTTCACCAAACATGGCTGTCAACCAGAAAGTCCCTGGTTCAAATCTTGCCACTGCCACAAACTCATTTAGGTGCTGTCAGACATGCCTCCATTACCTTATCAGCAATATATGGGATAGGGTTGCTAATACTACATACAATGTACTTGTCAGGATTATACAACCAGTAATGCATGTGAAATAAACCAGACCTGCACAACATATGGCCTGGAGGCCCCATGCGTAATGTCATCAATGTATATGGAAGTTTACAGAGTGCAAAAAGATATGTCCCTGTCCCAGAAAGCTTACAGTCTAAAATACAACGTGGATGAAATAACAGAGGAAGTTATTCTTCAGTTAAGACAGTTGCCTAAGAATTTAGATCATCATGCCCTTAGCTCTTTTTGGATGCTTTATCTGGTTCAAAAAGTTTCCTCACACTTCATTCAGTTCTACAGCCCCACCACATTATTAATGAACCCAACAGAAAATGCAAACAATTATTATTTTAAAAAGAGATAGAGAATCACACACATGTGTTCAAGACAGCAAGGTCTAAACTACTGGGTGTGAGTTCTTCCAAATATGAAATTCAGATCAGGTGCCGTTCCATTCACAGAAGGATGTTCTTAGCATGGTGTCATCTGACAAGGACTTGGGAAGTACAAGATGCTATATATCTATGTGGTAGTAAAAATGCCTCAGCCTGCTAGAACAGGCAGAGCTGCACCCATTCGATGCAATTTCTGGATGAACCAGACTAGTCTTGCATAAACAAGGCCAAACAGAGAAAACTGTTAAAGCACTGCCTTGACATTGTTTTTTAAAAACCTGCTTGTACTCTCTCTGAAACCATGCAGTCAGTGTGTCCTTGGATAGTGCAGAATTACTAGAAGTGGTATTTCAATTGTGGATTTTATTTAGTTATGACAATGCCTTCAAGATAGCTTTGTATAAAGTATTTTTTAAACTTTATATCTGCATTACCACAGTCTGAATCCAAGACGCCCTAGAAATGATGAAGATAGCCTTGATATGGGCAGTTGGCATCACTGCAGCAAGATCTCCTACTGCACCTCTCCCATGTTGTGACAATTCATACATTTCCCACAGCTAAAAAGCTAAAAAGGGGTCATAATCCAATGACAGCTTTTTGTTGTCCATGCAAATGGTGGATAGCCTTCTGGTTCTGAAGGAGGTAGTCTCTGCATAAGGAGGCATGATTCACATGATTTTTAATATTGTTGTGTCATTTGAAATCACATGGAAAGCCTACACAAATACAGGAGGTCTTCCCCATTGGAAAGTCACCTTTCATATGGAAGGGGCAATGGAAATGACAACCGAGGGAGGTGGAGTTAGTGTTTACATTATACTGTTTTTCTCCTCCTGTATTTACATTACATAGATCAAGTACATCTGGATTAGGCAGCATGGAGTCTTCCCTGTCGTGATCCCAACAACTACATTTGCCAAACACAAAATATTTTGTTTATGTGCTGGGAAAACCTAATTTTGGCACAAGGGAAGCACTGCCAGCTGGAAAGATACCTGGATCCTTTCCCAAAAATAACATCTGTGTCTTTATTGCACTATAGTGTAAATTCTAGAAAGGCTGATAGACATGAAGGGAAGGAGAATAAATGAATTTATGAGACTGCTGTTCTACACAAAGTTTATATGAAATCAATTAAAAACAGTAAGATTTACTTCAGAGTAAATATGGCTACAATTGCCCTACCAATGTCAGTTTCTCTTCAGAATAATGTTTATGTGCCTGTGTTTCTTTCCCAATAGGATTCTTTCCAGGCAGAGAAAACAATATCTTTCTTCTTGTGAACCTTTCCAGTATAGGAAATGATTGTAAACTGTAGAATTTTGAAATCAATAACTGCAGTACATTTTAATATGCTCAAGTCCTGTCCCGACAGGAAAACCCCAAGACATTTTGCTGCTTGGCACCAAGTATCAACCTCCCTCACACACCCTGAATCAATATGCATAGTACCCAAAGACAGCTGACTTTTTTGGCACTTGATTTGGGAAATCCCACAATGGTCTCTTCCCATACCTGGTAGTAAACATACAAAAAGCAACAGCTGCCCCACTTTGCCTAATGTTAGGGCCGGCACATCCACTTAGGGTCTGGTTCTCTGATAGTGAGTGGCAGTTTGAGACAATTTACTGCCTGATTGACATTGCTTACTTCCCAAAATTATTTCAGCACTCTTGGTGAAAATACCAAAAGTATGTCTTCAATTCCTCTCTGAATAAATAAATTGTTAATTAACAATGTGCAGCCCTTTCACAGCACCCAGAATGAGCTGCTTGAGGTGATGCTCCACTGCCTAAAAGCAGAGCTGTCTCAATGAATGGCAATCTTGGGGATTCAGGGTACTTCCAGATACAGGATTCCAGTCAAGAGACTGCCATCAAAAGACATTGTGTTGCTATTCTGTTTTGTTTTTTTAATCTCCTCAACCGATTCTTTTTTTATGGTAAAGTAAAAGAAATAATGAAAGAAGTGTTGGGAAAAGGTTAGAGTATTACAGTTGTGAGTTCCTGCATGGCAGGGGGTTGGACTGGATGGCCCTTGTGGTCTCTTCCAATTCTATGATTCTATGGGTTGAGGGATAATATCCTCTTTGCCCCCTATATAATTCCATGAATGAGGCAGGGCAGCAACAGAATAAAAGCATAATTTTTGTAACCTAATTTTACGTAACTTATTTTATCTTTAAATATTGCCTGTGCTCTCATACAATTGGGCTTAAAATTTAAATCTCTCAAGTCAATTGGCCTGGGGTCAAATGAATACATCTTTCTGTTGGATGAATGTATTGGTGGGACCATGCAGTCAGCCAACCTGGAGGTGTTTGTGCAACATATCCATTTGTGATTTTACTGCTGCTACTCCTGAAGCTCCTCTGAGATGAAGATGCTTCCATTCAGAAGATGCTTCCATTCAGAGCAGCTGTGGGAATTACTGCCTTTGTAAAGGTGGATCCACTGGCTGTCCCTGAATCAAATCCTGCCCACATGGACGTCTTGCTTAAATGTTATCCCAGCCACGCACATCCAGTGAGGATAAGGTAACCTGTGTCTTATCTTGGAAGTAAGGTCACATCTACCTGACATGGTTGAGTGAGAATTAGGGTTGGTGCTTTGCCTGAGGAAGAATAGCAGAAAGTGGATAGGAAAGGGAGATCAGCAGTATGTATTGATCAGAAAGGAGCCTGAATATGAGGTTGTCAAGAGAAAGTATTTAAGGTGGGGAACTATTGTTGGTTTTGAAGAACTGATGTTACTTCCAGACTAGAAGTGACATTCAGGGGCTTCACCTGCTCCCAATCTTCAGATTCTGGTCCTGGTTTGCAATCCTAGATGTAAATCCAATTGCTAGTCCCATCCGTCTATTGAATCAATGAAATTTACACAAGTGTTACTTATCATTGAACAATTGATTAAGTGGTTCTATTCTGCTTTGAACTACCAGTTAGATAATCTCAAAGGTGCTACCAGATCTTTTTGCATACTGATTTTTTAGACTGAAGGCAATGTATTTCGATTGGATTTAGGTTATAGCTTGCAGGATATGCTTAAACTACAGTTCCCTGTTACAGATAGAATAGAAAACTGGTTTAACAGACCAGGAAGTCTCTTTTATTGCTGAGCATTTGAATGGAGGAGGTAAGATGTGAGCTCATGTTCCTGCTCCAACAAACTCTGATTTGTTGGGCTGAGGAAGTGATATCAAAATCAGATCTGGTTCCTCCCAAGGAAACTGACCCTGTGTGAAAAGCTTTTTCAGAAAATTCCTGCCACTTGGGGTTTACAAAACATTTCACAAACTATTAAGAGTTTCATTAAGAAATGCAAAAATTACCTCTTCAGTATGATTCTGGCACTGACAATTTTTACAAGTTGTTCCAGATTGTTAGTCTGTCTTTCAGGACAGATGGTGGCTCCAGTTGTATAGGACCGACCCGAAGCTATCGTTCATGCAATGTCCAGGTAAATTGTTCAATATACTCTCTTTCTTCTTCCTATCCTTCTCTTTCATGAGCTGATTATTTTTGAAACAGCCAGATGTGGCATCTACTCAACATCATCTTGATTTTCAGATGGCACTCAGAAACTAATTTTATTCATGATTACCCTACACTAATGAATTGCCCTCACAATTATTTAAGAAAGGTTAGCATTAAAAATGCATTGTTGTAATACCTTTATTAATCCAAAAAGGCACTTTAAAAAAAGACAGTGACACATAACATAAAAGTGTCCCAAAGCCGACACAATTTCTATGCCAGAAAATGTTCTTTCCCTCAAGAATTAAATACATTTCTACCCAGAAACTGGATTTCAGAAACAAAACATCAGAACTGAAGAGACATGAAACAAGGTTGGATGCAGTAAGAGTAATAAAGCAGAGACAAGAGGTAAAATGGACAGTTTACAGAAGAGATGGACAAAGTGCTCTCCCTGGATTTTGGTGAACTGCAATTTCCATAATCTCTTAGTACTGTCTATACTGAATGAGCTTTCTCTGATCAGTTGGAGTGCCACACAATTCCAAAAACCTGATTTACAGATTGTTATGCAAGTAATTGCTTGTGTAACTGATTTTTTCTCATTTTCTCTAACCTGAGTGAGGGGTATAGTTGGGAAGGAGCTGAGAGAATGCAGACCTCTTTTTTCACTTTATTAAATATTGCTTTTTCATTTTTTTACTCTTATTAAAACAAATATAACTTAACAAAATTCAACAGAATAAAATAAAATGTATAGTCGGTCAACATTCCTTAACAAAACATGTTTTAAACTCATATACACAAATTACTTTTTCTAGCTCTCAAGATAATATGTCATTCCAAAGACTTTGGGTCTAGATTATCTCTTTCTATTAGCAAAAGGAACAAATGGAAACCATTCCAAAATAAAAGAGTCATCATGAAGTTCATTTCTTGACCTGCAAACCTCTTGTGTTAGTTTTTCCATGAGAGCAAGAGACTACAGCTTCTCATGCCAACAGTCCAAGATAAAATCAAGTTGGCCTTTCCATTTTTGAGCAATCACCATGCCAACTACTAGGCAAAAAATAATATTAGATTTTTACTAATAAGATTGTTGTTTTCTTCTATAAACAAGAAGAGTAAATTTAGTGCTGGCAAAAGTGTCATGTTTTGACTTTTAAGGGTTTTTTTTTAAGCCAAAGTCTTTTGAGGTTTGGACAACATCACTACATATGAAAGAAAATATCTTTACAGTTTCTACATTACAGTTTCTCAACACTTTGCAGATATTTGCTTATTTATATAACTTGAGTTTCAGTGGAATACTACACCACTGATTAATCATTTAAAAACATTGTTCACCTAGTTTAGCTATTAATTAATAAATATTTAAATATGTGAATGTGATCATTTGTTTATATTGTATATGCAGTTCATTTTTCTGTATGGACTTATGGGATTTTGTATTTTACAAAACAACTTTTATACCTGTCTAACAAAGGTACAAAGGTATTTTACAATCATGCACTGGATGCCTTTACATTTTTTTCTGAATTGTGCAATTTCATCATATAGCGATCAGTTATCCTTGGATAATATTTTCTTGACATTTCATCATCACATTTGCTCATGTATGGAATGGGTGTATGGGAGGTTGGAATGAGGGAAAACTCTGGCAAAATCCTTATGTACAGAGATTATGGGTGACTGCATAGGGGGAAAAAAAAATCTGCAGAGTAAGCTCCATAAGATGCAAGCCATTTCCTGCTAAAAACCACAAGTGTTTAGAGTTTCTTTTGATACTCAGATGGTAATGAGTACTATGTTTGAACAAATGCAATAAAACTGAGGAAAAACTGGAGATATGAAGACAGGTGTGAGAAACTATGACTATGAACTTTAAGAACTGGAGTTTTGAATTATGTTCATTGTTTTGTGGGTTTCAGGTGATTGGCACAAAGACATCCACTGAGCTTCATGGCAGAATAGGAGCTGCATTATAGAAAGTATGCGGTCTGATAGCACTGCTGTAACTCCATCCTATTGAATCCTGTGATTTGTCATTTTACAAGTTCTTGAGCTTTCTTGGCAAAGAGTGCTGATGCCTCATAAAACTACAAATCTCAAGATTCTGTAGGATGGAGCCATGGCAGTAAAAGTGGTGTTGAACTGCATTATATAATAATAATAATAATAATAATAATAATAATAATAATAATAATAATAATAATAATAAATGTATTTATTTATACCCCGCTCCTCTGTCGAACAATCTCTTACAACAATTCAAATTACAACCAGAAATACAGACTAAAAAACCTAAAACCCCGCTCCCCCCCATTAAAAAGTATTAAACTACATATCCTTTAAAAGATTTTAACATAAAACATCACCAAATAAAATAGGCTTATTGGAGAGACTATAAACAAATAAGAGCAGTGGTATGTTATAGTATGTTTACTGCATACAGTGTCCCTTGTTACATGGTAATGATATCCAAAGTCATATGAGCACTCATATAAGAAGCAGATTCTGGACTATTTCCCATAAACTAGACAGATAAAAGAAAATACAGAAAATCACTTCCAGGAGAATTTTTCTGAATTAGTTGCTTGTCCTCTTGCATCTGAAACTAAACAACACACTTCTCTCTTTCTAGAAATGTCCTCAGGGTGCCAGAGATTTTCGGGCAGAACAATGTGCTGAATTTGATGGGACAGACTTCCAAGGAAAGCGATACAAGTGGCTCCCTTATTATGGAGGTAATACATAGATTTATTCATTCAAAAAGCTTTTTCATTTAGGGATCACATAATGTTTGGGTTAAGGTAAACTGGTTTTGTCTCGATATTTTTTTTAAAAAAAGGTCTAAGAATCATTACTTTCTGGGGGGGGAAAACATCTGGGATCTGCTGGAATAGTTTTTGCAAAGTCAATGAAAGAGATAGTCTGGCAAGTGTTGTTGTGTGCTTTCAAGTCATTTCTGTTAAGGGTGTGACTTATGTACAGGAAAAGAGATTCCACCTCAACATTAGGGGGAACTTCCTGACAGTAAGGGCGGTTCGACAGTGGAACACACTCCCTCGGAGAGTAGTGGAGTCTCCTTCCTTGGAGGACTTTAAGCAGAGGCTGGATGGCCATCTGTCGGGGATGCTTTGATTGGGAGTTCCTGCATGGCAGGGGGGTTAGACTGGATGGCCCTTGGGGTCTCTTCCAACTCTATGATTTTATGACCCTAAGGCAAATCCATCACATTTCTGAGGCTGAGAATGTGTGATTCACCCAAGGTCACCCAGTGGGTTTCCATGGCTGAGTGGGGAATCAAACCCTGTTCCCCGGAGTCGTATAGTCGAACTCTCAAACCACTACACTACACTATCTGGCAAGACAAAATCCAATAAGACACAAGCAATCTAGAGTAGTTCTTCCTATTAAGGCTACTTGAATACAATTTTAAATTATTTTAAAAGTTTAGTCTTATTCACACTTATTTGCTACTTGTTTAACTAATTCACATTGCTTATGCTAAAAACTGAATTCTCCTCTACCCCCCCCCCCCACCGGCTGAATCTGCACCACAGAATTAATGCAGTCTGACACTGATTTAACTGCCATGACTCAATGCTATGGAATTGTGGGAATTGTAGTTCTGTGAGACATTTAGCCTTCTCAGTCTGAGAACTCTGGTATTACAGCAAAACTAAAAAACCTAGAATTCCAAAGCATGGAGCAATGGCAGTTAAAATGATGTCGAACTGCATTATTTCTGCAGTATGGATGCAGCCTCTCCTAAAGTGTCAGTTGCCTTTTCCAAAACATTTCCATGGTAATAATGATAAATGGAGGACCAGTAAAGCATTCCAGCCAGAAAACAACTGTGTGCCCTTGGCATAAATTGTGCATAGAAAATTTGCATAAAAAGGAGGAAGGAGAAGAAGAAATGTGGTAGCATCTTTAATACTGGTTTTCATTTTAGCATGAGCTTGCATGAATATAAGCCCACTTCTTCAGATGCAGTACAGAGTGGTATTAAGGCCTCAGGTATAAAGCATATATATTATGCAGTTGTGGGAGTGGGATCGAATGCAATAGGATCCAAAAAGATGCAAATCATATCCCTTCACCTAAATATTCAAAGGGATGGGCAAGGTGATTTAGGTCTTTCAGATCTTTACAGCAGACAATAGTGCTGATGTGTGAAAGCTATAAATCTGCTTACCAAAAATCCATTTCCCTGGGCTAAAACTCTCCCTGAGAAGATACTTTTTGTTATATGTCCAGTAGTGAGGATTCTTGTGTTGCTATATATAGTGCACCATGCAGCCATTGTCTTTGTCCATACCTCTACTGATGGACTGGAATTTGTGAATAGAATTCAATCCAGCTGTTTCTCTCTAGTCTTACTTTGTAATTTCCTATTTCAAGGACTGTGACTTGTAAATCCCTTACTGTATGTCAAGGAAGGATGAAATGTTCTGCTACTGTTTTTGGATATTGCCATTTCTAATGTCAGATTTGTGTAGTTTAATCGTCTTGTGTAGATACTGTCCTGTTTATCCAAAGTAGAATGTGGAGAGGCTTCGCTTGTATAGGATGGTAATACATGGATCACATTGGAAGAAGAGCAACTAAATGTGCCTCTGATGTTGTGAGGATGTTATTGGTTCCTGTAATATTGCTCTCAGAGTAGATATGAGGACCAAGTTGGCATATGGGTTGGGGCAGGGTCTTATCCCTGCATTACCATTTGTGTTATTTATTTCCAGTTATTGATGTATTCTGTTGTAAGTTTTCGATAGAGCTTGGTGCTTAGAAATCCTGAGGTCAAATTACCGCTTGGTGCTGCATCTAAAGAATCCACAAACGCTCATGCTAATATAAAAACCAGTTAGTTTTAAAGATGCTGCCATATTTCTTTTTTTCTTCCCCCCCCCCCTTCTCCTTTTTACGTTGCAAGGAAGGGACTAACATGATTACTTCTATGAAAAAGTTGAAAGATAATGTAACTATGCCTTTGGTATGGCCCCTGCATATTACAAATTGCAAAAGACACTGTGCATGTGTGCACAGAAAATGCAAAAGAGATTTAATTTGGGAAAGCCAAACCCTAAGTGTACAAAATGAATAAAAGAATGGTAAAAAAATATTTTATTTTGGTTAACATAAACTAAATTGAAGCAACTAGTAAATGTTCCGAACAGTCAATTTGTTCCAGTTTAACAAAGTGTGCTCGTAAAATAGGAAATAATATATGCTCCAACCTTTGAATCCTTGGTTTAGAACAGCCTTCTGCAACTCAATACCCGGATATTGTAGTCCAACACATGAGGAAGGAAATGGGTTGAGAAATTCTGTTCTAGATACTACCGTACATAATAATTCTTTACTTATTTTTTAAAGTATCCTGTAAACAGAAATCATGCTATACAATGGGCCCTTGGTAACCACTGAAGTTTGGTTCCAGGATTCCCCACAGATACCAAAATCCATGGATGCTCAAGTCCCATTAAATACAAAGACATAGACTAGAGAAATGGTGTCCCTTATATAAAATGGCAAAAAGAAAGTTTGCTTTTGGAATGTATATTATTTTTGAATATTTTCAGACCTTGTGTGATTGAATCCTTAGATTAAAAAAAAAAAGATCTGTAGATAAGAGGACTGACTGTATAAAAGGCATCTTCAATAAAACTCTGCTCTCTTTGGAATTCAGTTTCCTATATGAAATAAGAATAAGTGCTCTGTCACACTACACAATTATAGCACTATATTCCACTTTAGAAAGCCAGAGTGGTGTTGCATTGGACTGTGGCTCTGGAGAGCAGGGTTCAAATACCAGCTTGGCCATGGAAACCCACTGGGTGACCCTGGGCAAGTCACACTCTCTCAGCCTCAGAGGATGGGCCCTAAATTTCAGATGTCTTTATGGGGAAACAGCATGTTAAGTAAAATACTGCTTTTAAAACTTTGTTCATAGCTCCCAACAAATGCGAACTAAACTGCATCCCAAAGGGAGAAAACTTCTACTACAGACACAAAGAAGCCGTGATTGATGGAACCCCCTGTGAGCCGGGGAAGCGTGATATCTGTGTGGAGGGAGTCTGTCAGGTAATAATCACATTTCCCCCCTTTCTTCCTCTCCTCAAGGCCTGATGCAGGGTACATGTTAAAATACAAAACACATGTTTAAAAAAAACACACACATAAAACCAACAGTTAAAATAGAAGACTATAAAACCATTAAAATACACTCATATAATACATTCTTTAAAATATACCAATTAAAAAGTCATGATTTAAAATGGACTGGGTAGGCCTGCTGGAATGTATTAGTATCCCTTTGACTCTTCCTCAAAAACAGCATACAACTTCCTCTCCTTATTTACCTGTCCTTATTTACCTATCAACTCTTCTTTGAAAGAGCTCCGAGAGAGTTAGGAATTGGGGACTCTGCTTTGCAGTGGCTCTGTTCCTACCTCTCGGGCAGATTCCAGAGGGTGATGCTGGAGGACAGCTGCTCTTCTAAAAAAGAGCTGACATCTGG
>CM034701.1:65490057-65500353 GCA_020142125.1 Phrynosoma platyrhinos | reverse complement strand
CTGAATCCAAACAAAACGGAGGTACTTGTGATAGGTAACCCTAATCCGGGTATGGAGATAAGTTCACCAATCCTGGATGGGGTCACACGTCCCCTAAAGCACTGCATTCGCAGTTTGGGTGTGCTCTTGGACTCATCTCTCCAACTGTCACCTCAGATTGATGTGACGGCCAAGAATGCCTGTTATCAGCTTTGGCTGATACACCAGCTGCGACCCTACCTGGAGCCATGGGACCTAGAAATGGTTGTACATGCGCTGGTAACCTCTTGCCTCGATTTCTGTAATGGGCTCTACATGGGGCAGCCCTTGTGCCACGTTCAGAAGCTTCAACTGGTACAAAACATCGCAGCCAGACTGGTCACAGGAAAATCTAAGTTCGACCGGATAACACCAATTTCAAATCCTTACACTGGCTACCTGTTAGCTTCCGGGCACAGTATAAGGTGTTGGTTATTACCTATAAAGCCCTTCATGGCTTGGGTCCAGCTTACTTGAAGGAACGCCTCCTCCCATATAATCCTTCCCTCATACTCAGGTCCTCTGGGAGGAACTTACTACAGTCAATGAAAACTAGACTGGTGGTGACTTCCCAGAGGACCTTTTCAGCTGCCGCTCCTAAAATTTGGAATGACCTGCCGGAGGAGACTCGCCAGATTACATCCCTTGACGTTTTTAAAAAAGCGATAAAAACGATTCTCTTCCAGCAGGCCTTCCCATACTGACCTCTGTCCTAATCTGAACTAAACTGCCCATCTGATCTATCTCCCCTAGACATTGCCACTGTTATTAACTGTTTTTATATATTGCTTAGTTATAGGGATTTTATTGTTGTAATTTTATATCGAAGGAAGGTTGGGTCAAAGGGGTGGGGGGTTTGGGGATTATTTTCTTGTTATTATTTCTGTAATTGTTTTAATCTTTGCTGTTAACCGCCTCAATCCTCAACAGGGAGAGGCGGGATACAAATTATTATTATTATTATTATTATTATTATTATCATGATATACATAAGTTATCCCATTTTACCAATCAACAGCTTTGGACCTAATCACACAGAGGCAAATTGTTTAAATCCCGTGCAGAAATGGGATTTTAAAATCTGGAAACCCCCCCACAAAAATGGGTTATTTTCAGATGTGTTTTCAGACGTGTACACACAGTTCCCAAAAGTAAAAAGGAGCAGGTTTTGGTGACTTTCCATTCAGATTAATGTTGCATTATTTTTCCTTGACGCCAACGTTGCGTGAAAAACAACCCGCTTTTCCGGGTTATTTCTACTTTCTGTTCGGGTTAACCCCAAATGTCGTATGAAAAACAACCTGCTTTTGCGGGTTGTTTTCACTTTAAATCCAGTTTCTTCATGGGATCCATCCCATGTAATAAACCCCTTTGTTGGGAATACTAAGCTGAGAGGCAGTGACATGCCCAATGTTACTACTTGAGTTTCTTGTTTAAAACTGGGCTTGCAATTCTGGTCCTCCTAATCAGGCATGCTACCACTTACATACTATTGGTTCCCTTTGCTTCTTTATGTCCTGCTCCATCTCTTCTGTGGTTATGTTACTTCATGAGACCCAGCAAACTAATTTTAATTTTGAATATCACTGTGTATTCCAAAGACATAACTGTGTTAATCTGTCACAACGTAAAAAGGAAAATGGGAGATATTGCAATGTCCTTGAAAGCGCATGCTGAAATCAACCGATTAGTCTCAAAGGCATTACCAGATTCCTTCTTCCTACCACTCCCATTTTCTTTTTCATTCTGTGGACTCCAGATAGTGTAGGAGTCTCCTTTGGGACTCAAGTTGGCAAAAGGGTGAGAGCATGAAAACAGAAATTCTTGTTTTGGCTGGCAGATATATAGAGATCCTCTGAGCTGCCAGCTCCCATTGGGCATGGCCTTTGTTGGATCCTTAAATCAGTAATGTTCATATTTTAACCTAGCATGAGGGAGGAAAAAAACGATTGGGAAGTTTTTCTGGTTCCTCTGGGAGAAGGGCACAGACCAGAACTGTAGATTTCAGAAGAATGAAATGCCTTCTATTCTTAGCTATAAGAGGGCTTGGATGGAGTTTACTGCATTTGCAGTAGTGGCCACTAGAGTGTACACAAAGACAAGGGGAAAATGATTAAGATTTTCTTGAACAGGGAGAGGGTAGAAGAGAAAAGGGAGTTATTACTCTATCCCTAAGTGAAAGTCCTGCAGTTTTTCTCTTGCAACTGTACTCATCCTTTCTCTTCAAGAAAAGGAGACTCACACCTTCACATTTTTCCTAAGCTTGGCTTTCTGAAGCTGTCAACTTTCCTATTTCTTTGGGTAGCTGCTTAAGATGATATCTCCAGCCTAGACCTTTCCATCTTTATCATGTGCCCCTACACACTTTGGCTGGATCTGCCCCTTCCTTTTTGACCTACCTTCTTCAGTAGATTTCTTTTGGTTTGTTTAGGGAAAGGTTATTCTCTTGGGCAGCTTGAGGCACAGGAATAGTTAGTGTGGGATACAGCTCTGGAAGTACATTAGTATCTGAACTCATTTCTGACTTATGGCAACCCTAAGGCGACCTTATCATGGGGTCTTCTTGATAAGTTTATTCAGAGGGGATTTCCCATTGGCATCTTCTGAGGCTGAGAGAGAGTGACGATGAAAGTCAACCAATGGGTTTCCATGGCTGAGCTAGGAATCGAAACCTGGTCTCCAGAGCCATAGTCCAAGGCTCAGACTACTACACCATGCCGGCTCTCATCTGAATTCAGTTAGCCATAATGATGGTCAGCTAAAAATAATCTTGCGATTTTAAAACATCATTCTGTGGTTTCATTACAAATGCTAGATACCGTATTTTCCGGCGTATAAGACGATTGGGCGTATAAGACGACCCCCCACTTTTCCAGTTAAAATACAGAGTTTGGAAAGAGTATGACTTCCAAAACTGTTGTTGTTGTTGCTGTGCACCTTCAAGTCATTTCCAACTGATGATGACACTAAGGCAAACCTATCATGGACCTCCTTATACCCAGCGTATAAGACGACCCCCCACTTTAACCCCAGATTTTGCAGGTTAAAAAGTAGTCTTATACGCCAGAAAATAAGGTATATATTTTGATCTGTACTCAGCATTCTACTATTGTCAAGTAATATTGTCTTTTTTCACACAGAAAACTAATTCTTTAAATTTGTCTCACATTTGTGTGAAATCTGGAATTTCTACTGGCAATGTATCAATATATTTTCTTAGCTTGGAAGCAATGTTTTCCCAGAGGTGATTTGAAAAAGGGATTACTGTTTGTGTATTTATGCATCCTTTTTTGCCTTGGAAACAAATTTTGCAAGTTTTAATATTGTTTTTAAAGTAGCAAAATTTGTTTGACCATAGATCATAATAGATCACTTTCATGGCCTTCCTGAAATCACTTTCAGCTCTTTTAAAAACTATTGTCTGTCTCCAGTTGATTCCTCAACTCAAATGTAAGCCTTTTAGCTTGTTTGGCTTACGCTGCATGTGGTCTGTGGGATCATCCTTGCACTTATGTTTGCCCTGTGCTGTTTTACAGGCTGTTGGCTGTGATAACATGTTGAATTCTTCCAAGAAGGAAGACAAGTGTCTGCAGTGTGGAGGAGATGGCAGGGCCTGTTTTGAAGTGAAAGGTCTCTTTGATGTACCCAATCTCCCCAAAGGTACAAATTGGTGGCTTTGCCACAAGAGTTTAGTAAGATTGCAAAAATATTTAAACTAGAGTTGACAAAGAGAATGAACTATGCTTCTTAATCCATTTATATCTTTGAAGTCAAAACTGGTAACTGGAACACAGGAATCACTGATGAAGCTTGGTGACACTGCTTTAGGTCATATTTTATCAATTACATGGATGGGTTGCTTTAAGGGTAGTATGAATCTGGATGCAGCCAATTCAGAATCGATGGAGTAGTTACAGCTGAATTTATATCATTTTCCACTTAACTGCTCTTCATTTGGAAATGTACCCTCTGTTCACACAAGGGTGACTTTACTCTCGCCTCTTTTTCTTCACTACCATCTGTCTTAGTAAGGTGAATTTATTGGTACTGACTTGCTCTACTTTTTTTTAGGTTACAACCAAATCTTAATCATTCCCATGGGGGCCACAAGTATCCAGATTAAGGAAGCAACACCTACCAGGAACTTCTTGGGTACGTATAGCATTCTTAATGGGTATTTTTACTGTTGTTCTGTGCAAACGGGCTTAAAGTACACAATGCACAAATCGGTTTTAACCTACATTTTGCACAATGTTGTTCAATATGTTTCAAAATATAACATGGTACTGTTTGAAGGATGCTAAGCACAATGTTCCATTCCAATAATCTGTGTTGATTGTAATGATGTTATCTTGAGAGGTCTTGTGTTTTGTGTCATGGAGCAAGACAAACATGAGAGACTTGCAGGCCCAGTTGAAGTGGATGAGAAAACCAAGAAAGATTATGCCTTATGCTTGTGAAATAACCTATTCAGCCACACTAACTTTACAAATTGAGGCCCATCTATCAGGAAAATGTGAATAACCCTGACCAAAGTCGTTACACATATATGACTCCAAGGTGTTTCGCAAACACTATGCAATGAGGTGGTCACACACACACACACACACAACTGTCAAGGTTATGTTCTCAATAACCTTACCAAATCTGCACATATCAGTGAAACAACTGGCATCCACTGTGACCAAATATATGGAACATAACAATCCTTTCACATCTCACAGCAGAGGTGTTTTCTCACCGGGCATCAGTCTTTTATAATGGGCCTGGAATTATAGGTGATTCTTTTCTTTTAAACTATATTGCATTGTTTTAATACTTTTTCTGACCTCTGCAATTTTTTCTTCCCAGCCATCAAAAATGTGCAAGGAGCATACTACCTAAATGGACACTGGACAATTGAGTTTAGTCGGGCCTTGCAAATTGCTAGCACGGTTGTACATTATGACAGGGGGTCAGAGGGTGACCTGGCTCCTGAGCTTCTTCATGCCAGAGGTCCCACCACTGAACCTTTGGTTATCGAGGTAAGCAGGTCTGTACACTTTGCTGTTACATATACTTCACCATAGCTTGAAAAGTTACTTTTGGGGATGACAGTTCCCAGAATCCCACGTCTCTAGGAAACTGTAGTGCTTTTTTTCTGAGCTCTTTTGTGGAGTAGTTGTTCAGGGAGTTGTGTGAGTAGTTCACAGCCATAGTTGGAAGCAACTGCAAGAGCCATTCTAGTCCAGCCCTTTATGCACAAGCTGAAGCACTATCAAAACATGGCCATCCAATCTCTTTTTAAATACTTCCATAGAAAAAGAGTCCACTGCCCTACCAGGCAGTCTATTACATTGCTGGTAATTTCTTTCAAACGTTTAGGTGGAATTTGTTTCCTTGTACTTTTAATACATATCCACTCCCCCAAGCCAATCCTCACAGGACTTCGTTTCCAGATGTTTTACCATCATGATTTCCCTCTGGTAGCCATGTTCCATCTTGTCAATTTCCTTGTTAAACTGTGGTGCTCAGTTTTCCAAGTGAGATCTGCCCAAAGCAGACTAGAATAGTACTATCACTTCTCCTGATGTAGACACAATGCTGAGAGCTGTAATCCAAAAAGGATTTTTCCTAAACTGCTCCAATGATATTGCTGTGGATTATTCCTAGAACTGAGAATTAAGGGATGCCACACAGTCATAAATAAAAGGTACTGTTAAGTAAATTGAAAGGGGAACAGTCATTTCTTGGCTCAAGACCCAATAGAAAAAGGAAGGAAGGGAGAATTGGCAATGATGTTACCTAAGATTTATTCACCAGTCAAATGATGAGATGTTCCCATGTTTCCTGTGCATTAAGGTCAGTTTAAAATAGTTGCTTGTCACTTAACAAGAGAAACAGGATAAAACCTCTTTAGAAAGGAAGCAGTTCATTCTCTTCATCGAAAGAAGTTTAGTTTAATTATATTACATTCATGACAGGTAGGGCACAAAGCAGATCCCAGAAACCAAGTGTCCAAATGGGAGAGGAGCAGCAGATAGGAAGGGAGTATGCTTTGGCAAGGATCCAGATGTTAGGTCTAGTTCACACAAATAGCCAAAAAGGCAGGAAAACTTCCTGGACTGTACCATTTCAGACAAAAAATAGGTAACCATATGGATAAATGCTATGGATGATAAAACATCTGAATGAAATCACCATAAATAGGATCACAATAGCACAATTACAAATAGTGATGCTGCTCAGAATATGCCACATTATTTAGCAATATCTTACTAATGACTAGATGTGACTTGGCTAAAATCCAAATCGTGATCAGAAATACCTGGTAAACTGTAAAACCAAGATGAGAATGATTATGATGATGGGTGGTGGTAGTGGTGTATGGTTTGTAGATATGCAACAAGCATGTCAGGGGAAAGGCTAGGCTAGACATTTTATTCCTATTACCTAGATTTCCAGGTATAGGGTAGAGTTCTTTTGTTGTTGTTTGTATAGCTCTCCAGATGGTGTTAGACTGCAACTTCACTATTGGTTATACTGTTGAGGGCTGATGGTAGGAACAGTGCAGCAATATCTGGAGGACCATGCTTTGCCCATCCCTGCTTTAGAAGAATATTTGTTCTCATATAACCCACTTGTGCACATACACACAGCCAAAAATGCTGTACGCTGGGCTTTACCACTTCCTCATCTGCGGTTTGTGTGAATTGAGCAAATGCCAGGAAGGGCTGCCACAAGTGGAAACAACAACAATAATACCTGCTTTGCTTCATTCCCTTTAGCTTATCAGCCAGGAACCAAACCAAGGAGTACATTATGAATACTACCTTCCATTCCAAAGGCAGAGCTCTGCCTACAGATGGGGCTATGGTTCGTGGGGCGAATGCAGTGCAGAGTGTGGTGGAGGTAACTATTGAGCATGAAATGCAAGCATATTATTATTTCATTTGTTTAAAGCATTTAAAGTAATAATTTCCCAGCTGCAGTATAAATCCCAGGCAAAAATCAAGTGCTTCAAAACAGATGCAAGACACAGAGGATTTGCACCAGTGAGGACCCAGGTCTCATTATACAATGGAACCTTCCTATACAATGGTTCAGACCACGACCACCACCTCTCCAGCGCATAGGAAAAAAATGCAGACAGTCACCTCACTGCATGCGTGCACCACCTTTGAATAACATGAGACATGGCAAACCATGGACTCTCCAATCCACCAATCACTAGTCCGCTGATGCAGTTGGCTGCTGTACTATATTCTCCCATGGATGTGCTTATCATGTGTTAGTTTGTGCAGCTGACGTCAAGCAAGACTTTGGGGCCACTTCTTTCATGCCTTTGTAATGATTCCACAGAGTTACATACATCCCTTGCCTGTTGCCCCTTCAAGCATTTGATCACCTAATTGTATTGTTTGGTTACTTATACAGATTAAAATATAGTTCTACAACTGTGTAATGTGAATGGGCCCTAGGAGTCTTCCAACTCAAAGTATCCTAATACAAATGATCCAGCCTACAAGATGCCCATAGACAAGAACAAATACCAAGGATCATAGAATCATAGACACTTAGAGTTGGAAGGGACCACAAAGGGAATTTAGTCCAACCCCCTGCCCTACAGGAATACACAACTACAGCACTCCCAAGAGGTGCCCACCCAACCTCTTCTTAAAGACCTCCAAAGATGGAGAGTCAATCACACTCCAAGACAGTCCATTCCACTGTTGAACAATTCTTGCAATAAACAACTTCTTTCTAATGTTTAGGTGGAATCTCTATTTTTTTAAATTTGCATCCATTGGTTCATGTTCTAGTCTCTGGACAGCAGGAGACAAGCTGCCTCTATTTTCTATATGACATTGTCATTATTTCAATACTAACATCAACTAGGGTGGTGGGGCTACTCTGTAAACCAAGTGAGGTGTATGCATCATTTTTAGATGGCGAAAGAACTGCTAACTGGCTGCCTTGACTATAACAACAGCAGCAACAGTAACAACAACAGCTTCATGTATAAACAAAACAAAATGTTTGCTGACAGTCAGTGCAGAAATTATATCATAGCAGCATTGTGATAAAAGAATAACTACGGAGAGAAACTCTTCTTGGCTGCTTTGGGAGGTACTGTTCTGTAACAGAAATACAGCATTGATTGAAGTGCAGTCATGACATAAAGTCCTAACATCTGTTCACCCTTCCCAAAATCAGACTTGATTCTTAGTTGGTTGATGTGCTCTAGATACATATATTAGGACGTTATCACACCTTGATTCCGCAAATGGCTTTCACACGTAATTACCTTAATTGCGAAATTACAGTAAGCGCATTTAACGTTCACACACAAGTGAGAAAAGCCCGTAAATGTACTAGAAATGAGCTTCTTGCACATAGATAGAGGAATGCTCGCCGTGGAACCATGGGAAAAGCAGGGAAATGCTCCCAAATGCCTATTTGCTTTTCACATTACAGTAAATGCGAAATTACCTTAATTTCGCATTTGCATTTCGTCCAAACAACCGAATTTCAAAAGATCTCGGATAACACCAGTTTCTGTCCACTTTCTGTCCAGTTTCTGTGTGACGTCATGTGAAAACGCAAGGCACAAATCCAGTTTTTGTTTGGGATTTGTGTGGATTAACCAGCAGATTTGCCCCCATGTGATAACATCCTTAGATGACTTGTGATGCAGGTTGGACACCAGTAATTTAAAGGAAATCTCACATTCCAGTGGTGGCTATATATATATATATATATACGTATATATATATCAGAGACAATTCTAAGGCTCTTATCTTGTTTCTGAGTCACTTCTCTTACAGGGGCACATGTCTCTCACAGCACATATACCCAAAGTATCTTGGTCTGCCATCCAACTTTGTTCCCTAGACAGGAAGTAGATGATGGAATTCTCTATTGTTCTGGAAATACTATGATTGTAATCTGATTGCTATGGATCATTAGTCTTCACAAAGATGTGCTTTGCTCTTTTTTCTGCCTGTAGGTTATCAGTCACGGCTGGTCTTTTGCACCATTGACAATGAAGAATATCCAGGCTACATGTGCAGAGATAAACCACAGCCAGAAAATAACCGCACTTGCAATCCCCAGCCATGCCCCCAGACAAAACGGTGAGATTTAACATTGTTTTTACAATCTGATTTCTGAAATAATATACAGTTTAAGAACCTAGCAAGCCTGAATTTAAGCCGCAGGGTCTTTTTTCAGCTATTAATGCTCTCAAAGGAAATACAAATGGGGAGACACTGTGGTTCCTAAAACGTAAGGGCTAAACAGATAGTTATTCAAGAAAAGCCAATATGGTGTAATTGGTTTGAGTGTTACCAGGGTTTGAATTCCTTTTTGGCCAGGGAAACAGACTGGGTGACCTTGGGCAAGTCACACTCTCTCAGCCTCAGAGGAAGGCAAAGGCAACTCACCTCTGAACAAATCTAGCCAAGAAAACCCTGTGATATCTCTGGGCATGCTATGGTGAGAAAGGATGAAACGTAGTTAGAAGGACCACAGAACTTATTCTGTCTCAGAGGAAAATAGTCATTATGGTGAATATAAGCAATAAGCAACAAGTGCCTGTGTTTAGATTTAACTTAAATTTCACCCACCATGGTATAATTATTTGAACATGCTGCTTTTTATAAATGTAGAATAACAAAGAATAAAAAAATAGAGAAATGAAATAACATTAAATCTATGCTCATGATATGCATAGATTTTAAAGTCACCCTTCAGAACTCTGAATAGCAATAGGATCTGAACCCTGGCAGAGATAGATAGATTATTGACATTTCTAGCCAGGAAATTATCAAGATTCATCCAACAGGCTATTGAATGGGTCCTTATGACTAGACCAAGGAACAAAAAGAGCATAATTATGTCTCCAGTGCAATTCAGATTCAGTAGCCACATTGAAAACACCTCCAATATCTGCTGCTGTTGATAAATGCAACTGTCAAAGGGGGAAATCCTCATAGAAGCCATTGTGTGGGGACAGGGACAGTTTTTAAATGTTCTTTCTCTACACAGACTGTGGCCTAAATCCAAATGTCAAGCCTTTCCCCAACCCCTGAATTTCTGTTAACTGTGAAGAAGAAAATATGCAAGTAGAATTCCTTTCACTTCACAGCTGGGGGCTTCCATGTCAGTGAAGCAATGGATCTGCTCCAGTTTATAGTCCAAAATTTAAAGGAATCACCCAAGGTGCTGAACTCAACCCTCCAGATAGGTTCAGCTCCTTGCACTAGTCCCAAGGTGGACTAAAAACTAGACTCACTG
>CM034701.1:65419403-65475302 GCA_020142125.1 Phrynosoma platyrhinos | reverse complement strand
TTGAAGGTAGGTATGTTCTCTTCATCCCCTTCCATGTCTGAAGGCTCTGCTGCTGAAAGGCTAGTTGCTTGAGCCTCCTTGGAGGCCACAGACTCTGCTTGAGCTTGCAGGGCAGAATTAGGCCCAGGCTCAGGTTCAAACTGAGGCTCTGGCTCAGCCTCCTCGTCCTCCTCTGAGTTCTCAGGCTGGCTGGGCATGACATCCTCTTTGTGACACGTGCAGGCATATGTTACACTGTGTGTGTGGAGAGATTTTTTGGAGCAACAGACAATAATCATAACCAGCTGACAGTGGCATAAGTGGAGTTGTGCATGTGGGGTCATTGGGCATGTGGCAGCACGTTAAAATACAGTGACTAGTGTCTGAATGAGAATTGCCTATTTACAATGCCATTGCACATTGAACAGTACTCTGAAATTGCACAAAAGGTTGTCAGCCTGCCAGCTGAACCACTGATCCAAAATACCTTGTGCTACATTGAAATTTGGTGTTCCATAATATAACTCTACTAATGGAGTCTTACGATACACTGAAACAATATAGGATCTCAGCCAGGTTGGAGGACATGCTCATTTTCTCCAAATGTTCCAGTTCAATGAAGATGTGCAATGCTTTTTCTCAGCAGGGCAAAGGCAAAGGTCTTTGTAGTCGCTAATGTTGATACCACTGCCACCTCCTCTTTTTCTTCTTCTTCTTCTTCTTCTTCTACTACTACTACTACTACTACTACTACTACTACTTTTTCTTCTTAAAATACAATACAGTTAAAACATACAAAAGATCCCTCTACTGACTTTAAAAAAAAATGATGACAGATTTCTATAGTAAAAAAAATATACTTTTGCTATGCCAAAGCAGCATGGAGTTAGTTCATGAAGTCTAAAATCAGGATTAAAGTTTCTGAACTCTTGTCACAGCATTTGATTTATTGAACATGGTACTGACAACAGTGATTGGGCTGAGAGATAGAATCAATCAATAATTTTTGTAACCACCTAATCTATTATTGCTGTTTATTTTCTGCCTTCTCTTGGTAGCTTATCCTGTTGGTTGTCTGCTACCGAATGCCCATGGCCCCTGCACAGACTGGACAACTCGCTGGTACTTTGTAAATGATGTTGGGAAATGCAATCGATTCTGGTATGGGGGCTGCCATGGCAATAAGAACAATTTTGATTCTGAAGAGGAGTGCATGAAAACTTGTCATGGACAAGGAGAAAGAAGTGACACAAGGCATCACCATCATCACCACCAGGTTCATTCTGGTTCTGGAATGCACTCAACAGTGGATGGGGGAAGACAAAGAGATCCAGCAAACCATCTGCATGGTTTGGCAGGAACTCTAGCCTCTGGACACTCTGAGAGGCGGCTGACCATGAATGGTCAGACAGTCCACCATGAACGTGAAGACTGGAGGAGGGAATCTGGAGCAGATGGCTCAACTGTGAATGAATTTGAGCACCAAGCCTCACCAGTCTCACCCTTCCAACATTCTCTAAACAGGTAACTTTTTGTATTGGTATGCTTTTCTACAGAAGGGATGTTTTTGCAGCATTAAAACTTATTGTCATTTACCAAGGAAACTCTTCCATAAAGCAGCCCAGTGTAGCTCTGCTATAGGGATTTCCACACCTCCATCCTTAGATATCAGGACAGCCAGGACTTTATTTTTTAAGCTAATCTTGATAAAGGAACATTTTCTAAAGTTAAATTTATATCTTGCCTTTCTCCCAAAATAGGATTCAAGGCAGCTTATCAAAGGCAATCCCATGTAGACTACGTTACAGTAGTCCAAATAGTTTGTGCCACTGACTTCTCAAGGAATGGGTGCTGCTGGCACAGTAGTTTTAACTATGCAAATGCACTCTTGGCCACATCCAAAACCTAGGTATCCAGGCTCTTTTGGACTACAACTCCTAGGATCCCAAGCCTTCCTGTGTTGGAATCCTTGGTCCACACTCTGATGTCAAATGGTTGTATTTTTCTAAAATTGAGTATAACCTCATATTCTTTTAGAGGCATTTATGACAATGGAAGTAGGTTTGTTCAGGACACGGCTCCATTTCCTAGATTATTTGGAAATGGTAGCCTGGTTTGGTCTCCCACCTTAAGATAACACTGTTCTAGATGAGGAACTGTCTAAATTTTTCCACAGGATCTTATGTCAATGATTTTCGGTGGTTTGGCATGCAAGTGATGTAGAAGTTTTAATTCACCCTTGTCAATTAATATTTTTGTCCATTCTGCCAAAGGTGTGTCTCCTTCTGCTTCCTCCCAGCTACAAAAGCATACACCCTGGTTCTAAAACAATCCAATTCTGACATAGATTCATAAGACTAGTTAATGACTCCATTGCCCTTGCAAAAATGTTAAATTGTTTCTGTTTTGGCTCACAGCAATGCCTTTATCATCCTTTTTAAAGCCACCTTAGAGGGAAACTACCATGTGTCTTTCAGGGTCCTCTTGGATGGATCATCATCTTCTGCAGTGGAAGCAGGCCTGGGACAAAGCATCCGTCTTCTTTGTAAGGCTGGCAATTCCCCTTTTTCCAGAGTGGAATGGCAGAAAGATGGGCGGCCAGTGTCTTCTGACAGGTGAGTCTGATCCCTGGATCCTCCCCACTTTGGGACACCCCCACAATGGATATATGCCAGTATGTAGATTTCAGAGTAAGTCAAGGACATTGACTTTGTTACCCCAAGGTCTAGACTCCCTCCACACCCCTCTTTTTGATATCTTTTTGATATCAAGTTGATATCAAAGGGATGTGTTGGCACTTAGCACCTCCAGTGTGGGAAACTAGCCATGCCATATAAGTACATCCGTGACCATATAAGGAGATCTGACTGACTCAGCATGGGGGAAAGCTAAAGCATGTAGCCAGGAAATATCAAGCAAGATCAGAATCTGCATAATCCCTTCAGTAATGGCATGATGGTGGGTGATAGACCTGGGCCTCACAAATGAACAGAAATCCAAAAATGCATCCCTCTGGAAGTGAAACCTCTTTGTCCAAAGCCATTTGCACTGATTGTTCAGTCATTTACAAGTCCCCATCTTATTCCTCTTTCCTACAAACTTCATTTTAATTCCAAATTCTGCCCTGGGATACAATCTGCCCTATAAATATGCCTGCGAAGGCACCCCCAATTTGGTCTCATTTGAGGTCAGACAGACATGTTATCGATATCTCACCTCAGCAACTGCTGGCCACCAGCATTCACAGACAGCATGCTGAGCCACTTTCATTTCACAAAAAATTTGCCTATTGAAACCTCCAGTTCTGGAATCAGTACAGTATTACCCTCTGCAATCCTGAAAGTTACTATCTGTTACCACCATTTATGTAGTTAGTGCTTATATGTGTGTCTGAGTGACTGTCTCTGTGTGAATGGTGATTTATTTGTACATTCAGACGTTGCATTCTGCAGTTTTGTTTCTTAGAATCAATATACACAGGCTTGTTCTCTGCTTTTAGTTGCCCAAGCCCTCTCAGCAGCTTTAGGTGAGCTAATAAAATTCCCCTAACAAATATTGATTGTGGGTGCCCTCTCAAGGCCCTGGCATTTTGGGTAACAACTTTGGAGATTGCAGATTGAGTTTCCATTATCTGAAATGCTTAGTACCAGAAGTGTTTTGGATTTTGGAAAATTTGCATATATATATATATATATATATATATATATATATATATATATATAATGAGATATCTTGGAGATGGGGCCCAAGTCTAAACATGAAATTCATTTATATTTCATATACACCTTATACATATATCCTGAAGATAATTTTATACACAATATTTTTAATAATTGTGTACATGAAAGCAAATGTGTCACTATCTCAGCCAGCCATGTGGACAATTTTGGATTTTGGAGTGTTTTGGATTTTGTAATTCCAGAAATGGGACACTTAATCTGTATTAATTGTTAAAAATAAGTGAGACCTGTAATTAAATGTTGTAATGTGAAATGCTGCTGTTCAGATTGTCAGTCACTCCCATCCCTTCCCTTCCCATTCATAGTTTTCCCCCCTCTTATTTTAAGTTTTCCGTCAGTATTTTGTGCCCACTGACCATGTTCAGTCTTCATTGAGCTATCTGGAGAGGGAATTTATCACCTATTTATTTTTTTTTTATTTTTTGTTTGTTTGTTTTTTTACAAACTATAGGGTTTCCCCACTTGAAACCTTCCACTTGTTGGTGAATAGTGCCATTTTGACTACATTAAGGATCAGAACTCGGAAAACTGTGTTTACTCTTAACAAATACAATTAGTTGATATCATATGGTACATAAATTCTGTACCATGCAAAGCAAAATCCTGTGGCCTATGTTCATATTATCAAATTAAACAGGTTTTAGATATATATTAGTACAGTGTGTTGCAATATTTACTTGGCTCTTCTTTTCCTGATCAACCATCTGTCATGTCTTTACCTACTCACTTTTAAGCCAGTTAATCAGTGAGATGTTAGTATTTATTAATGTGTTACTTTGTATTAGTATTTATTAGTCTGAAGAAATCTTGCTAAGAAAACCCTGTGATAGATCCACCTTAGGGTTTCCATAAGTGGGAAATGACTTGAAAGAATACAAAAACAGTATTGTTATTATTTTTAGTATTAGAAGGGAATGTGGAAGGAAAAAGTAGCCTTACGAATGTTATTTAGAAGTAGGAATAGATATGTACAAGATCAGATCAGCGTAAGAGGAATAGATTCCAAATTTCCTCCCATGGAGCAGGCAGGAGTTGAAAGAGAGGAGTCAGAGATAAAGTTTGGGAAAGATAATTTGATTCCTGCCTCTGGGCTGGCGAAGTGTGGAGTTAACTAGTGACATTGCTGTGGATTTCTCTACTGCAGTGCTTCAGAATGAGTCTTCGTGGTAGGGACCAACTATTCACTTTGCACTATTTGCCGGGCTCTCCTATCTACCAAACCATTAGAAATCTTGAACAGCCACCTTCTGCATTTTTGTCCTCTTACTTTTGTGCCAGTAAATAATTATTTAATGGCTATGGGGATAGTGTACTTGATGCCAGCATCATTTTTGGTGTAGTTATAGCCATGCTTTGACTTTCCACCTGCAGGCACACCTACCAGTCTGACAATTCTCTTGTGATCAGCCAGCTCAAAGCCGAGGATGCTGGAGTCTACACCTGCATAATTTCCAATGGGAGGACAGAACGGCGACAGATCGAGTTGAGGATCAAAGGTTATTGTTTCACTTTTAGGACCTTGACTAAAGCATAAATCAAAAGCCAAGATGTAATGATTTATATTTTGTATATTTGTTGTTTTTTGGTTTTTTAAAAAATGTTTTATTTAATATAATATTTCAGGGTTATGAGCTATGGGCAGATCTCAGGGTGGTTTTCAGTATATCAACAAGAGCGTCCAACTCCCTAATTGTTTAACATAAGCAACAAGTAACTTACGTTTTCCCCTCCTAAATTTTGTGTGCTTTTATGTTTGTGCATGTGCAAGTGCCTTCAAGTTACCTATTGACTTATGGCAATCCCATGGATTTCATATGGTTTTCTTAGACAAGGAATACTCAGGTTTTGCCAGTTACTTCCTCTAAAATATAGCCTTCCTTTGGCATTTGTTGATGAGTTTCCATCAAAGTACTAACCAGGGTTGACCCTGGTTAGCTTCCAAGACCAGACAGAATCTGTTGCCTTTAAGGCAGGGTGACCAGATGTTATAACTGCAAAGGAGAACAAGGTACTGTAAAATATAGGACATTCAAGAAGAGTTTAGGCCATTACAAAATAAAAGCTAAAAACACTAACATAAATATATGCTTCTTAGTCATGCTTAAAATGGAGGACATTTTGGAATTCCTCCTGGACAGAAGGTTGGACTAGAAAAGGAGGACATCTGGGCACCTTACTTTCCTACTTTAGGGTATTTAGGCCTTAAATTAGGGTCTGCTGAAAAAAAGAGTTAAGGATCACTGGGGTGGCTCTTTGTTTGAAAAGACTGTGAACAGTTTAGTTTTTAAGCTGAAATTACATTCCTAGAATTCTTCAGAACACTGCTCAGGAAACAGTCCTTTACTTCTGAAGTATATATCTTTCATGCCTGGCTCTGTTTTAGTAAAAACAAATGAAGGAGATCTGACAAGGCTGAAATTTACTCACTTGCTTTTCCATCAGCAGAAGATATCTTCTTATAAGTCAGGGGTCGGCAACCTTTATTGCCGGGGGGCCGGGTGGGTGCATGCCCCTGCGTGCGCACGCATGCGCACAATGCCCACCGTCGTGCGCATGTGTCCACGCTTGGGGGGTGCCATTTTGGAAGTGTCTGGTGGCCAGGGCCCAGGGAAGGCTCCACGGTGGCTGCGCAGCCACTGTGGGGCCTTCCAAAATGGTGCCCATGCTCACGTGCATGCATGAGCAAGTGCGGGCACCATTTTGGACGCCAAAATGGCACCCATGCTTGCGCAGGGGGCAGCGGAGCACTCTGGGCAGCGGCGCGCTCAGGGCAGTGGTGGCAGTCCCAAGGCCTCCACAGGTCACACCCGGCCCACGGGCTGTAGGTTGCCGACCCCTGTTATAACTGGTCTTCTTAACTTGCTTAACTTGTATAAAAATTAAACCAGCCTTTAGAGTCCAGGGGAGGAAATGTTAAACTGCAATTCCCAGCATTCCTCAACATTGGCTATGCTGTTGGGAGTTGCAGTCCAAAACCATCTGGAGGGCTGGATTTTTCACACATCAGTGCCAAAGTAGAGAGCACCACAGAGAGCACAGGAAGATACCAAGAGGTGCAGAATCAAGATCTTGGCTGCTGCTGCAGTCATTCTGTGCCTGACTCTGGGGACATGACTAGATATTTCTCCTATTTCTCCAACCTCCTGCTCTCCTCCAGGCACTGAATTGCCATGGAGAGGTGGCTATCGCAGCAAAACAACAGGTCCTGGGTAGGTGAGAAGGGAGGCATGTCGTAGTTCTACCTGCAGAAATTTTACACTACATTTGGTGGTGTATGATCCCAGTCAATGACATCTATTGCTCTTCCTTCATGCCACCACTTTTAATTGGGCCACTGCTAAAGATTTCTGATCAAGCAGGTTGCACTGGTGATGCTAAAGAACAGGTCGATGGTACTTGCCACTCTTATGGAGTATGGGACCTCTACAGGTCTCCAGCCATGCCTGTCCTTGAAGCCCTTCCATGCTGGAGCTGGTAGAAGGGCTCTTTAGTGAAAGGCCTGCTTTCAGTTATCCACAATGAGAGTACTTCATGGAAGACTGTAAGATAGGTGCAATATTTTCCCACAGCAGCCATGAGATTATAGGCTAGCACAGTCACAACTAAGTTCTTTGCTCTTCCCTTCTCATTATATGATTGATTTAATGCTACATGCCATCCTTGACCTTTCCTCTTGCCCTGGCATTGGCTGATCTCCTTACTTGGTGCAGTGAAATTTGACAGACTGCAGCATCATACTGGCCTTCTAGGTGCCATTGTCTCAGCTGTACTCATGCTGCATTGGGACTGAGCTTCAGAGTGCTAGAGATCTTAGAACTTACATTCCATGGTCAATGAGCAATATGGATGAAATTTAAAACAGTGGCTGGAATCCTATTGGGGACCTATGTTTTTATAAGTGGAAGTACAACTGTAGGAATTAGAACTGAGCATTTCTGTAACATCTGTATCCAGTAAAAGGCTGCTGCTACATTACTATGTAGGGGAGCCAGCAAAGTGACCGATGCACACAATTTGATTGATATGCATTGGAAGTTGTGATGCTCATGAGGACACTTGCTAATTATGCATCTTTGCAATTCACTGACAGGGTCTCTTAACATCTCTGCTACATAGATAAATAGAGTTGGCCCTCTGTCTCTTCATGGTTTTGGTTCTAGCCCCCCCCCCCCATTGGATGCAAAAAATGTGGATGATTGCACTCCATATTATTCAATGGCGGGAACATGAACACACATGCTTCAATGTGTGCATCACTGCCATTGAATGATATAGGGCATGACAATCCAACGGGTGGCCAAAATTGTTTATCAGAAGCCCACTGACATGGTGGGCCCACTGTATCCATAATGTTTCATAACACACACTGTGGTAGAGGATTCTGGCCATAAGTATTACCTAGATTCCCTTCAGCCTTCAAATTACACATTGTGCCTGCAAACCAACTGCATGGTCTTGGAGCTTTTTTAAAAGATAGAAAACTAATTTTGTTATGGGATACCTAAAGCCAAGAATATCACAAGCTATGGGACAATCTTATTCAGAGCTGTTTTTTTCCTCCCTCTCCCTAGAAACCCCTGGATCTACTGTTGCACAGGGAACAAGGAGGCATCATCAGCTTACTCAGAGCCATGGAGTGTTAGGTACAGGAGTTAGCAGTGGTCAGCCACACGTCTCTTCTCATCATCATGTAACATACAGGTAAAACTACCAGAATCCAGTATCATCCCACGTTCTCCACATTGTAGTAAAGCCTTCAGCATCATTTGTTGTTTTGAGGCTGACCTACCCTAGGATGGGATAACCAATCATACTGCATCTAGTTTTAGGAACAGACTTTGCAGGAAATGGTTTGTTGGTGTAACACAGCTATCATTTACCCGGAGCTTTTTAGATGTGTTGGACTGCAAAGCCTATCATTCCTAGATGGCACAATCAGTTGCCATACTGGATGGGGCTGATGGGAGTTGTGCTATGAAAGACAACAGATATTTAGAAATCAGTTCCAGATGTTTATAAAAGTTCAGATATATTTGGCCCTCCATTTTCGTGGGGGATCCATTCCAGACTGCCCCCCCAGGAAAACAAAGATTCATGAATATTCAAGCCCTATAGGCTTGAATGGGGCACACCCCCACAGGAGCGTCGACTGTATATACAGAGGGTCCACTGTATATACTAGAATTGGAAAAGCTGAACCCAGATTTTCCTTAGTATTTTCTCTCTCCTTCTCCTCACAAGTCAGCCCTCCTCCAGCCATTATGAAAGATTCTCCTGGGCTTCACTTTCAGTAACTGTTATACTAAACCTGATACTAAAATTTATTTTAAAGTTTTAACAAGAGCATGCTCTGCCTGAAATACTCCTGTGCATTTTTGTGGTTCCCCAAAGAGGAGGGAAGCAGGCCCCAGAGGTATAGGCTGAAAGGAAGAAAACGTAGTCTGGAAATAAGACTATAACTGCAAAAATCAAGAACCTTGACACGTCCAGGGCTCTTGCCACAGACAAGAAATTATTTGAATTGCTTTTTTAATCACTTGTGACTGTATGCAATTCAGTAATGAAACTGAGAAACCTGTTTACACTTCAGGTAGTAAAAGAAACAGGTTAAGAATCGTTGCTTTGTGTAGACCAGGATCGGCTCAGGATAACAACTGTGGTGGAAATCCTAGCCAGTAATCCACAGAACATAAAGTTCCTTTGCCTGTAGCTCATACACAGAATGTGTCCCCTCCCGAATATCCCTAGGAGCAGCCCAGCCCCATGGGGATGCTACTCCAGCCATTTATTGACTATGGAGGAGAAAGGAATAGAGAGGCAACTGGGTAGCTGTGACTGCCTCTTGTCCTTCTGGAGTTTGAATGAGAGGCACAGTAATGATGATGCTGTATATGACTTAAGCACATGTATGTCATTAACAGAATGCTGGTCTGTATCTCACAATTTATTATGTTTGTGCTGTTCCACTGAAGACTGAAAAACATTGTGGTAAGAATAGGGAATATTATAATACGAAATGGAAGGAGAGAGTCTCCCATTAGTTATTCCTGATGGTTCTGATCCTGCTCCTATCTGCAGTGTGAGTATAATAAGACCCTTTGTGCACTGTTTTGTTGATGGCAACATTCACCACAAGCCTTGCACCATCCAGGACAAGCACAAGCTCCTTGGAGTGGATGGATATGCTTGCATTTATTTTATTTTATTTATATACTTGGTCGCAAGTATATAGTGGGTTTTTTTTTTTGATACTACATCTGCTTTTCAGGTTAAAAATGTACAAGAATGACCCTTTGGTAGTTGATGCCAACATCAATTAATCAATCAATCAATCAATCAATCAATCAATCACAAGATTAACTACAAAAAAGAGATTAAAACACACAAAAATAAATATTCTAATATAATTAAATAGTGTTTAATTGTGAAACACAGTTTAATTAGAAGCAAATAAATACACAGCAATAAAAAAAACCTGAAGAGCCCACCAATTAAAAGCCCCTCAGAGCTAGTCTCAGAATAAAAAGTCTCTTCTGAATAAAAAGATCTTTCCCTTACTGATGGCAGTGGCGTCACTAGGGCTGACATCGCCCGGTGCAGTAACTCATTCTGTCAGTCCAACCCCCCCTTCTTTTCCTCCTCCTATACTACACCATACCGAATCCTTAGTAATGTTTTTTGTATGAATGTTACTCATAAATTGCAATTCCCATATGTAATGAAATGTAATGGCAATCGTTGTGACATAAACAACTAGCAAATTAAAAATTATACCTTTAAATTACAATATCATACACACTGCCTAACTGTATTTACACAGGACATTCAGGGGTAGTTGTGTTGGCCATTTAGCAAATTCAAACAAAAATCCATCAGTGATACCTTTATTGGCCAACCAAAATGCACAATATACTATCAAAGCTCCATGGGCTTCTTCTTCATCAGGCAAGATGTGACAAACCAAAGAGGAGAAAAACAATTGGAGATGTTAGTCAGATGCCTACATCTTGTTTCAGTCTTTAGTTAAGATGGTATATGATGGGGAGGATATCTTTTGCAGGCAGGCTCCTTCTTCTCCTGGCCATGTAACTATAGGAAGATTTCCAAAGTCCAGGAATTTTAAAATCCATTTGCATTTCAACAGGGACTCCTCTTTTGCAATCCAATATGTCTCCATTCCAGTGAGGTCACAGACATAGTTTCATGTGGTTAAAGTGAACAATTGGTAAAATGTGATGTTTTTAAAAGAAAATTTTAAATTAATTTTTTTAAAAAAATAAAAAATTAAAATAAAATCCCCACTGAGTCCTCTCTCTCCTCCCACTGAGCCTCACCCCGCTCACCCTATCTCTTCTGCTGAGCCTCAGCATTTTAAAGGGACCCAGGGGAATGCCACAACCTGTTTCGGGGGCAGTGATACCACCCCCTCTTAGAGAATCACCTGATATGTCTGTACCCCCGTCAAACACACAAGACTCCCCTAGTGAGGGCCCTGGCTGATGGAACGACACCAGGGAAGGGGGCAAACATGTCTTCCTTGGCAGGGAACTGACTGAGTGATATGGGGCAGGTAGGCTGCCTGCTTTCACTCCCAATCTGCCTCCATTCCTCCCTCCCTCTCTAGCTCCTAATCCTCAGCCTGGGAATGTTCCCCCAATCCATGACTAGTCCACTATGTAGGATTAGCTTGGGAAGGGCATGATAATTTTGCTGTCCTGGCTTGTGTGTGTGAACCTCCTTGTCTATCCCATATGGCCTTTTTTTCCCCTTTCCCTCTTTCCTTCCTTCCTTCCTTCCTTCCCCTATTTCTCCTGTTTCTTTTTCTAGCCTCTTTTCATACTTTCCTCTTCAGACATCCCTGTTATAATAATATAATAAAATCTACATACCTAAATGTTTATTTAAATAACCTTTTATTTACTCCCCCCTTCCTGACTTCCTACCCTTGGTACCAGGCATTTCTGCTATTTTTCTAAATCTCCCTTTATCTATAATAATAATTATTTACTACTTTCTAATTTGTATACTTTTCCTATATTCATATTCTTTTTTCTTTTTCTCATTCTGTGAGAATGAGAGGATGGCCATGCTGTGGTATATATACATCTTATATATACCTTAGAGCTATGGTTTTATTCTTACATATACAACAAATCATCATCATCATCATCATCATCATCATCTAGTTATTAAATAAAGTTGCCTCTTCCCCCCATTTCTCCTCCCAAAGTGGATCAGTATCTTCTATTCATTCTTACATTGGTTAATAGAGTTGCCATCTGTGTTAACATATCCATCCCATACATTTCATACGGTTTAAATAACCAATCTTCTATCCTTGGGCTTTACTTTTGTTTCCATTTTTTTTTCTAACACTAACCTTACTACAGTTATGGTATATATATTTTCCAGTATTTTTATTTTTCCTGCTTGTTTGTCTAAGACATTCACCATATACAGTAAATACATTTCTGGGTTCATGGGATAATTTATGTTGAGTGTTGTGCATGATAGCATGTGATTCTTGTAGCTAAGGGGCATGCACTAGGCCTGCAGCCAAAGGAACACTTAGGAAAGATGTGTTTATACAAGCTCACACTTTGCAAACTGTTAAGAAGAGAACAGCACCCAGGCTGAGCTGGAGCCTCAGCAGTCACCTGTTTAAGCTCTGGTCAGAGACAAGAAGCCACGTGGTTGTCTTACACTGATTTAAAATGTAGAACTGGAATTCTGCTCCTCTTTTTTATGCTACATCTGCTTTTCAGGTTAAAAATGTACAAGAATGACCCTTCGGTAGTTGATGCCAACATTGGTGAACGAGTCAGGCTGCCTTGCCGTGTAGAGGCTTCACCTTCTCTAAACATTGAGTGGCAGAAGGATGGACAGCCCATCTCTTCTGCCAGGTAAGCTGAAAACCAGCAGTTGCCACACTTTTTGTATGTCTCTAATAATAATAAAATAATATTTTTTTTATTTATAACCCACCCCTCTGCTCAGCAATCGGGGCGGCGTACAACAATTAAAAAAGGCAACAGTTAAAACATTCCTTTATGCCACCTAGGAGCAATTTTTATTTACAGGGTTACATTAACATGCTATGTTAATTATTAATAATTATGTAGAACTGGAATTCTGCACCTCTTTTTGATACTACATCTACTTTTCAGGTTAAAAATGTACAAGAATGACCCTTCAGTATGCTATGTTTATTATTGACCAGTGTTTTTGTTGCAAATCTAATTGTATTCTTTAAAACCAAAGTCTTTCTATGCCTGATTATGTACACACACACACACACACTTCTGCCTTAATTTAGGCCTTTTTTGAATCTCCGTTTGTTATTCCCCCTGCCCTATTTTTCTCTCTTTAGTGTTTTCATGTATACTTCTACACAACCTTTTCTGAGTTACCCCTTTTCTCTGTTTCCATATCTGCAAGGCACCCTACAATTCCATTTGTTAAGAGATATTTCTTTTCCTCCCTGGACTGTATCTGTAATCTCATTGTTCTTCCATAGGGCAACCTGCATTCCCATCTCTGCAGAGCACATTTGCTCTCTCTCTGCAAGTCTCATGGTACACTCCCTTTCATTACCCTCTCTTTTCTTTCTTCAGTCTATATGCTCAGTTATTTTTCGCCTCTTTTTCTTCTCTGTGCTAAGAACATTATGCACTACTGCCCACACCAATGTCCTTTTGGTGACCAGACCTTATTCTGGTTATCAAATCAGTCAAACATAATTATGTGGCACAATGTTAATAACAAGTGGGGATTGATCAATCTATAATAATTATAGTTATTTACAACAAAGCACACACTGCACTTTCACAGTTAAACTGAGGAAGAAGAATGAAACCCATCACATTCTACAAGTTATTTAAAAGTATTAACTTAAAAGAGACAGACCATCATGCTACTTTTGATCTCATCTGAGTTCATAAGCTAAGAAGGGTTTGGCTTAGTCCTACAAGGGATCTCCAGGTGAGCCTAGGAAAGAACACTAAAACAGAAGGAACTAGAAACATCCAATAAAATCTGATGTGAAAAAGAGACTAGGGCTGTATTTACACTGAAGAATTAATGCAGTTTGACACTGCTTTGACTGCCATGACTCAGTGTTATGGAATTCTGGGATTTGTAATTTTGTGAAATATTTAACCTTTTCTCTCAGAGAGCTCTGGTGCCACAACCACCTGTAAATCCCAGGACTCCATGGGATGGAGCCCTGATAGTTAAAGTAGTGTGAAACTGCATCAGTTCTGCAGTGTGGCAGTAGCCTGTCTCCGAATGCATAATTTATTCCACAAATTACTCCATCATCATTCAGCCCAGAAACATGTGTTTAGCCTTCTCGAGTGGCTTCTCAAAACTAAAAAAAGGATACATTTCGGAGAGCTGTTGCCAGTCAGAGTTGACAGTACTAGGCTAGATGGAGCAATGAATGAGGCGCCTTCCTATGTTTCTAAGGTTTTTCATTAACCTTGCAGGACTCAAGCAGTACAGTGGGTCCTTGGTATCTGCTGAAGTTTGGTTCCAGGACGCCCCTTGGATACTAAAATCTGTGAATGTTCAAGTCCCACTAAATACAATAGATAGTAAAATTGTGTCCCTTATATAAGATAGAAAATCAAGGTTTGCTATTTGGAATTTCTGTATTTTCAAGCTTTGGATGGTTAAATCCATGGATAAAGAATCAGTTGATATGTAGGACCAACTGTACTGATGAGAACTAACTTTTAAGAGACCATATGAACTTGACTATGCTTGAGAAATATTTAAGAGGAGTCACGCTGATCACATTCAGAAAACATTTTGAGCAATTAACATGTCAACACAATTCCTGAACTGTATTATTCCAGAGTGAATAACCTGTAGTCCTCTAGACTGCGACATCTATGATACTTTATTTTTGGGCTGGGGCTGATGGAAGTTTGTGTCTGACATGTGGAGTCCCCATTCCTAATATTAATGCCTTTCGTTTCTTCTTTTTGTTAAATGCACTGTGCTCTCCTCTCCTGCTTTTGGTTTCCAGACACAGACAGCAGTCTGATGGAGCCTTGGTAATCAGTCGTCTTGCAGCTGAAGACGCTGGTGTCTTCACCTGTATTGCTTCCAATGGTCTGGATCAAGATCAGAGAAGAATCCAGCTTAGACCTAGAGGTACTAAAATGTGTGCATGCACACACACACGTTAATTTTAGCTGCTATTGAGAAATCAAAGATCAGTCCAATGACAATTACTGAGTATTGATTTACACCAATCTGAGATAGGAACTGTTTGCGTGCATGGATCCCTAGTAAGTACTTTAGGTCATCACAACTTGCAACAATAAACCAGAGAGGATGGTCATGCTGTGGTGTGAAGATAAAAATAAAAACCCAAGCTCATCCACTCACACAAATGGAGCTATCCCAGTAAGAATCTGTTCTATGCAACCACAATACGAATGGCTCCTTGTGAGAATCAGCCCAACTATAAACTAGAGCAACTTCACCAGTTGTACCAGATTTCAGCCACCAGTGTGTTTACAGCACAAGACAACACTGATTTAAGGAATAAGGAGGAGGAGATGCAGTCAGCTCTTTTTCTGTTTCTTTTTCCCCCTTTTTTGAAGTTGGGGAAGACATTTAAACCACTGATTTCAGTTTGTAATGGTCACAGTCTCCTTAGAGCAAGAAAAAAGGGTGGCTCTAGGAAGAGCTTATTTCTGTGGCCAGATAAGCTATGGGAATCCTCCCCCCTTAAGACAAAAGTTCATAATCTTTCTGCTGCTAGAGAAGGCCATGAAAAGAGAAGCATTTAACTATAGGTTGATGGTTACATCACTAAGTACTCTGGACAAAGACGGCTATTGTGAAACATAATGTTGAGATTCCTTTCCCACACTCTACAGTAGGCTAGTGTCCAGTTAGAAGGGCCAAGTTCACACCAGCAGCAGGGCTTTGGGTTATTACAACCAGTTTACAGTCAGAGCTGTGTATTCAGAGTCGTTCCGGCACCCTGGGCAGGATCTTCCTGAGACTGACAATGCCCTTTTCCTCCTCAGGAGAGCTGAGAATCACTGGCCTGCTGCCCAGCCTTTCTGTCTCAGAGGGGGGGAATGCTGAGCTTCAGTGTGTTGTGACAGGCAGCAATGTGAATATAAGATGGTCACGGTAAGGAAAGTAAAAAAGGAGCCACGTCACTTTTCCTTTCAATACCAGTGAAGCAATTGACTATTACCATCTAGGGTTCTTCGCCATTTTTTGTGCCATGGGCCCCTTAGCAGTCTGCTGAAACATATGGACTGTGATTATGTGTGATCTAGTGGGGTGTCTAATAAATATAGTACACTTGAAGTAGTAATGAGTGTAAACAAAGGCTAAGATCCTGCATTAGAAGATGACAGAGTTCGATCACTGTTGCTACTCCTAATGATACTGCTTCCTGGAAACCACCACTTAAGTCAGGCAGTGCCCCAAGGCACTACAGATGGAGGTGCTGGATAATGATGACTGCAATGCTCTCTTAGTCTTGGGGCATGTTGAGACAAGCAGCTGGAGAGATCCCTTGTCTCAGTGCACCCTGCAATCAAGAGAGTACTACAATCACCATTTCCCAGTACCCCAATCTGCACTGCCTTGGACATTCTTCAGTTGGGCCACTGGCTGGCTTAAGAGGTAGGTTTGGGGTCATGTTTGGTCATAGATGACTATAACACAAAGGTTAGGAGGTCATAAATCCAGTTTATAATCCTGTAAATATTGAGCAGGATGCCAGCTGATATTTTGAAATACCCATAAGAACTACAATATAATATGAAAACATCTGTCATATCTTTGGGTGAAATTCATAATAGAAGCAAATGCTAAATTTCAATTAGAGAGGTTAATGAAAATAAAGATGTAATTTTTCTCTCAAGTTCATGGATCCCTGAAATCTGTTCACAAACCCCTTGGTCTGTAGACTCTTGAGTTAAGAACCCTTGATCTAGAAAGTAGTTGCTACCAGAGCTCTGCTGAAACCAAGTTTACTTTATTTATTAAGCCCTGCCACAGTACATAGGAATGTGTTTCTTATAAGGCTTTATTAATGTGGCTTGTTAAAAGTTTGCATTCCTTCTAGAGGGGTGTGAATTGGATGAGAAAAGTCTGTTTCAAAAGAGAAGACACAAACATTATGTATTTTGACCCAGGAATGGGGTTCCAGTGAGAGCAGACGGTTATCACATCCAGTTTTCTCAGGATGGAAGCCTGCTCCTAAAGAATGTGCAGACCACCGACGAGGGCTCCTACACCTGCAATGCTTACAGTGGTAGTAATTCTGTCAGTGCAAGTACAGATGTGAAAGTCATCAGGAGGCGGCCAGAAGGTGTGTGTGCTTTAGTCCTTCTACCTAAGCTTGTGAAGCCCTAGAACAGGGGTAGGCAACCTTTTTGAGCCGGGGGCCGGGTTGCTGTACCTCAGACAATTGGGGGGCCAAAGCACCAAAAAAAATAAATAAAAATAAACATATTAAAAAAATTAAAAATTTTTAAAAATATGCATGCACTCTCTCTCAGTCCCAGAAAAGCCATGGCAAAACCCCTGTGGAGATTTTTCCAAGAAAACCCCAAGAACAAGTAATAACAACAATAATCAATATCATCATGGCGGGTGGCAGCGGCGGCAGCAGGACCGGCCCAAAGGCCTCGGGGGGGCCGCATCCGGCCCCCAGGCCTTAGGTTGCCTACCCCTGCTCTAGACTGTGCCTTCAGGGAACCTGTGCCTTCTCCAGATGTTGTTGGACTGTCTCATTATCCCCTACCATGAAACATGTAGGCTGGGGCTGGTGGGAATTCAACAACATTTTGCTTTTCCTCCTTTTGCTTTAATCTTATATTTCCCTCCAGAAAACTATGAGTCCCTGATAGGCCCGGTCTCAGATTTAGCCCAGCTATAGCTGTCTCCAAAAAGTTGTACTAACGCGTGTGTATGTATTTGCATACATGCCTTTAAGTCACCTGTTGACTTATGGCAACTCTATAAATTTCATAGGATTTTCTTAGGCCAGGAATACTCACAGGTGTTTTTACCAGTTGCTTTCTCTGAAATATAATCTACAGCACCTAATATTCATTGGTGATTTCCCATCTGTCTCTTCCCCTGACCTCTAAAACCAAGTAGCAGTGGTTTTGTGACGAAATATCTGGCTCCAAGATCCTGGTGATGCCATTTAAAGCCCTAAACAGAGATACTTCAATATTTGAAGAAGCACCTCTCCCTGTACATATCTGCCCAAAACCTGAGTTGTGCATGGAGGACCCTCTTTTGTACCCCACCAGTGAGGGGCAATATGAAGTAAGAGGAGATGAGACAGGGTCTTCTTGATTGTGGAATGCCCTCCCCTTGAAGGGCCAAGTGGCACCAATGTTGTTTTCTTCCAGTTACCAGCCAAAACATGGTTTTTAATTAAAGCCTTTGAGAACTTAATTGTTGTAGCTTTTAAGGTAGTTTCAACCGTTTTGTTTTAATATGTTTCTATCTTGTTTCAATTATTCATTTTTTAAATCTGGACGTGTTTTAAATGTTTACATTATATGCCACCCTGAGATTCCATAATAAAGGGCAGGACCAAAATATTTCTATAAATCAAATTAAGCTTTTCCTCACATGATATGTAAGTGCCCCAATATCCCCATAATCCAGCTATATTACGATTGGAGGGAGGGTTGGGTTAGGGGATTCCCCTTTTATTCTTGACTGTAATTTTAATTGGTTTATGTTTTATACCTGTTGTAATCTGCCTTGATTCCCATTTGGAAAAGTCAGAAAATAATAATAATAATAATAATAATAATAATAATAATAATAATAATAATAATAATAATAATAATAATAATAATAATAATAATAATAATAATAATAATAATAATAATAATAATAATAATAATAATAATATACCAAATTATTGGAGGCCAGCATGGGCTGCAGAGGCTGAGATAACCCATGAAACACTGGAAAAGGTAGCATTGTGAATATGGCACATAGATCCCAGACATGTGGAAGGCTGAAAACAATAGGTGAAGGGGCTTGATGGAGGACACCCCCACTCCATGCTCTGCATTTCTTATGGAAACCAAAAATCAAAAGATGAGCTCTGGCAAATAAGATCAGTTGAGACCGGATTCCCTTTCATCCCCTCTTGTATTCCTAAAAACCCTTCCTGTCTGCTTGTTTTGGCTTACTCCAGATCTTGTTGGGGTGTTGTGAAGTCAATGGAGCTACTATAAATCAAATTAGCCTTTTTCATCTTTTGGATATCAAAACTAGCCACCACTTCAGCCCTTGTTCAGGAACCCTTCTGGTCCTTCTGAAGGACTAACAAGTCACTTTAAAAAAATGAGATTTAAGCACAGCTGGCTTTCCCTGGATTTACGTTAAATAGGGTGAAATGTGCTTTTAGCATGTGGAGAAAAATGCAATTTGTGCAAAGTGGCTTTGTTTCTTTAAATACTACAGGCTTCAGCCAGAACAATGTGTTCAAAGGAGGGCTCTACCAGTTTCAAGTAATTGAGCCTTATCGGTAACTTCAGTCAAGAGTTCACTGTTATAAAGTTGTTCTTATTTAAAAATTTTGTATGCAAAGGGACCTTTGAGACTAATTGCAAGAAAGAAGCAGATAGAGCCTACTTTCTCAGATGCTACTTAATGTCTTGTAATTGCCTTTAAGGGGGATAGCATCTGCTGTGTGATTTATCATCTAGGCCAGGCATCTCTCCTCTCCAAAAATGGCAATAATTCCCTCAAACTCTCATCTTATGTTATTGTTGGTTTGCCAATTCTGATTTCTGCTTTGGGGTTTCTTCCATGACATTGTTTCATGTTAAATGTATTTGCTTTACTTACATACAGCACAGAGAATCTGCTGCATACTATATATGCCCCTCCTAGGAAGTAAATGCATCTGCTTGTATGTTTTATGTGCTTGTGAAAGATAAATTGTAACCTCTGTCATCCTCATCTTCCAGTACTTGCACCTCTTCCTGTGGACCCAAGCAGGGAATGTGTTGACCAACCCCATCTTGCCAACTGTGACCTTATTCTACAGGCCCAACTCTGCAGTAATGAGTATTATTCTAGCTTTTGCTGTGCCAGCTGTTTGCGACACCGTGGCTGAAGCTCTATCTCCCCTCCATCTAATGCTGCTCCAGAAGCTTATTATCCAGAAATGATTTCTATGGAAGCTATCTCAGATTTGTTTACTCAAGAACATACATGGAGAAGGCAAGATGCCCAGTATGAAAGCAGATAGAAGAACAGAGTTGGCAAATGGCTTCGGTAACTTTTTGCAATAATAACATCTGATTTTTTCAAACAGCTGGAAGATGTGCTCATATAATGAAGCAACAAGCGACTGGTTCTCTCAGAAGCAATATGGACAGGAGTCAAAAGAAAGAGAAAAATATATTTTAACCTATAAATGCAAAAATAAATAACACAAGAGTTTTGAGAAGAGCTGGACCACATTTCTGTGGAAACTGGTATCCTGGCCTTAAATCTTTTTCCTGTATGCTTATCTCAAGTGTCCTCCAGTTACACAATGCTTTTTGGAGATAAAGCAGACAAGTGGCTTTGTTCCATAACATGCGCAGACAATTACTAATGAAGAGTCTTGCTGGCACTCAAACAGTGTTTAGAATTAGCTGGAACTACAGGGGCCCCAATAGTTTGCTGAAGCACATAGGGAAAGTGCAAGGGTCTTTCACTTTAGATATCCTTGAGATACGTCTAAGTCATACAATAAGTCTATGAAGTGAAACATCTGTGTAGATTATTGCACTACACTCTTACAGAGTTACTATTCCACTTTAACTGCTCTGGCTGCCTCCTGTTGCATTTTGGGATTTGCCGTTTAGGAAGGGGCATTTAAAATATTCAGTGAGAGCTCTTAGGCTTCACTGAACTACAAACCCCCAAATGCAACAGGAGGCAGTCAAAGCAGTTAAACTGGAAAAGCTAAGAGTGTAGCGTGATAATCTCCTATGTCTCTTCTATGGTTACCTTACTGGTAGAGGCTTTTTTAGGGCAGTCCTATGACATGTTTACTTAGAAAAATCTCCTAAAGAAGAAAATATGACGTTGTGCGAGTGCTAGAATTCCTCAGACATATGAATACCACTGTATGAGGCTTCCCTTGAAATCTTGGCAGGACAAGCCCTACATCTTCGTTCATCTTTAGGTTAATCACTGTCAGATGAGCCTCGTGTGTAGCATCTAAGGATGAGTTCTGAAGCCAAGAAAGGTCAGGTGAGGTAATGGGAGTTCTTACCTAAAGGTCAAAGCAGCCAATTTTACTGATCTTTTGTAAACAGTTTCTGAAACTAAGGGGGGGGGGGGGAGAGAGAAGGAAGAGAAGCAGAGATTCCAAGTGAAGCATGTACCTCAGTAATTTTGTGTGGAAGCACAACACACTTCTTTGGGAACCCCAGAATAAGAATGTCACAGGCCATGAGGAAGAAATGGTGAGAAGTGCAGTGCTTACAGAAGAAACAATTGTCTAAAGCAGGGGTAGGCAACCTTTCCCCTTTAAGGGCCAAGGGACTTCAGCTCCCAGAATCCCAGGAGCTATGTGCCAACATGGGACTATTGGCCAACATGACTGAGGCTTCTGGGAGCTGAAGTCCCTCTGCTCTTAAAGGGGAAAGATTGCCTACCCCTGGTCTAAAGCTTATGCATTCTCGCTGAGCTCTTATAAATAAACTAGTAAAGATGTGAGGTGCAAATACTTAGTCCTATTTACTTACATTAACTTTTCTTTCCACACAAAGAAGCAGTACCAGCTGCATATGTGCTTTCCCCACCCAGGATTGCTGCCATAGGTGCCAATCACACTTCCAACAAGATTCTGTTTGCTGACCATCAAGGATACCTTTCCATTAATTTAGCAATCTTGTTACTTAACAGTCTACAAAACAATAAGTCAGGAGAGTTTACAATGCAGCACATCACCAAATAAAACCCAAGGCTATGGCTGTCATGGCAACTACATGAAAGGCTTCTACCTTAAGTCTCTTGCAAAGGACGAGGAAGGAAGCAACCCCAGCCAAGTTGATGCATGTGTCATATCACTACAAGTTGCAGCATGGCAGTCTGCTCCAAATCATAGCTGTGACATCCAGATCTCCAGGTCACGCTACATAATAGACGGCTACCCCAATGCCACCCTGAATGGCAACTTCATGGTTGATTATAGTCACCCTGCTTCCTTTTCATCAAGTTTCAGGATTCACATGCTGACCTACAATTGGTCTTCATTTCCTGTCTCACAAATTTATGACTCATTTGTTTTATAAATCTTATGAATCATCCAAATGCACACTGTAGGTCAGTTTCAATGGCTACTGCATTTATCTGTGACTAACTACAATTACATCCAAATTATACACTAGCTGCTTTTTTATGCCATGAAGCTTTATATCCCAGTCAGAAAGTTAGTTCCCATATTACAAGCACCAGAGGCATGTTGTCTTTGAGACTCACGTGATAAAAATATGTCCTGCAAAAAAGTTTACATACACAACTACTCACAGAAGGGTAAACTGAATTTTCCCAAGTTATTGCTATGCCCGTATCTAATTCTATTTAGACAGACACAAACTCTATCAATCATTTAATGATACTCAATGGAGTAACTTGTCAGAAAAGTAACAAAGCAGTTCAAATAAATGTTGGGATTTTTAACACAATACTATTTAAAGCCACAACTGAAACTCTGTTTAGTTCAGCAGACAGACTGTACAAGTAGCTTCTCTTATCAAAACACCAAGGACAACTTGGCCAAGATCCAATAGTACCATGGTGGACCATACATATCCACTATTTTGGGCTTCTGCTTCTAGTATGATTCTCAGTTGCACCAGGGTGCACTCCTGTGGCCAGTTAGTGTTGGCAGGAGATACAGAGAACCTGAGTAGTGTCCACTTGCAGTTGTGCACCCAGGGGAAAGGAACAGTCATTGCCATTCTGGGTCTCCAGTGAGCCCTCAAGATGTTCTTTACTACACACTGGGTGTACAGGGGGGTAACAGCTCTTCCTTCTTGCTGACTGCATAACTGTATGGCCAGATGCTGCCCAAGTACCTTTCACCCTCTCCCATCCATTAACTGACCAGAGTATACCCTGGCATCCTCAGGCACTGTACTGATGTGGAACCAAAAGGCTGGTCTACTGTATTGGCTGTAAGAATGCAAACAGATACCTTCAAATTACTGTTGCACTAGAATTGGACATTGCACAATGAAGCACTGGATACCTTCTGCAACATCTCTAGAAGTCCATAATGAGGGGTATGTCACCTACAGGATTTCTGAACTTCAGGGTTCTTGCACTTATTTCAGAAACATTAGAATTAGCACCCATGAACATTTATGTCAATACACTAACTGTAGGCATTTTTGTACATCTCAAGGAAAACCTGGTTGAGATAGTCCAGCTCTTTTATTATAGGCTGCAGATTTAACAAACAGTTATTAAGTCAACCATGGAGAGAGAAAAATACAGTGAACCCACCCCACCCCCGCTCACACCTAGCCTTTTTTTCCTCAGGATTATCTGACTCTTAAGAGTAGCTTCAATTTACACTGAAGAACATTTTATCAATTGCCCCTATTTAAAAAGTAGTATTTAGTAGGCAGCTTTCAACAGAATCCTTCAAGGACACTGGGCAGCAAAAACAATTATGATCTTGCAACACAGGGCTAAAACCAAAATGATGCTAGGAGCAATGTCAGCCCTTCCCCACCTTCAGGCCTTCTCTGACACCACAAATCAGCAACACTAGTGTGCTAAAGTAAGTTTTTAGTGGGTGTGGAACTACAGCAGGGAAAGGGTGGTTGATTTCCATGAGCCGAAATGTTACAGTTCAAGGAACAACCACCTTTCACTGCAACAGGAACTACTAGGTCACATGGTTTTCAATAAAAAAAAATTAATTAAATGTCAGCATATTTCAACCATAGCAGAAAAAAAACCCAACAGAAAAGAAAAATCAACAGAACAAAACATGATAGGTTGTATGTGGTCATATTCAGAAATCATTTTCCTTGGAAGAGGAAAGAGAGAAAGTTTATCCTATCAAAACTAGAGCTGTTGATGGAGCTTTTGCGATCAAATGTTGCCTCCAAAAATCATTTGCAGCAGTGAGTAGGGAACTTGCAGCTGTTCAGATGCTGATGGACTACAGCTCCCACCAGGCTGATGACACCTGGAGTCCCAAATATGGAAGGCTAGTTTTCCTACTCCTGTTTTACAGTAACAGGAACTGCATAGATCTGACAAGAGGAAAGATATTTTTTTCCAATTGGTGATACTCACTACAAGCCCCAACCACAATGGACTGGATGGTAGCCTTATACAAACTACTCCAAAGTGTTATATGGAACCAGAGTTAGCCATTCTAGAACCAGCCTACTATATGCTTATATTTTTAGAAGGCAAGAACAGAGCGAGGACAAGAGGTGTGATAATATTTGTACAATATTTGTAGGGCACAATCATACAAGTACTTCCATTTGAGCTAGTTGTTTTGTAGTTGTGTGGCTCGAAGTCATTTTTGACTTATGGCAACCCTAAAGCAACCTTATCCCAGGATTTTCTTGGCAAGTTTCTTCAGAAGGGCTTGCCATTGCCATCCTCTGAGGCTGCACAAGGTCACCCAGTGGGTTTCCATGGCTCAGCTGGGATTCAAACCCTGTTCTTCAGAGTCATAGTCCAAGGCTCAAGCCACTACACCAGGGGTAGGCAACCTTTCCCCTTTAAGGGCTGAGGGACTTCAGCTCCCAGAAGCCTCAGCCATGTTGGCCAATAGTCCCATGCTGGCCAATCGCTCCTGGGATTCTGGGAGCTGAAGTCCCTCGGCCCTTAAAGGGGAAAGGTTGCCTACCCCTGCACTGCACCATGCTGACTCTTAGTTGTATTTTAGTAAAGCAAATATTCTTTTGCTGAGCTAACCTACTAGAAAACAGGAGAGCATCACCATCACCATGTCCAGTTGTGCATTTGGGAACAGTCTTAAACTATGGCCATGTCATGTGTCCCAGTCTGTTCCCCCATCCTTTCCATGCTACAACCACAAACTGGGCCCTGTCTCTGCATCATTTCCAGGATGACAAGGAAGAAATTGTGGAGCAGAGCTAAGGAACATGGATGGATTCAAACTACAGGAAAAGAGATTCCACCTAAGCATCAGGAAAACGTCATGGTGGTAAATAGTTTCATAGTGGAATACGCTGACTTGGGAGCATGGTGGCATCTCCTTCTTTGGAGTTTTTTAAACAGAGGCTCGGTGGTCATCTGTTGGGGGTGCTTAGATTAATATTCTTGCGTAGCAGAAGGGGATTGGACTGGATTGCCCTTGTGGTCTCTTCCAACACTATGATTCTATGCAGTCATCCAAATCTTGTAGGAGTGCAACTCCCACCACCAGCACTAGCCACCACAGGCAATGAAAGCTGCAGTCTAACATCTGGAGGACCACATATTCTTTATTCCTACACTGAGCAAGCACAAAATGATTTTCAGACCCATTTCTGAGCAGTGTGATGACAAACACAAGTGCAAAATTAGAGTATGGTGGATTAACAGCCACCCAAACACCATGTAGAAACGTAAAGATGGCATTCACAGCACAAAGGCAAATTTTCAAAAGTCTCTAAGTTCTTATTTTTAAGTAATTCACTTCTTAAAAACATACAAATGGGCACTTATATCATGTTTGGAAGGTCAGGCGTGAGGCAGATGACCTTGTGTTGAAAGAAGACTGAACACCAGGAAAAGGACAAGGAAGCCTGCTGTGAAAGCCACATCATCTACTACCAACATTTATTTCTGTTAAAGCAGATTATAAATCATCAGTACAAATATATAACTTACATTTGCTTGTAAGGCCAAGTATTAAGAGTAAAATTTAAAATGAGATGGATTTCATGATTTGCCAGAGGAAAAACATGAAGTAGCTGCAGTCTAGTCACATGTTTTCACATAGAATGATGGGGGAAAGCTTTTTTAAAAAAGTAAAACTTAGCCAATGCACATAAAATGGGTTCCTAAGTAGACCTGATTGTAGATTGATTGCAGTTGTTCTCACAGTAGTGTTAAAACAGATTTAAGACAAGGAAACTGCAGCAGTACATGAAAGAACCTATATGTACTCTAATATTGACTACTATGATTTCTTTAAAAAAAATTAGCAATTGTTTTCAAACCAAGACAATATTGTTCTTAAACTACTCTACAGTGATTTTTAATTGGTCATGACTCATGATTGTTGTTGCAATATGCTACTTACAATGAACGTCCAAGAACAAGCTAGGAACTCTGCTCCCCACTCTACTCCCATGATACTGACTGTAAGAATCAGTGATAAATCAATCTTATGTACAATTTTACATCCACCCCCGTTATAACTTTGGCAAGATTACTTACAACTCATTCAGCTTTTAATATCTAGAACTATTTAAAATAATCTAAAATGCATAAAAATAAAGATTTTGGCTTTATTTTATGTATAACTGTGTCACTCAAAATGGAAGCTCATCCTTTTCATTGACAGCATATGCTCTCACATTTCCCCCTTTCAGCCCATTCACCACTATGCCTCTGTCCCTGTGACTCCTCTCTTCCCCTCAGGGGAATGGGTCACTTCCAGGAAGGTAGATGCATTTTAAAGATAGTGGGAAGTTGTTTCCATTTTGTTTTATGTCTTATGAAGTTCTTGTGAAACAAGAGCTTCAGAGCTCACTTCTCATCTTCAGCCCTTTCAACATTTCTTTTGCTATTCAAATTCCCAAGCAGGAAGGCAAGTGGTACAGGGTACATTTCGTAGATTATTTCACAATTGCTCTGGGCTGGGAGCCTCCTCCCACAATTGCTCCCTCTCTGTAATCCTGCTCTGTTTCTACTGAGAAGTCAGCACTTGGACAATGCTGCTCAGAAGTCCCCTCTGCCCTCACACCTCCTTATATCCAATCCCAACACACATACATACACATGAAGGACAAGCCACAGGACTGCTTAAAGTTCAATCTCAAAAGTCTTCTGTAATTCACTTGAGAAAGGATTAGTTGGAGATGGGTTGGTACGCTGCTTTGATTTGCTTTCCAGTGCTGCCCACTGTGCTTCAAATGGGTCAACCTGCTGGGCAGCTGCAGGTGGCAGTACATGCTTGTCCTCTGTAGACCATTTGGCAGCGTCCACCCCATTGAATGCGGCTGAGCCATTGAGCTGCTGGACAGGAGGTTTAAAGAAAGGGCTGGTGGTAGCACTGTTAGTTTCATACTGAGGAAATGTCTGTTGTTTTATAAGACTAGGTGACTGATGAGAGTGGGATACTTGTGTGTGACTTGCAGTGCCGAAGACATTGGCTACCATTTGGGAAGGGGTGATTCCAACCACTGGGACACTGGGAGCAGAATAGGGCATTCCGTTTGCTACAGCATAGGGCTGAGAAGGAATAAATGCAGGCTGCATGGGCTGCACCACACCAACAGGTACTGGCTGAGATGCAATAAAAGTGTTGACTGGAAATGTTGGTGCTGCCTGAGAAACTGCAGCTGGAGGCTGCAGGAGTGGCTGAGGAGCTGGAGGCTGTGTCTGCGGCTGTGTCTGCTGTGATCGGACAGTTTTGGATACCTCTTCCAGCCAACGGTCTGCCTCTGAAGGAGTGCGTCTGTGGTTTGCCTGGAACAGATTTGGTGAGGCTGCTCCTGAGTTAGTACTCCACTCAGTACCTGTGAAGGAAAACCGATGTTAGGGTAAAAGATTAGAAAGGTACACTTTTTACCCCATCTTTAATCACAGCTCTTTGATAAGGGGTTTAAGGGAGATTCCTAACAAAGCTTCAAGCTTATAACCCTAACTGGTCAAGATAGTCAGTTTTGCAATTGAGATAGATGATTTCATCACTACAATTAATGCTGAAGATTTGTTTAATTAAACAAAGGGAAAAGTAAGGATGCAGTTATGCCTACTGAAGTTTTGCCAAGAGAAAACTCTGGAATTTGGACTAGACACTACAAAAGAAAAGAAGACATTTATAGGATCTTCATTCAAGAAGCTCACTATGGCTACAGGAATTAACAAGTAAGGTGATTCTGAGGCCAAGGTTTTCAGACAATGGCAGATTTATGCATTTCAGTTTGAAACTAAAACAAAGGCAAGTGCACTCTCTTCAATTACCAAACTAGATTAGTATACTACATGTGCAAAATATTAATACTGACTTTCATATATGCAAAATATTAATACTGACTTTCACACAGAATTAACAATTTACAAAGAAGTGGTACTGTAAATTTGAATCTGTACTCACTGACAGCTTGTTGCTTTCATTCTCTCCTGTCCTTCAGTTCTACGCTTTTCTTACTTTCTACATAGTTCATTCTGTTAACCTCTCTCTAATAGTTCTGCAATGTTCAATGTTTAATGCAACGTTTCAATTCAGTATTCATTTCAATGCAATGCACTTTTCACCTGGAACTTGCCATATTCACACCAACCCACATACTTGCCAGCTTCCCCACTGAGAATACACCCAAACCTCTTCTTCTCCTAAGTTTTTCCTTTATTTGTATCTACAATGGCATTTTATCCTACTTCCCCCACCATACTCTGACTTAAGCAAGAGCCTTAGAGCTGTTGCATCTTTTTTTCAACAAGAACAGATGGTATAGCCCTGTGATAGAGCCCATAGGTTTCAGATAAAAAGCTCCAGATTTAATCCTGGCCTTCTGATTTACATTACCCAAGATCACTCTATCGGGCTGTGCAAAGCCTAGTTTCAATCTGGACAGCAGAAACTTAGGGCCTTTACAGACTGCTAGAAATAGTGCAAATTGAGTTCACTTTAACTGCCCTGCCTCAGTGCTAGGGAATCATGGGAACTGTAGTTTATTGTGGCACCAGAGCTCTCTGACAGAGAACGCTCAATGTCTCAGAAAAAAATACAATTCCTATGATTCCCTATCACTGAGTCAGGGCAGTTAAAGTGGACTCAATTTGCACTATTTCTGGCAGTCTGCAAAGGCCCTTAGATAGATGATGCTTGGTTACTGTGGTATTATATGAAGCTCATAAAAAGCATTTCAGGGTAGCTACAGACCACAACAGTTCTACAAATTTGTTTTCACTTGTCAGCTAGTCCAGTGGGTCCTTGGTATCTGCTGGGGTTTGGTTCCAGGACCCCCTGTGGATATCAAAATCCATGGGTGTTCAAGTCTTATTATGGATGGTTGAATCTGTGGATATGGAGGGCTGACTGTATTCATTAACCTGTCCCTATGCCCCAATCCTCTGTGGTTACCAGAGAATCTGGAGAGGAGGGAGGTCTCACATTGCATTGGGACTGGAAGTAGGCAGAAGCAGCAGAAGTCTCATGCTGCTACAATTTGACCTAAAAACACCTCATCTCTGTGAAGGATACACCATGTTCTGCTGGATCATTGCAGTAGCAGAGATTTTGGTTACCCAAAGCACAACATGAAATAATATACATCCCTAGAGTTCCCTGCAATCTATGAAGAACTAGAGGGAACAAACCTCATGGTAATTCACCTTCTGCCATCCTGACCTGTGAGACACCAACCCCTATCAAGCAGATTTGTGGAGGTCTGGATAAACACTGCATATGCACATTTTATATACATGTAAACATACTCAAGAACCCTAGTCCAACTGCAGAAAAAATTTGCTAGCCCATCTTGACGGAAAATATAGTCTATGTAGTGAACTTTGACATATTATATGGCCTGAATCCCACTGGCCAGTCCAAACTACAGTAGGTTCTCCTAACCTACAGGATATTGGTCAACACACACAGTTTCAGTGGGTCTACTTTAGTTGGAACTAGTAGGATTCAGGACAATGCATGTAACTCTACTAAATTCAGTTTACTGATCCTTTGCTTGAGTTTTATGAATAGGTAAGTAGATAGCATATTTCTGCATAGAAAATAAACATGATTTTGGGAATGTGCACTTGCTGTTTATAAAAAGCTCTACTGTTATGACTCATACCTGAACTTTCCTTCATCTGATGCTTTATCACAGGAATAGGAATCCTGTAACATCCAAACCACATGTGGCCAGGCAGGAAGGAGATTTGGTCCACCCCCTCCCATTTATACTAAATAATGTACACCTATTTTGGTGTTTTGAAGGATCAAATAGTCAACTGTTTAAAATCAAAGCTATCCTGGTTACTGAAAAATTTTGCTCTTGCTATAAACCCATCAATTTTAAAAAATCTAAAAAAACAACAACAAAAAACATCCACCCAGAGAGGAATAAAAGCAAGAAGGTGAACTTCAAGTACACCTGCTTGTCTCTTACACAATTCATTTCACTGCTTTTCCTCAAGTTACATTTTTAAATTTTTAAAAAAACCACCTAAGAAATGTTTTGCTAAATCAGAAAAAGATCGCTCTACTCTAGTTGCACATGTTTCAAATGTCTAAAGGCAACACACAGGATCTGTGTCTAGTCTTACCAGAAAGAGGAGCTGCAGCTCCAGTTTTAGCAGCAGCTGGAGCGGCAGGGGCATTAGCCCAAGGATTAGTTTCACGAACTGGTATTGCTGGGGGTGCTACAGTAGTTTGAGCTGGTTTAGCAGCAAGCACAGTGAAGGCAGAGGCAGTGCCATTAACTAAAATGGGAGCAGACAACATCAATGCTGTTAATTCATGCAAAGCATGCAGGTGACTGGGATGTTAAAATAAATGCATAGTTACAGCCAACAACATGCAGCACACATCAACAACTTAGTTATACTTTCTCACTATTACAGACATTTTCAACAGTGTGTATGATTCAGTAAATATTTGTTGTCAGTGGCTCTTTTAAGGTAAATGGGCAGTTTTTCACTAGCAATGGAGCAGAATACTGTTAAAGTGGCTTCCACATTTTTTATTCAAATGTAGCATTGGAAAATCAAAACTAGTAATTACACTGTAATCATGTTCACCTAACCACGCTTTCAAAATAACCACAAAGAGACAAAGGGAATAAATTTTGTTATCTACATACACTTCATGAAGGATGTGGCTTGAATTGTGAGGTGCTATAACTAGTTTGCCCTTAAAATTTATTCCACCTAAGCATTTTCTATAAAATAAATTTTGTCTTTTTTTTAAACCACATGCATTGGCAGCATACTTTGTTGAGTCCTAGTACATTTTTGAGGTTGTTTCTTATTTACAAGATACCAAACATACAAAAAGTTACCTAACATCAAGACTGACAGCCCCTTTCTGCTCAACGCTGGAATAATTTAAGGGCTATTTTGAGGATGATAGTTAACAATTTCATTAGTTTTGTTATTATTAATGAGTTTTTTTGAAGACCTGGAAGAGTGAGGGATAAAGACATCTGAATTTACATTTTATACTTTCTATATAGTACTATTCTACTCAAGTATGAAAAATGCAGTGTTCTATTTCTAGAAAATCCTCTTCTACAATGAGTGTATGGTTGAATAGTCTGTACAGATTGTCAGTTGCCCAGGACATTAACACAGGAAGAAGACTACAAAGCATAATGAATTAAAATGATTTCAAATGTAAAAGAAAACATCTGCAAGACAATCTGAGACACTAAAATGATAACACAAGAGGAAAGCAGCACTGCATTTATATCAAGCATTATAAATGCATCCATGTTTTGAGAGGACAAACCTTGGAAAGCAGGAGATTGTGGTGCAACTGCAGTGACTGGTTTTGTCATAGGTGCAGAGGAGAAAGGATCCTCAGATGGTGTGCTAAATGCACTTGTAATCTGGGAGCACAGGGAACTAATGCTGTCTGCTTCTCCTTCAACTTCAGGAACTGAAAGACAGAACAAAGATTGCACAGATATGCAGCCAATTTATTATGGGGATTCATGTTGTCTCTTCTCTCTGCATTCCTGTAACTGTTTTTTGAGTTATGTAACATTGTATCTGCCATCTCTCAAATTCATGGTGAAAACAGAAGAGAAAAGCAAGGACACAAGTAATGTGGGGGATTGGGAATGGAGGCAATAATCACTTAGTTCAATTTAACGTCGTGTCCTCTGGGAATCTGTATCAATTTTAGCAATACTGTTACTTAGTAAAGGTTTGCATATCTCACATACATGAGTTATAATATGCTAACTGAAGCACATATGTTTATCATCTGACTGTTCAAGTTACACATTTCTACTTCTGAGCAGGCACCATTGCAGTTGGTAGGTAACAGCCATTAATAACAATGTAAGACCTAGATACAGGTAGTATCAAAAAAACTTTATACAGTCACCCCTCTGTTTTCCGGACACCCCCATGAAAATGAAATATTGCACATATTCAAGGCCTATAGGTTTGAATGGGTGCACACTCCCATGAAGTGCAGTGTGCGCGCGCCATTTTAAGTCTCCCTTCTTGACGGTCCACGTAAAGCGCAGATTGTAGACTTCAAATCCATGAAAACGAAGGGACAACTGTAAAGAGGTAAGCTTATTTAAAATCACAATGTCAGTATATGATGACACAAAGCCAACTAAAGGGTTGGTACTTTATAGTGATATTTCTAAAGTGAAGATAGAAAGAGTACAGGGTAGATACAGTTTTTCCCAGACAGGGACAACTTAATCAAAATACTCTGGTTTCTCTTCAGATCATATAAATCTTTTGCCTTTTAACTTAATTAAAATAGTCCATGCACTGGTAAATTCTCAATTAGACTACTATAGTACACTCTATGTGGGGCTGTCCTTGAAGATGACTCTGAAATTGCAGCTAGTGCAAAAGACAACAGCAAGACTGCTGACCAGAGTACCATATGGAAAACCTATTAACACAGCTCTTAAGGGGTATCTGCAATGGCTGCCAATTCCCTTCCAGTCTAAATTTAAGGTGCTGGGGACTACATCCAAAGCCCTAAACAATTTGGGACTTCAGTGTTTCTACCTATACATATCTGCCGAATATGAAGTGGGGGTGGGGTCTCATTTATAGCACCCCAAATATGGAATGCTCTCTCCCTGGAGGTCCAGCTGGGACCAACATTGGTCTATTTCCAGCAACAAGCCAAAACATGGCATTTTATTAAAGCCTTTGGGGACTAATTCATTTTAAATTTTACACGTACAGTCGCCCCTCTGTTTTTGCGGACTTGGCGTCCACAGTTCTCACTATATGAGCATCAGAAAGAGGACTCAAAACGGTGTGCGTGCCATGCCTTTTCAAGCCTATGGGGCTTCAATATGCACAGTATTTCGTTTTCATGGGGGAGGGGCAGAACAGATCCCCCACGAAAACAGAGGGGCAACTGTATATTATTTTAAACTACTGTAGCTTGTAAAGTGATTTTAATGATTGTTCTGTTTAATATGTTTTTAACTTGTTTAAGTTGTTCAAGATTTTAATATGGAGATTTTGTTATGCTTTATGCTACGAGATCCCATTTAAAAGGGTGTTATGCAAGTGTTTTGACAAAATAAATAATAATAAATAATTATGCCAATAACATCATTTCTGTAGAACCTCCTCTCAAATGTAAGTTAGTGAGATCAAAATGTAACTGAATAACATGTAACATGGAAGGACATTTGGTCCTACCTGAGTTTTTCATGGGGAAATCAGTCTTCCTCTGAACTGTTGAAGGCAACTCATTAATTCGCAGAGACAGTTGGCGTTTAAATGGAGACATCTTCTGGCTAAGAGCAGGGAAACCTCTAAAAGAGCCTTGTCTGGCAAGTTGCTCTATGGGAGCATGTCTTCGTGGGATGGCATGAGGGTTATTGGACTCTTTGTCAGCAGAGGATGCAACATCAGCAGTAGGAGAGGTTGGAGAACTTGGGGATGGTGCTGTATTGCCAGGTACAACACTTGATGCAGTTGTTTTCACATCTGTTTCAACTGTGAGAAAAAAGGAAAAAAGCAGCAATATTGGTTAAAGAGTCTCTCTAGTTGGGCAAACACTGCTGTACTCTCCAGAGAGCTATTTACTTTTTAAAATTTAAAACCAACTATACCTTTATGAAAATATGAATCCATGCTCCAAAATGCTAAGATCTCTACCAAAACTGACTGTTGTGTTTTGATCATGATTAGTGCATGCACAGTGATCAAGATGATTAATTAACTACTTAACCTCTATCTAGATAGTTTAGTAAACATTCAAACCAACATTACATAAACATTCCTACACATCCTACACATTATTTGTATCATCTCTTGAAGAACTGCCTACCTGAGAAATTAAAATTAACACAAGACTCAGCATACATTTGGCAACTGGTTTGTTTTACATACTTAAATGCAGCTCTGGGGAAGCTCTGGAAATGCAACTCAGAGTAGATCTGTTTGTTGTTAAATGGTACAGAGTAGGCCTCTAAAACTGGCAAGATGATGGTCATTATGCACAGTTTAAATTAGAAATGAAAGTAGACTAGGATCCAAAACCAACCGGCTATGTGAAAAGATGACAGCAGAAATTGTGCTGGCATGGATCATTTGATCTATTTCACTATAGGAAGAGTGAGGCACATTCATAGAACTAGGGCTAGCATCCTCTTGGTGTCATACACATGTCTAAGTATACCTTCACATATATTTTTATGGTGTTCATGGGGTGGTTTTGGGTTTGTTTACTACATCCCTCACATAACAACCTGCAGCTCCCCAAAGGTAACTTTCTTTTATAGGACTTCCTCCTTCATGGCCATTTAATGGTTAGTGAAAATTGGGAGGTGTTGGAGAAGGACAGATTGCTTAACTGTAACAGTATTTCTTCAAGTGGTCACCTGCAAATTCACACAAATGGGTTATTCTGCACCTGCGCAGAGCCATTCAGAACCTTCTTAGAGCTATTAGAAGCATTTTGGCAGCAGCCCTGCCCACTCTCCAACAGCCTTATTGACTGGTTTCCCGCCTAAATCGTCCGTTCTATGGACGCCAAAGCAGCAGCCCAGGATCGAAGGAGAGGCAGGACACCACTCTGAGGGGAGGATGGGGAGGATTTGTGTGAATTCGCAGATGATCACTCAAAGAAATACCATTACAGGTAAGCAACCTGTCCTTCTTCTTCATGGTCTCTGCTAATCGCACAAATGGGTTAGACTGACAAGCTTCAGTCAGTGGAGGAGAAAGTGCCATATCACATAAGAGAGGCACATTGCTCCCAAACAGAATCATTATTTATGAATCTGAGCCCAAGGCATGCAAATATAGGGACAAACAGTCCCGCTACCATGAAGACTCTACATGAGTTGAGCTGAAATTCCAATACCGAAACATAGTGGAAACAGTCACCAATGCAGGTGAGAACACACAGTGGCAGTGTATATTCCTCCAACACAGAGGGAACAAGTACATCCTGGAAGACATCAGTAGGGAGGAAACAAAGTCTGAAAGTCATGGCAAACCTGTAATGATACTGGCCCTCGGTATGGGAGCGTAATCATGTCTTGGTTTTGGTAGTCTAAAGGAAATGATGTTATTGGTCCCAGTACAGAGGGACCAAGCACATCCCAGAATATAATCGTATCAAGTGAGTGATACAGAAATAGCTTGGTTTTACAGCATGAGTGATAGTACCAAAGCCCCCCATGGGGGGAACAAGACGATCTCAATTGTGCTGGTACCAGGCGCATAATGGTAGTGTCCCTGGGTATAGAGGGAGCAAACCAATAGTTGAATTTGATCCTCCAGTCACGTAGGTAAGGCGATGGTACTGATAGTCAGTATAAACAGAGAGTGATGAGTGGAGGATTGTCCATATCGAAAGTGCATTGGTAGTGCCCCTAAGGTTATGGGGAACAACTCAGGGATCAGATTTAATGTCTACATTTAGGGGGGTTGCAGACTGCCAGAAATAGTGCAAATTGAGTCCACTTTTAGGGTTAGGGCTAGTGCTAGGGAATCATGGGAATTGTTGTTTTTTTTCTGAGACACTGAGCCTTCTCTGACAGAGAGCTCTAGTGCCACAATAAAATACAGTTCCCATGATTCCCTAACCCTAACCCTAACCCTAAAAGTGGACTCAATTTGCACTATTTCTGGCACTCTGCAACCCCCCTGAGGGCCTTTGCAGACTGCCAGAAATAGTGCACATTAAATTGAGGCACTGCCCTGGCTCAGTGCTAGGAAATCATGGGAACTGTAATTTATTGTGGCACCAGAGCTCTCTGACAGAGAAGGCTCAATGTCTCAGAAAAAAATACAATTCCCATGACTCCCTAGCACTGAGCCAGGGCAGTGCCTCAATTTAATGTGCACTATTTCTGGCAGTCTGCAAAGGCCCTAAGTGAAGTTTAGTCGGCCACAGTACAGAGGACAATTTAAGCTGTCAAGGGTATCTGTACATATTAGCATGTGAACAGAGACAAAAGCACGTCCTCATAAGAATGGAACGAGCGAATGGTGGTGTCCTCCTTAGGTATGGAGGGAGCACCATGTCCTCCGAATAAGCTATATAAGGACAGCCATGATATTGGCTCTTGGCAAGGAGGGAAATTTGACACTGCATATCTGGCCAATGATTATGCCATCGCACTGTATCGAGGCAGCAACCTTAAACCCAGCTCAGATTCAAATGAAATGGGAGGCGGTATGAGGCGTGCAATTGTGGACTTTGGTATAGCGGCAATAACCACAGCCTCAAACCCAGTTGAGCATGTGCCAGGGTGACCATGGCTTGGAGCCGAATGAGTGATCACTGGTAGCGTCCTGAGGGATAAATTGTAGGAGCCACACTGGGCCTCGAAAGGGAGGGGCAAACATGGCTCCGAATTTGGTAGAGTACTCACAAGTAGTGGCCCTCGGTACAGAGGAAAACACTATGGTCCCGAATCAGGGAGTGTGAGCCAGTAGTGCTAGAGAGAATAATCATGGTTTCACAGTAACAGAGAGCTTGGTGGTAGTTGACCTCAGGGAGCAATAAAGGGAGCAACCATGGCCTTGAATCCAAACCAGCGTCAGCCGTAATGGCCTTGAGAGGAGTTAATCACAGCTTCGAAATCGACCAGGTTTTGTGAACGAGGCGTGTGCTGCAGTACCAACAACGGCCTCGGAAACTGAAAGGCCAGTTGCATTTCAATCCTCCTGTGCAACTTAAGAATGGTACTGACATTGGGCCCTTAATATTTATTCTCCCGAAGGAGTATCAGAACAGATTGTGGCAACACCATGATGCCGACCTGACTACCACCTGATGCTTGGGGAAGGCACCATATAAAACCACTTGCAGACCAATCAGTTTGACCAAGAGAGTCAAGGATCAACAAGCATAGAAGTAAGGCTAAAAGCCAATTGGTTTGACCCAGGAGAGTCAGGGACCAACGAGATCGAAGCCGGGCTGCAAGTCAATTGGTATGACCCTTGAAGAGTCAGGAATCAGCAAGAGTCGAGGAAGGTCTGTGGGCCAATCGGTTTGACCCCAGAGAGTCAGGGATCCATGTAGGGCTCCAAGCCAAGTCAGGAACGAGAAGTCAATGATCACTCCAAGTAGATCCTTTCCCAATCGCCTATAAGCCTTAATTAGGCTGAGCTCATACAATAGAGCTGTTAATCTCGACTCCTCAGAAGGATGGGCCTTTGCCAAGTGCGACAGCGAGGTGAACAGCCATTCAATCTATTTGACTTGGAAGTTCAGTGGGCTTTAGCCATGTGACATAGAGGTCAGCGGCCACATAAAAACTTCTCCTCAGAAGTACGTTGGGTCGTAGCTGGGCATGAAAGCAGGCGAGTGGCCATAAAAGATTTTCTCTTCAGCAATAAAATTGGCCTCAGGGTCTTTGTCAAGCGCGCCAGTGAGGTGGACGCCATTAAAAAAAAATCCTCAAGAGTAAAAAGGAGCTTTGCCAAGTATGCCAGAGAGGTGAGGGACTATTTTAGAAAAAAAATTACCTCAGTGGCTGTTGAAATAACTTCACCTCAGAAATTAAATTTGCATGTAAGAACGCGATTCTCTCAGAAATCGCAGCACTCCTCTTAAAATATGAACGATGATGTTAAAAAATACCACCAAAATGCAGATTGAGCCTGTCAAATGGAAATTTTAAAAATCTGACAGGAAAATGAATCTCTGAAGAGTTCCTGTAGATGCTGCCGGTGCAGCGGATAAAAGGAACTGAAAGTTTAGGCGGGAAACCAGCCAATAAGGCATTTGGAGAGTGGGCAGGGTTACCGCTACACTTCTAATAGCTCTAAGAAGGTTCCAAACAGCTCTGCATGGGCACAGAATAACCCATTTATATGTTTGTAAAGACCACGAAGAAGAAACTGGGATGTCTTAGAGCAGGGATAGGGAACTGTGGAAGGCTAGGAGACCTTGGAAGACAGCATCTGCTTCTGATAAAGTAACAAAAACAAAACAGTATTTTTTTGCCCCCAAATGCCTCTAGGAAGCATTGGGCATATTCACCATGTTTGGGGTTTTTTAAATTATGTCTCTTGGGCCTCAACTGCCCAGGAGGGGCTGCAAAATGTAGTGGAAATGCTCTCTACACACCTTAGAGTACATTTGGGGGCTTACTGGAAGGATTATAGATCAGATAGACAGACTAACAGATATTCTGAAGCGAAAGAAAGAAAGAAAGAAAGAAAGAAAGAAAGAAAGAAAGAAAGAAAGAAAGAAAGAAAGAAGAAAGAAAGAAAGACCTTTGGGGGGGCATGAGAGCCACAAATACAGCCCTAGAGAGCCACAAGTAGCCCACCCCTTTCTTGTCATGCATCTGGTTACTGAAAACTTTGATGGATGTTTCTCAATGCCCCCCTGCTCTCCACCACCCACTGAATAACCACATGGCAGGGGGAAGATTGCTAAATCTTTCAGGAGGAGAATGGCATAGTTCTGTCTGGAAAGCACTTTGCAGTATGCCTCACCAGACAGGATCTTGAGCTATGTGTTCAGGAAACTTGTGTTGTTAATAAATATATTCTCCCCCCTCCCTCCAAGACATCTAATTCTCATGAGTTGACATCCATCTATGTATGACATCCATAGGAAGTATTTGACAAACCAAAGTCAAGCTCACAATATTAAGTTCAGAAACATAGCAACTTACTTAGACACAGTTTTCTTCTTCAGGTATCAAAACTAATTTCATTGTTTTTTGGGAAATGGGTAATCCCTGATGCTATTTTAGGTTCAAAATACCAGGATGCTCAAATAGACAAAGCTGCACATTCATACCTCACTCTTGATTTCCTTATGTCTTTTAATCATTCGTTTTCAAATCAACATTATCCTATCTGGCTTTATGCCCATAGGCACCTATTCACACTCAAGACTCCAAAATCAAGACCATGCCTTTATTAAGAATTACCAAAAAATCACAATAGTAGCAAAGCTTTCAAGTTCTCCAAAATCTTAATGAGACTGAATTAAAAACAAGATGGTAATGAAAGACTCAAAAGGGTAACAAAAATAGGCCAGATTTTGCAGCTACAAGGTTTGAAATTTAGTCTCATCCTTACAATTGAGACTGGAGACTGAAGTAGTCACTACTAACATTCTGGGATAATGAAACAACAGCTGACCTGATTTATGAAAAGAAAGCTTGGCTGTTAACCAGACCTGTCTCCAGCTTTGGGCAAAAGACAGGTTTCTGGATAGGCAGAGAGTGCAAGTAAGTAAAAATATGACAGTGTTTATATTGGCAATCCAAAAACAATATGAAACTAATTTTCCACAGCTCAAAATACATGGCACAATACTTCATGAGTTTATGAAAATTCTTGTATAATTAAATACAACAAAGTTCAAAAGCTACAAAAGGGGAACCTTATACCAGAGGGAGCTAAGGGACTGGGACTTAACTTCAAACAAAGGTAAAACTCTTTCATTTAAACTACAATTGGCAAGTTTTATAGTACTGAGACCTTGAGAATTTCAATATACTTTGCATAAGACAGAGATAGCTTGGATCTAAAGGGAAGTTATTTTGCTGCTATTAATGGAGTTGAAATTTCATTACATGCTGTTTACTGCTCTTTGTCCCCAGTTCACACATGGCCAACAAGGCAAGTGACCTCTGCCTGCATTGATATCCCTCCACACCATCTTAACTGACAACAGAATTAACATCTGAGAGAAAATATAGGTCTGTGACTCTAACATCATCACTTTTCTTTTCTGGTATGATTTTAAACTTCTTTGCCTGATGAAGAAGCCAGTGAAGCTTTGAAAGCTTGCATGAAATATTTTGTGCTTTTCAATTGGTTCCATAAAGGTATCACTATTTTGTGGATTTTGTATTTTGTTGTGTTTTGCTGCATTGTCAACACAGCTAACCCTGAGTATACACAATTAAAGCATCTGGATTCTAGGGTTCATCATCACACTGATATTTAATACAGTAGATGAAGATACAAGAGATACTTGGTCATATGTGGTGTAACTGAAAGTGAAATGGTAGTCTGAGAAAATGCTGAGTTAACAAACAAAGCAGCCCACATTTCAAATGACCACTGGTATTTCATTACCTTTAATGTCTTGTATCTGTCTCATGGCATCCTCTCTTTCTGCTTGTTCGGTTGCTGTAGTAACCCTGAAAGATCCTTCTCTTGTAAATGTGGTTCTACTTGCATCAAAGGTGGCAGTCACTCCACACTCCTTCTCTCTTTTTTGTTTTCGCTCCAAGCAGGCTGCAAATGCACAGCCAACTGCATGACTCAACCTCTCTCCCTGAAAAGATACTGCGTCAATTAGAAACAAAAACAGAACCACATCTCCTCTAAACACTGTCAAATGATAGCTAGGACTCAAGACAAACATCCTGTGGCAATCTGATCAAGAAAATGCAGAGGAACTATTACATCCACTCATAAGATGCGTAGTATTAACTATTTGATGAGACAGAGACTGACTGATCAACTATATATCTCTTTTTAAATAATGTGTGTTCACATATGCTGCCCAGGTAGGTCATATTGAAATACTGCTGCTATAAAACTCGTAAGAGGAAGCCCATTAAAAGAATCATTTGTATCATTGAATCATACACACAGAACTGCACATTTTAATGTTTCCCATTTGGAATACTTAAGCTTTGTGAATCCATTGCTTTCAACAAAGGGATTGCCATAAGGAAAATAAATTTCTCTAGACAAATAACTATAGTGTTCATATCATCTTTATACTAAAATGTTATTTTGAACACAAAAATTATTCCTCCAATCCCTTTCAAAAAGACGTCTTGCTTTTTTGTGATCCCAAAAACGGCTTACCGTGTCCTTTACAGCCATAAAGCAATGACATATCCAGCGTCGCGTAGTGCCATCTCGACATATATAAGAAAATGCTCTGTCAAAATTCCTATCTGGAGCACAGAAAGAAACCTTCTCTATTGTCTGATCAACTATAAGGTCCTAGAGAGGGGAAAACATGACAACATACAGTACAAGGTTCAAATCATTACAGAAGTACAGAGTACCATTAAAAGTATATTTCAAGCCTCTCCTGTTACTTTGCTGTTGTGCCTTCAAGTTATTTCTGACTTATGGTAAACCGATCACAGGATTTTCTTGGCAAGATTTGTTCAGAGGAGGTTTGTTTTTGTCTTCCTCTGAGGCTGAGAGAGTGTGACTTGCCCAAGGTCACCCAGTGGTTTCCATGACTAAGCACAGAATTGAACTCTGGTTTCCAGAGGTTCAAACCACTACACTATGCTGTCTCTCCTCCTATTCTATTCCCTAATTCACATTAGGATACCAAAGTTACCTTTTCTCAGTCTATGTACAAATTCATCCACCATCTGACAGATGGAAGTGCTCACACTGCTGAGCCTGCCTACCATTTTCTATATAAACATCCATGCAGGTGAAAACTCTTCAAAATTAATTTGCATTGGATGGAACTTCACAGTTTGGAACTTTGTACTAGTGCATCAAACCACAAAGGGTAAATCCTACAATTAATTTCTTGCATAAGTGGGTCTATTGTACAGCCTTTTCCACATTTGTTGGACTGCAACTTTCAGCAGGCCTAGTCAGCACAGACAGTGGTGAGCAATCTTGGTTCTTCTAGTTCAACAGCATCTGGAGGGAGGGCCACAAGGTTTGCATCCCTGGTTTATGGCAATATTAAAACCAGTATGTTTATTAAGAAGCTTCAGGGTCTGAAATACCCTTGAGAAGTTTCACTGCATTTGAAAATTACTCTAACTACGTAATAGTAACAGCCCTGGAGCAAGCAAGCAAGCAAGCAAGCAAACAAACAAAGCAGCAGCAGCAGCTGAAAAACCTTGAAACTGAAACTGGGCTTTTTGTGCATTTAAGAGCTTTACCTGATAATAATAATAATAATAAAATTTTATTTATAGCCCGCCCCTCTGCGCGGCAATCGGGGCGGGGTACAACAATATTAAAATACCTGATCAAAGTAAACTTAAATATGCATATGTTTGCTGACATGCACTTGACAATCTGGCTGTAATGTCTGCGTCTGGGTGGTGGTGGTATCTATTATTACATGGAATGCTGCAACAGGGAGTAAGATCTTTTCCACTCCCTTGCCTTAGTTCCTGAGTTCTGTTTTAATTTCCCTCACTATCCTAGCTCCAATACCAGAAGTGACCAGCTTGGTGAGAGGTGTGTGTCAAACAGAGCAGTGCAGTCAGCTATAAGTTTACATCAATTTGGTTTTGACTGTGATCTCCCCATATTGCATTTACGGTAATTATAGAAAAGCTGACTCCATCACCACTTTACAGGCAAATTGGCAAATGTATATTTAGGAAACAAGCATATATCTGGGATGGTCCTCAGCAGTACTTATAACGGCCTATGGGGCTTGAATATATGAGATTTTCCGTTCTCGCGGTGGGCGGTGGAATAGATCCCCTGTAAGAACAGAGGGTCAACTGTAGTTGCATTTTCTGTAACATCCCAACACTGCCCTATGTCATGTTATGCACTACAGGATATAATATACTATATACTCTTCTGGTCTTACATGAAGTAGCAGCTGCAGCAAAAGAAAGCTTATCTTTGAATTCTGCAGCTACTCCTATTTATCACTATTTTGAAAAAGAAGAAAAGACATATGCACATTCTATCTTACTGAAATCACTGGCAACACTGCCAAATGTCTTGAAGACAATTTATTGCAGCTTTTCAGCGTACTAATAAACTGGAGGAAATGCAGGATGCATTATTCTTCTTGATCTTCAAAGTAAAACTTTCCTACAGATCAGAACACCTAAAAACATTGAATATATATATATATATATATATATATATATATATATATATATATATGCATGCACCTTTTAATCAAAACTAGGATTAGTCTCAATTAAAAATTCAACTAAAAAGACACATGTTTATTTAGAAGCTTGGTTTTTTTGGGGGGGGTCACATATAAAAGATATATGTGAATTATTATGCTTTATGTCCCTCTTCAGTAAAGGTCTAGAAGCATTTTAAAACTTGAAATGAAACTCATCACTGAGAATTACTTGGCTTCAAGAACCTTAGAGTGGTACCTTCCTTACAGATTTTAAATCATTTCTCATGCCATTCACTGAAACCACAGTGAAAAGGAATTCAGATTAATAATACATATTTCTATATGCAATATAATCTCTTGCAACCTTTCTACAAGGGCAGAGAGAGCATCAAGGTTAAGCTTTTGTGTTTTCCTTTTGACTTTTTTGAGTGAGGCAAATGATTTTTTTACGCAATGAGATCAAACAGGAATTCAGGGCACACAGTTATTCACTTAGAGAATACACAAAGATATAAACAGCCTAAGTAAAATCAACATTTTTAAATGAGCCATATGTAAGAGGCATTTCAGAGGAACTGGCCTCCAGTACACATATGGTTTTTAACATCATAGAAGCAGTAATAACTACACTATGCTAGACTGTATATTTAGTTTAATCAGTGAGTGTTCCAAACCATGCAGTAGCTAACCTTTGTTTTCTCATCAACAACTCTGAGTCCATCCGCTGAAACCCACAGGACTGCTTTAACTGCCTTCTTTCCACTCTTTCAGGGAAGGAAAAAGAAAAACAATATTATTATTATGCTATCCATCAGTCTGGTTACTGACTTCCTCTTTCCAAGAAAGAAGCACAAAAGTCAATGTGCAGATGATATCCAACTTCAGTAGGAGTGCCCAAAGCAAGATACTCAGACCAAACAACAAAACCTCCAGAGAGTCAAGCCGAAGCCAGTCTTTCAAAAACACAATGCAAAATGAAGAGGGAAAGAACAGCATGAATCAAGTATGTTAATAAATTCAGAAAAAGGCAAAGAATTCAAGCATAAATTCTTTACCCATTTAAACACCAATTACACTGTCAGTTAATGCCAACGCTTAAGGAGTTACACCACAAGTAGCGTTTATTGCAACTTTTAGCAAGAAACATCCTTGCTCTTATCTTCCCATCACCCCAACATCTGTGCTTGTATTCATGCAACAGAATCACAGCACAACCATCATGTATGGCATTGCTTTGAAATTCTAGTCTTTTAGGTATATAGAGTGCTCCTTTCCAAAGCATTAAGGTCAGGGCAAATAATTAATATAACACTGTCTTACTCATAAGTGATATGTCTTAAAGTAGCTGGTTACACAAGCATCCTTGCAGGTGTTAAACAGTATTTCTACAAATGGATGACAACAAATTACAGTGAGATGGGGGTGGGGAATGAAGGGAAACCAAAACCCTTTCCTTTCCCTTCTCAAAACCTCTATCAGTGTCTCTTATCCCTGTATTTGTCTAAAGATTTGGGAGCAAGGGAAATATATCCACCAACTCTGCAAGTATCCTAATGTTTCTGCATCTAACAGAGATACAGATCCATCTCTGAGCTGCAGAGCAAAAAATGGGTTTTGGCTGATAGAAAAGTGTACAAACCACAAAGCTGAGCCTTCAAGTGAATTACTGGCTTTTGTTGGCTTGGACAATGTGGTGTTGTTATTGTTGTGCGTCTTCAAATCATTTCTGGCTTATGGTGACCAGCAAATGATTACTAATGGAGTATGAGTAGCTCCCACTTGCTGTTTTCTCCTTCCAGGGAATCCTTTACAGCTGGAGGGAAACATAAACATGCCACCCTCTTAATCCAGGTGTTTTGAGAACTTCAGAACACACACACTCAAGTGTGTGAACATACAAAGGAAGTTCTCTGATAAAGAGCATTTCTGATCCCTTCAATTTTCCAACTTTCACATCTGCACACCAACTCAAAAAGGAGGACATTTATAAAGATTTAATAGATTTAAGCTGTGAATGTTTTTAAATGTGAGGTTTGCCCATGTAGTAAGGAGCTTTAAAAAGTTGTGTATAACTAAACTCAACATTTTTATGCCATCACTTGAATTTCTTTCAAATTTGCATTTACTTGTTTAATATCAAGTGTGTCAAAGTGTTCCAGTGCAAGAATGAAATCCACAACAAACACATAAATTAAACTTCACAAAGGGTCAAACATCATTTTACAGTTTTTAATGACCTGCATGGTATGAATGAAACTCTGTATAAATTGACTATTCCCTCTCACATCATGCCAAATGGGAAATGTAGCTTAGAAAACGGGTAGCTTACAACAGAGTTTTTTTGGAGCAGAGACATTATTAATATCTGAAAAATAGCTACTATGGGTGAGAAGCTACACCAATTTGCTACACACTTGTGTGTATTCATATACAAAGGCCCTGTTGTTTGGGGTATGGTACAAAAACAGTACATGTCTCAAATGGCTGGCGAACTTCATTAATTATATTTTCTGCACAGTAATGTTTTTTTAAGTGAAACAAGATAACCCCTTGTTCCATCCTAGCACAATGCATGAAATTTCAACATGCACAAACCTAATTACTTTAATCCAATTTACAACATATCTAATTCTATCATGCCAAGGCCCAGAAGCAGATGAAAGGCCTTTCCCTTCATTCCAACTGCCACTGACCTGGCAGCAATGGAGAGAAGAGGCAGTATCTGCTGGTCATAATCCCCTGCCATTCCTTTTTCCTTTTGTGTTATGTCTTAATTAGATTGTAAACCTGAGGGCAGGGAAATAGGTTTTTTGGGCAGTGTAATGGGCCATTTACAATGAGGGTGCTATATAAATAAATGGTAATGATAAGAATATCAATAACCCATTCAGTCATTTCCCCCCAAAGGTCTTCATGCTGCTTGTTTCCATGACAAGCTTTGGGTTTCTGCTGCTGGGATACTGAATCTTTTATCCCACCTTTCCTCCAAGGAGTTCAAGTCAGTCCCATATGGTTCCTCCCATTCTCACTGTTCCCTCTCAGGAAGTCTAGATTAGGTGAAATGCAGTGATTGGTCCAAGATCAATTTTGGTGAACATCATGACTGAGGATCTGAACCCATTCTTTAGACTAGAAGAGATTTTTAATTACCTATCTAGTATAGGCATTACAGTTGTGAATTTTATGTTGAACAGCACAAGCACTGTAACTCATTCCTCCCATGGCTATACAATTTTAATAACTACAACTATAATCCTATTACCCTTATCCACAGACATATTCCACAGGACACAGCGTAGACTACATTCACATAAATATATTGGAAAGTATATTAAGTTTTACTTGAGTTCTTTAGAGATTGAGTATTCCCAAGCTCTGCCACTCAAGCACAGGAGTATTACATTCTTTAGAATAATGAACATTACTAAAAAAAAACAAAAAAAAAAAAACAAAAACAAAACCACCACCCCAATCTTATTTGAAATTTCACTCATTATTTGCAACTTCATTATGCAGAGCTGGGACACAAGCCAGCTCTACTTTCAGAAAATGATTTTTTTGTCAGTCCACCTGAATTCTATGAGTAGAAACATATCATTACTGACACTGGAGTGAGGTTACGATAGCTCCAAAAAGAAATTAGTTTGATCATTTTTAAAAACTGCAGAACCTAACTCATCACTCTCTTTGAGAGAAGGACAAAATTTTCAAGAGTGGTTGGTAACTTGGCAAGTTTTCATCTTATCTCTAGTAACATACAGTCCTTTTCCTTTCACCCCGATAGCCAGCAGGACAGACATCTATCTTGCAGAGTGACTTCTACCTGGTAAAGTAGATTGTGGGGGGTGGTCAGGTCAGGAGATGTTACTTAGCTATACATGTACAACTAAGTAGGTGGTACAGAATATGAGCCAATGTTTTCTTCTATGGCAGTACCCTGATTATGGAACTCTCTCCCAAACATATTCACTATGTTTTAGTGCTCTTCCAAGCTTTTCACAGCATATAATATGGAATTGCAGTATACAGTACTTAGTAACCATTTATTTTGTTGTTGGATGCCCTTACATGTTTCTTTTTAGTTTATTTTGTTTGAAGCTATATTCTTTGTGAACACTTATGTATAAGCCACTCTGAAGAAAGAAAGGTAGATAAGAAATTTTACATGCACATACATTTTCAAAAGCATCAGTCTTGAAAAATAAGCTGCCCATTTACTTATTCACGGTGTGATGGGCAATAGATACCAAATTATGCGCCCCTTTCATTGTTGCTTGACTAGTCTCAAGTTAATATTCCTGGATAATATGAGACACTTTGGGGCAGAGATATAGAGAAAACAAGTTTGGCAGCTCCCAGAAGTGAGAAACCAGTTTTGTAAGACATTCTGACACATGGCAATGCTATACTAGGGATGTAACTCCTTATAGCGCAAACACAATGAGTCATTAAACTTACTTTTCCAAAGAAGCCTTTGAAGAACTTCCTTTCCTGGAGGAACAGGGGGGACAAGTCGAACGCTATTACTGTAGGTAGCTAAAGTGTCCCAGTGTTTCAAACCAACATATACATACAAAAAAATGGGGATTGGAAGGAAAGCAAGTAATGTTTAGAGTTGTCCATAGAGGATGTGGCAGGCAGATGGGGAAAGTCCCATGAAAATGCAAGTAAAAGGCATTGCATGGGCTTTAATTAGGACAGACTAAAGTTCTGAAATCGGTGGAAAGAGGAAAAGAAAAATCAGACCCAACATCATGCAAATTTTTTATTTCATTTTGTTTATCCCCTTAGCTTTTATTCAGGTTACAAGCCAAACTTGGCAGCAGACATGGATACAATCCAAACAGGGTGATGATGGCTTGAAATGAACACATTAGATAAATTTAGGATTTTTTTTAAACTGTGATATATAATTTACATAGCTAAAATATTTTGTTTTTACTATGTGCCTTGAAGTGGTTTACAATTTATGACAAGGTTTTCTTGGCAAAATTTGTTCAGATGTAGTTTGCCACTGCCTTCCTCTGAGGCTGAGAGATTGGCCTTGCCCAAAGTTACCCAGTGAGTTTCCATGGCCGTGTGGGGATTTGAACCCTGGTCTCCCAGAGTCCTAGTTCAACACTTGAACCACTACATCACACTGACACTCTAGCTAAATAAAATACTATGAATGCTATACAGAAAATAATATTGAGGATTCATTTTTCTCAGCCCTTACATCAAAAAACAAAAAGCCCTGCATCATAAAGGTGTTCATACTTATACAGTCTCCAAGATTGTTTCCCAACATACTTTAAAATATGGCTTAGTAGGAAATGCAGATGATAATGATGTCAAAGTTTATTTTGTTTTAGTGTGATAGGAAACCCACAAGATATGTTTTTGTACATTGTCCTTTTACACTGTCTAGAGACAAATAATTCAGTAATTGTCAAGGAAACTATTAGCATCATTGAAGAATGCTCTCCTCAATATTCTATGAAAAATCTGAAAACCAACATTTCATGCACAGGAAATATATGATCTCTATTTGACATGCATAGATAAACCTATTAGGATTGTTGCACATTTTGATGGCATTTAAGAGTGTCATATTTAAAATGTATTTACCTCTTAGATTTTTTCACAAACAACCCATAGCCCAGATGTTTTTTCAGACCACAGTAACTAAATATGGGGTGGGAGGTGTTGAGATGAAGAACATGTTCAATTGCAAGTGTGATTATTAACATGCAGCAAGTCACTCTTGTGATTTGGCCTGATATATGAAAAGTCTTGTTTCATCTACAGAACAAGATATTTAGGGTGGTTTAGAGAAAGTTGCCCAAACAAAGTTCCCACATGGTGGCAGCAGCTGCTGTAGCCTTCCAAGATGCAGCTCTTTCACATAGATCACCTCTTGTCTGCCACATATCTATGATTCTCTCTGGTATGAGAAAATGGGCCATTCTATAACCAACAGTGGGCTTCTACAGTAATTATGCCCCTTTTCTCTGCCATCTGTCAACCACTGGTACACATAGCATAAATGGTGAAATATGTATATTAGTGCCTTAAATTATTAAACCTGCTTTCAAGATAACTTAAGCAGCATAACATTAAATGATGTACTTAAGATTGCCTAAAGAACTAATTGATCACAAAGCTGGCTGCCACCACTGCCAAGTTCAGCATTAAATATCAATATAATCAGCCTTCAGAGAATATGCCAGAGCTCAGGAGGTTCATCAGAAGCTACCTGGTTTAGGAAACTATCATTAGTTTCATGTTCAGAAGGTGTTAAGAATTTAGATGTTTCAGAGAAAGCATTAGTGATACAGAACATGCAGAATGGATTTTAGAATAGCTATGAAAGTTAATATCCAGACATATCACTAATATTTTAAAGATAATTAAGTTATGTGCCTTTTACCTGCTAAAACAAGAACATATATTAACAAATGTATCACATTCGCAAAAAAATATGACATGTTAATATACTAACACTGAAGATAATTTTAACCAAATCAAATCGACTGGAGATAAGGGACAGGGAATTTCCAACTTAGTTAACTACAAGTAACCTGGCTTGTCAGGAGGAAAACTATATTTTAAAAAAACATATATTTTAAAGCCCTGTGCAAAGTTATGTACTGCTGCATCAATAAGTCTGAGTCCTCCAAAATATTATTTTAAACCTAATTGAGGAAATAGCACTTGAGATTACATTCCTATCTCATGATCAAATTGCTCACTGTTGAGATGTTACATTTTTTAAATCACCAGAAAAGAATTAAGCCATTAAAAATGAGTTTGTTCAAATGTATACTGAGCTTTGGCAATCAAACTGCATTTTAGAGCTCACACATCTTTTAACAGGCAGGCAAGCTGTTTGCATTTTTATCATTCAACAGCTCTGCAGCAACAGGGCCCCAGCTATACTTGACAATTAATTCTTAGAATACTCTGTTCTGTATGTAGCTTCTTTCCTGCAGGTTAAGTTTCTTTATACATATTAGGTGACATTTTGAAGGTGTGTCACCAATTCTTTTTCAGCATTTAACCTAGTGCTGCTACCTGCCCTTGAAAATCTGGCATGCTTTTCACTCCAATTGGGTCCAATATGGCTGAGAGTTCAAGCAATAAATACAAAATGTTAGGGTTTGATTAATATCATATTCAGCAGACATCTGTCCTCCCCCCCCCAACTGATTAGTACTTTGTAGTATCCTAAAATGTCAAATCATGCTATTCAAAGTACAGTTAGGAATAAGCCCAGTAAAACTGTGTCATATTCAGGCTGCAAGTGGCAATAAAAATGTATGAACTAAACTGTTCCCACCCAGCCCTCTCCTCCAATAAGCCTGGATGTAAGTTTATGTCCATATCTGAAAGTGAAAGGCAGAGAATCCCTACAAAAGAAAGAAAAAAAGTAATGGTTGTATGAGGGGTGTTACTTCACATATTTTAAAAAATTAAACTGAAATATGCAGTAGGCCTAAACAAAATTTACTGTAGCCAGAAAAGGCCACTAGAAGTTTTACAGCTATATAGAAAAGAGAAAAAAAGGTGGAGTAAATCAGGTTCAACCAGTTAACAGTTAACAGCTTATCACACACAGGTCAGCCTGTTTTGACAACATGAGTTTGCTACACCTAAAGAAATACATCTCGAATCAACTGCCTGTAAATGACATATGGCTTGTTTTGAGACAAACTTGTCCTACTGAATCAGAAGATATACTGTTGCCCTATGAAAATGGAAGTTCACTCTTCAGAACAATATCCCAAGTATCATGTTAAGGTTAAAAATGAAATTGCAGACACCTATAGAAGCAAAACCTAAGAATGAACTCCACCAGTGCATAATCAAGTTACATTTGAAGTGTGAAGAGAATACTCCTTTCAATAAGCAGTGAAAAAGATCTGGAAGAAGTTGAAGACATCACTATTGAGAAATGTGTATATGTCAATGTCAATAAACCTTCATCTCCCTAACCTTAAGCCCTATGAAACAACAACAACAAATGATTGGCAAAATAGTAAAAATATATATGGAAGGCATCTTTGACAGTAACAAATGAGAGATTTCCTCCTACCCTGAAATGCTGGATCACCAAGAACTGATAAGAGTACAAACATGGTATCTTTTTAATTAGTCAAGAAAGTGAGAAACTGAAGACAGTGTCTAACCAAAGAACTAGGTCTTCAGAAGCACTCTAGAAAAGGCCATCTCTGATTTTATTGTGTGAAGAAAACAAAGCATTTGAATTATAACCTACATTAACATGCAAGATGACAAAATATTAAAAGGTCTTGAAATTTGGTTTTAACTACTGACACTACTATTTATCTTAAGATTCTCTGCTGTTGTTAGAGATCTTTGTGACTTTTTTCCACTTACTAGGGAGGAACAGTCTTTCCAAGTCATTGAGTGCATCTACACTGCAGAAATAACACAGTTTGACACCACTTTAACTGCTATGGCTCCGTTCTACAGAAACCTGGATTTGTCATTTGTGAAGCACCAGCATTCTCTGGCAGAAAAGGCCAAAGACCTTGTAAAACTACAAACCCCACGATTCCACAGGATGGAACTACAGCACTTAAAATGGTGTCAAACCTCATTATTTCTACAGTGTAGATCAGGGGTAGGCAACCTTTCCCCTTTAAGGGCCGAGGGACTTCATCTCCCAGAATCCCAGGAGCTATTGGCCAACATGGGACTATTGACCAACATGGCTGAGGCTTCTGGGAGCTGAAGTCCCTCGGCCCTTAAAGGGGAAAGGTTGCCTACCCCTGGTGTAGATGCATCTATTGAGAAAGATGTTTCCCATCCACCTGTCCTCATTCATCTGTAGAAGCAGGCATCAAGATCAGAAACCGCTCTATGAATATGGTATCAGCTATTATTAGAAAATAAGTGACGGTTTCTACTACAAACAAGAGGAATACAGCAGTCCTAGTATACATCACATGAAGAAAGCATGACTACTATGCAGGGAAAAAAGATAAAGTGCTAATTTTAAAGCTGCATAAGTAACATACTTCAGATAAACAATTTTTCACCAAAAAAATCAAAGTATTTCAGTATTGTTTATACATTTCACAGGATAGCTACCACAAACATGACCCATGATTTCAACTCTCCTTTCAACTTATACTGGCATGTCTCAGTAACCACAGACAGCACTTTTAATGAAAGTATTTCAAGTCTTTTACATAACTCAAAAACTAAAATACTGGCATAATAACAATATTTTAGTGAGCATACATACAGCTTTCAATCTCTTGACAGCATCTTCACATATGTGCATTCCTCTTGATTCATCCACCTCCACATGTCCAAGATACTGTTGGGGAGGGAAAGGAAAAAAGTTTGTTTACAAGAATTGTAACAGATGAGCTCTTTTGACTCTATACATGTGCTTAGTGGGCATATTAAACAGTACAGTATTTTCATTTGTACTCTACATGATTACATCAAGCAGTTGTGAGTCTCTAACTCAAGTTTATATTCATTTGTACTTATTTGTATAGATTCTGTTGAACTGCCTTAGTTGAAAAATTAATGTCCCATGATTGGCTGAACAGAATGAAAATATCAAAGAACACTTTTATGGAAAGCTCCCTATTTATTAATTATGCTACACAAGGTCCACCAACATCTCACTTAAAATTGTGGAATAACAGAGTATGAACTCAGGCTGATTTTGCTATGTACAGGGTGACTGATCATTGAACCATGTTTTAAACTAGGATGAGGAGGGGGTGGGAGTAACGATAATGTAATGTTAAAATTGGGAAAAAAACAAAAAGGCAGTACTACCAAAAAAATTAGAAAGGATGAACATAATAATAATAAAAATTTATTTCTATCCCGCCCCTCTGCAGCGCAATCAGGGCAGCTTACAACAATTAAAATTACAATAAATACATACAAGCCCCAAAACCCATACACCCTTTAAAAAATTATTAAACTTAAACAATTAAAACATTTTAATTTAAATCACAGCATAGAAACAAAGCATCACAACAGCAGCAGCATAGAAAGGGAGAAAAATTAGCTAACTGGTAACACCGCACCCCATGTCTCCAAATGATCTCTCCCAGTGGCTTCATATATATATATTAAATAGCATCAGGGACAGGATGGTGCCTTGTGGGATGCCACAATTAAGCTCTATTCTTGTAGAGCAACTGTCCCCGAGCCTCACCCTCTGAGATCTACCCAAGAGGAAGCAACGGAACCACTGCAATGCAGTGCCTTCAATTCCTAACCCTCTCAGGCGATCCATGAGGATGATATTATCAAAAGCCACTGAGAGGTCCAAAAACACCAGCAGGGTCATACTACCCCTGTCGATGCCCAGACAAAGGTCATCAGCCTGAGCAACCATGGCAATCTCCATTCCAAATCCTGTCCTAAAGCCAGTTTGAAATGGATCTAGATAATCGGTTTCATCCAAGACAGCTTGGAGTTGAAGAGCAACTGCCCTCTCAATCACTTTGCTTAGAAAAGGTAATAAAGCGACTGGCCTATAGTTGTAGAAATGTAGCTTACTGATTTAAGCAGTAAAAATCCCAGCATATTTTGTACAATAAACCTAATGCTACTGAACAATAAGAGCAAAGCATGCCTGCCACTGATATAATATCAGCTTTCACAAAATTTCATATACTTATTGTGACAGGCATTATAAGCTGAATAAGGAAACACTAATGGTCCAGAGCTAGAGAGTTCTGGTTCCAGAAAGCCAGCATGGTGTAGATGTTTGAGCACTGGAGTGTGCCTGGAAATCAGGGTTCGATTCCCCACTCAAGCAAAAAAACTCTCTGGGTCACCTTAGGCAAGTCACACTCTCTCAGCCTCAGAAGATGGCAATGGCAAGCCCCCTCTGAAGAAACTTGTCAAGAAAACACTATGATGTGTTTGCCTTAGGGTTGCCATAAGTCAAAAATGAATTGGAAGCAACACAACACAAGAAAAAATTCAGTAACAAAAAGTACAAGTAAGAAAACAGACTGCAAAAGTGGCTTGCAAAATATTACTTTAATTCAGTTTCATTCTGTTAAGAAATCATACCCTTTCATTCCTGACAGGGCCTTTACAACAGTGAAAGGAGACATCTGTCAGCTTGCTCAGCTTGGATTGTCAGGAAACATCAATTTTGACCAGCATTGAAAGACACTACCTCCTATAGAACATTAACACAACATAATGCCCTCTGAATAACAGTAGTTCTGTTTCATTAACTACTGGAGCCTTTGGATAAATGCAGTGTGAAGTTTATAAACATTCACTACTGGAGCTTTGGGATAAATGCAACATGAAGTTTATAAACACAAACTTTACATCTACAATTGCAAACTAGGGCCAACATCCCACAAATGAGTTGAAACACACATGAATGTGAGCATCCATTGCCTTACTTTTATTTTTCTGCAGCCAGGCCCAATGTCTGGCTGATTTACAGTTTAATAATTTACTTGTACAATTTGACAGTGGGGAGCAATGGAAAGAAACAGAAGCAGCATAACTCTGGCTAGAATCACAGTCCTTTCTCAAATCTAAATATCCATTCTTTGCAGCCTGGCCTGAATACCAAGTTGAAGTTAGAGATCTTGAACATTTAACTGTACTTTTTATTACTAGTCTTCAATAGCAGAAAGGTAGCAAAAAGTCTTTAACAACACGCTATTTTCAAAACAGAACTTTCTGAAACTACAGTTGTAAAGAGGATTTAAAAGATCACTATGCCATGAGGTACAACATCTAAACAATTAAGTCTTGCCATTCTACTGCCGTCAAATCTACATAAAACAGGAGAGGGAGAACAAAGGCCATCAGATTAATTTCATGTGGCCCTTGAAAGAAATTAGTTCATAGCTCTGGAAAAAGCAATCTGCTCATCCTCTAGCAGTCCCTTGTGCAGAATAGGTGCAAAAGGAAAGTGGATGTCACAAAGACACACACCATTAAGTGGTGGCTCCATCTAAGTCTGGCTCTAACCAACCTGCTTCAAGTTCTCCCCACTGCCAGTGTGCAGTCCCTGCCCAATTATCCCTAAGGAAATGGAGCCCTCAATAGAAACACATGGTAAAATCTAAACTTTTGATATGCAGCCATGAAACATAGTTAACAAATTATCTTGCTACAGCAATCTGTTTCATAATTCATTAATCCTAGTGTTTGCAGCAATGAAGACTCTTCACTGGGCTGATTAGCCAAATTATCCTTTCAAACTCTTTGTTATAAATTCTACTTTATATTCCCCAGCTGCTGACAGGTCATTTGCTTAACAAGATTCTAGAACCAGTATCTCATTTTTCACTTTTTCTATCATGGATATCTTTCCATCATGGATTAATATCTTTGTTAGAAAAAGTGTACTACTATGAGTGCAAAAGTGTATGTCCTTGTCAACACACATCTGGAAAGTAATGTGTCTAACATGTTTCAATCACAGATGCACAGGGCCAGTCCTTATCACACTGGTGAAAACCAACATGTAAAGCAGGGTTGTTTTTTTCATGTGGCAACTCCCATCTATACACAACAAGCTCACTGGTCACTACAAGCTTTTTAAAACTAAAAGGCAACAAGAAGTTAGACGCACCTACTATGCTTATGCTGTTCTTAGAGAATTTAGTCCGTATTACTACTTTTAAAGAAGAAGCTAAAAAGCAGCAACCAAAGTCGGTATTCTCTTTCTTTATCTGCTGCCCTCAACAGCCTCTGGGCATGGTAACAGTTTTTGAAAAAACTTTGGAAGTCAGGAGGTAAAAATATACTATACTCCTATTCTTTGTCTTATCATCACTCAAGAAAAAACTAGAGTAGAAGTCTTTAAAGCAGGAGTAGGCAACCTTTTTGAGCCGGGGGCCGGGTTGCTGTGCCTCAGACAATTGGGGGGCCGAAGCACCAAAAATAAATAAACAATTTTTTAAAAAAAAATAAAAAATATGCATGCACACTCTCTCGGCCCCAGAAAAG
>CM034701.1:65398915-65410717 GCA_020142125.1 Phrynosoma platyrhinos | reverse complement strand
CTTTCCTCTATGACAGTTTGACTATTTAAAATGGATACAAGGCTGAAAAGATTGAAGATACTGCTATAGAGGCCATGTTTAAAGAACACTAATACGAAAACTATTCCCTGTCTCAGCTCAACAACTACTGTATTTGTAATTTGCAGGCAGGCACCAAAACAAAATGTTTCAGAAGGCTAAGCAATGGCTATAATAATATTTTCTTAGGGAAAAAAACAAACAAACAAAAACATCAAGAGATGGGTGCTGTGTGGGTGGAAACTACAAAAAGATTTAATTCTATTACAGCATTTGACAACATCATTTATACTTCAGCTGGTAACCTAGACTACCTCTTGTATACTTAACACTTCAAGAGACAGAGTTCTGCACTCAGCTGGCAAACTCAGATAGTAGCAATCACCAAGGAGCAGGGGGAATACCAATTCAGGCACCAATTCAGAAACAAGAATACAGACAGCATTCTGACAGTAGGGCTTGCCTACCACTCACTTGGAGAAGGCATCTAAGGTCTCAGTCCCAATAATTCAAAGTGGCATCCACTAATGCTAGCTGAACACTGTAAATTGACTTGTGCAGCAACCTATCCTCCAGTTTCTGCGAAAAGTTTTAAAAGGGTGCATGTGGGTAAATCTGTTTCTCTACATTCAAATGTTGCTTTTATGTTTAACCAGCAAGATATATGAAAAGTAAAGGGGGGATTATCTCTGTTTCATCAGAAGGAATTTTATCTGTTCACACTGAGTGGTAGCCTCGTCAAAGGACTGAGGCCCTGATTCAGTAAGATCTACCACTCTGCACTCAATTCAGATGTTACAACTGTCTAGGACAGGGTAGGCAACCTTTCCCCTTTAAGGGCCGAGGGACTTCAGCTCCCAGAAGCCTCAGCCATGTTGGCCAATAGTCCCATGTTGGCCAATAGCTCCTGGGATTCTGGGAGCTGAAGTCCTTTGGCCCTTAAAGGGGAAAGGTTGCCTACCCCTGGGTAGGAGGTATAAAGTCTGGACTTCTGCAGGGGTGGGCCCACCACTGGAAGGATTATTGCTGGTGGGTGTCCCTTCTGGGGAAGCCACTTCAGGAGAATATGATGATACATGCCTTAGTTACTGTATTACACTCCAGGTGGGGGTGCCTTTGAACAATGTTCAGAAACCAGAATGTAATGGGGGGGGGGGGTTTCCAAGGAGTATATAACTCCATGTTACAACAGTTCCACTGGCCACCAGTTTGTTTATGCGTCCCACCCTCACAGGCACCTTTGATAGGAACATAAGACATGGCCTTCTCAGTGACTGCACCTAGGTAGAAAGGCCTCTCCTTGCTGTGGGTCTGTCTGCGAATGAAGATATTTCAATCAAACAAGATGTAGGAAATTTATTATTTGAAAGAAATAGCTTTGAAAAGATGTTGTATTATTTAGCTATTTTAACTAGTTGGTTTTTTTTTTTACATTTTTAAAAGCATGTTATTCTTAAAATGTTATAGACATCACAATTAAAATAAATTTAATTACATTTTAATTATCAGCCATAGCTGTTTTAATTTGTAAATCGTGTTGAGTTTTGATTCTCAGACAAAAGGTAGGTAGGATACAAATAAAGTTGTTAATAATAACTTCCATTATCATCCATCTAACTGGCATGGAGCCTTTGGCAATCTTCCTGGTATTGATACCTTTAAAGAAGCTGTATGGTCAGTCTCAATGTTTAACATTACACTTTTCAGAATACTACCTGGCCTGTCTTATGATACGTTATTGGTTCTCTTTTCTTCAACCGAGCAAGATTCCCATTTTTTTATTTTAAGAGCAGTCAACCTCTTCCACTTATAGCTTCTCAGAATTTTATTAAGCCAAGCTTTATTATCTGTGGCCCAGGTATGTACGTGAAATGTTATGCTAGAGATACATTTTAAAGTGTATGAACTCATTCTAAAGTCATTGCATAAACACATCTTACGACTTTTTATGATTCTTTCATTTACACAGTTATCTGTTTAATGTTCCACTGCAGTTTATTAAACACAATGCCAACAGAAAGAGACGGATGCAGTCACAGTTTAAGGGAGGGGGAAGACAACAATTTGTCACAAATCAGAAATTCAACATTTATTTGCATCTGTCATCTCTTTACACAACTGAAATTGTGCACTTGATGGACAAGAACAAACGGAGTGTTCTAAATACATACAAGCAAAAGGGGTTTACTTAAATAAATGCAGTTTCTTTAAAGGAATAGTGAATGCAAGTATGAAAAAAGCTACATTTCCAAAGACAGATGTATCTTGGAGAAACGAATACTAAAGCTGCCCCTGGAAAACTGACAAGAAATTTTACGGACTGTTCAGTTTTTAAGCACCCATATTACAATGAATAACCTATGAAGCAATCAGTCTATAATGGAAACATCCTGATTAAATCTACAGAATTAGCTTCCTTGGCACAGGAAGTATTCCATATACCCCTAACTGCTGGGGAGGGGAGGACAGAAGCTATCTGGCTTCAAATTTGGCACATTAAAAACAGCAGACAATTTTAAAAGATCCTTGTTCATGATTACGAAGAGAAATATCACTGGCATTATCTGCAGAAGATTCTAAGTAAGAGTGCCTCCAATATTAATGGCATTAAGTATTTAGTACAGGTCTCTATCCTCACCAGAAACTCATCTTTTTCTACACCTTGCCAAATCCTACTATCTAAACTAATTTTCACATAACACTTCCCTCCCTGCCACCACAGAGCTCAGGAAAATGTTAATAATTACAATGACAATTTGCAATACAATAATGAAAAAAGAAATAAAATGCCTATTCTTTAAGATTCAGGCATACCCAAACATATGCAATGCTAGTAGAGGAGAAAAAAGTTGGGTACAACAATCCAACTGTAAGTTGCTATTTTCATTGAGGCTACCATGCTGTTACCTGCTGCTAAGACTTTCTATGGTTTCAGCATAATATCTGTATAGACACAAAGAAATGATAAAGCAGACCCTTCTTAGTATTAGAATTTCTTCACTGTGTTCATATCTTAACCTTATGTTGCTTCCAACAGCACTGTTATTTTGCATCAACTTGAACACATGAAAATCACCATGTGATTTAGCAACACCTGTTTGATTTCCACTCCATTCATAGAAGAACCATTCAAAATCTTATTCCTGTTTTCTGGTGAATGTATTAAGAGAGACAGACAGTGGCAAGCATTTTGTTAGTTACTTCCAACCAGCGTAGACTCATTTAATCAACTGTTGAATGCTGAGTCAATAGAATTCAAAGATATAGCCATGTTAGTCTGTAGAATCAGTATGTAGAGAGATCCTGTAGCACCTTTTAATAAGTTGGCAGCATGAACTTTCATAGACTAAAGTCTACTTCCTTATATGCATTCTGAGGAAGTAGACTTACTCTACGAAAGCTCATGCTGCCAACTTTTTTCTTTCAAAGATAGAGCTGTGTTAGTCTACAGAATCAGTACGTAGAGAGATCTTGTAGCACCTCTGAGACTAACTGAAAGAAAAAAGTTGGCAGCATGAGCTTTCATAGACTTCAGTCTACTTCCTCAGATGCATTTGCTCCCAAGCCCAGATGAGTGTGGTTCTTGGGCAAAGGGTAGTTGCCACTACTGCTGTACCTGTTATGTGGCATATAAATATAGAACACCAGCCTCTGAGCTGTCAAGGGCTCTAGCATGAAATTCACACTTTCAAAAAAAAAAAAATTTGTGGAGATGCAGGAAGAGGATGAAAAACCTCCATACATCCATGTTGATTACAAGTAGAAACTAGGGACAACCAGAGAAGCAGAGTTTGAAAAACAGAAGAAGATGTGTCTGAATAAAATAATGCTTTTATAGATAATTTTTGAAAGTCTCTACGAAAGTGTAATTTTTCAACCAGAAAGAAGGCTACACACATGGACATCACCAGATGGTAAACAAAAAAATCAAATACCTTATTTTCCTGTGTATAAGACTACTTTTTAGCCTGCAAAATCTGTGGTTAAAGTGGGGGGGGTCGTCTTATAGCCGGGTATAAGGATAAGGAGGATGGAGGTGCTGAAACTCTATATTTTGACTGGAAAAATGGGGGGTCGTCTTATACGCGGGTCGTCTTATACGCCGGAAAATACAGTAGATTCTATAATCGGAAATTTTAAAAAATGGTGGAATTCTATACTGGTGGCCAAGACTAGACCAGGCGCTGACTGTGGCACAAATCACGAATTATTCATAACAAAAACAAGAGTAAGAAGAAGAAAAAAACAAAAGCAGTGATTATACCAAAATATGATCTAAATATCTCAACCAAATTTACTGATAACATAAGAAACAGATTCACTCTAATAAGCATAACAGACCAAGAACCAGAGGAACTATGGTCTGAAGCCAGGTACATAATAAAAGAAGAATACAGACAGACATTTCAGTAAACAAGAAGAAAGAGAAAAAAACCTTGGATGACAGAAAAAAACTACAAACAATAAAGAAGAGAAGAGAAGAAAAACAAAAGGGAGATAGGAATAAACTAAGAATTATGAATACAACAGTACAACAGCTTGTGTGTAAAGATAAAGAAAATCACTACAAAGGTCAATGCAGAGAAATAGAAGACAACAACAAAAAGGGAAGAACAAGAGATCTATTTCACAAGAGCCAGGAAATCAAAGGAAAATTCAAACCAAGGACTAGGACAATCTATGACAATAAAAATAACATAATTCAAGATCAGGAAGGAATGAAAAGATGTGGATGCAATACATAGAAGAATTATACAAAAGAGATGACAAAATGAAGGACACATGGAAGGAAGAGCCATATGAAGATGAACCCCAAATTCTAAAAAGTGAGGTGGAAACTGCAATAAGAGAAATAGCGAAAAGCAAATCACCAGTAACAGACGATATTCCAGTTGAACTGCTGCAATCCACATTGACAGTCAACTCTAGTGCTAACCAACATATGTCAACAGATATGGAAAACAAAATGATGGCCAACAGATTGAAAGCGATCTATATACATTCCCATCCACAAAAAGGGAGATACAAGAGATTGCAACAACTATAGGACCATAGTACTAATCTCCCACGCAAGCAAAATCATGCTCAAAATTCTGCAACATAGACACAAACCATACATGGAGAGAGAAATCCCAGAGATTCAAGCAGGGTTCAGGAAAGGAAGAGGCACTAGGGACCACACTGCAAACATATGATGGCTAATGAAGCGCACCAGGGAATTCCAAAGAAAATCAGCATGTGCTTTATAGACTATAGCAAAGCCTTTTACTTCATAGATCATGAAAAGATATGGAATGCCCTTAAAGAAATGGGAGTGCCAACACATCTGATAGTCCTGATGAGGAATCTATATTCAGGAGAAGAGGCTATTGTCAGAACAGAACACAGAGAAACAGAATGGTTCCCAACTGGCAAAGGGGTCAGACAAGGCTGCATTCTTTCACCCTATCTGTTCAACTTGTATGCAGAACTTTTATTTTAATTATGAGATGTTTAATACAGTTTTAAGGGGGGGTGGGTTGGTCTTAGGGATTATATTGTATGGGTTTTTATGTAAGCCGCTTGGATTGTTTCTTTCAATAAGCGGGATATAAATAAATTTTATTATTATTATTATTAGAACTTATTATAAGAAAAACAGGCTTGGACAAGGAAGAAGGAAGAGTGAAAATAGGAGGAAGGAATATCAACAATCTAAGATAAGCAGATGGCACCATAGTAATAGCAGAAAACCTCACAGACCTGCAACACCGACTAAGATCAAAGAAGAAAGTGCAAAACAGGTTTAATATTGAACCTAAAAAAACCAAAAATAATGACCACCAAAGACCCTCACAATTTCAACCTAGGCAATGAAGAAATAGAAATAGCAAAAGAATTCCCATACTTGGGATCAAACATTGATAGAAATTGTTATAGCAGTCAGGAAATCAGAAGAAGACTAAGAATGGGGAGGGTGGCTATGAAAGATCTATAAAAGATTCTAAAATGCAAAGATATACAACTCAGCACAAAAGTTAGAATCATATAGCCATCGTATTCCCTATTACCATGTATGGAGCTGGACAGTTAAGAAAAATGATAGGAAGAAATCAATGCATTTGAGAAAATGTGGTGCTGGAGAAGAGTGCTGAGGATCCTATGAATAGCTGAAAGGACAAACAAATGGGTCCTAGACCAGAGCAAGCTGGAAATCTCCCTGGAAGCCAAGATGACCAAACTGAGGTTGTCTTACTTCGGACACATCGTGAAAAGGGAGGACTCATTGGAAAAGACAATAATGCTGGGAAAGGTGGAGAGAAATAGGAAGAGAGGAAGGCCGCATGCCAGATGGATGGACTCTATTAAGATCATGGGTATGGGGTTGCAGGAATTAAGCAGAGCTGTAGAAAGAGTGTCTTGGAGATGTCTCATCCATAGGGTCACCATGAGGCAAAAACAACTCAAGGACAGTTAACAACAACAAATTGCCCATAATGTGGGAAGGCATATGCTGGAACTATGGGGTGTCTGAGGCAGGGTGTTGCTGTCAGATTACTTCCTTGTGAAGTTTTATTTGGAAATAGCAAACTGTTCCTACAGGGTTGAGAGACTTGTTAAGATGGTCTGCCCCCACAGGCTTACAGAATCTAGAGAATCTTGAGTTTTGGGAGGCAGGGCTTCTCAGTCCACCTGATGTGGACTGAGTCTGGAAACTGTGTTCGAGGACTTGAATTTGCTGGAGGGGCCATCCACTGTGTACCATCAGTGGGACAATAGCCTTTGTGAGGACATGGGAGACCCTTCTTCGCTCTAGCATCCAAATTGTGGAATGCATTCCCCTTGGAAGCTTGACTGGCAAAGTCACTGCCTTCATGGACACTGGCTTCATCCTGGCACAAAGTTAAATCGTGACCTTTATTAAAACCTCCAGGGTCTGAAGATTTTTGCTTATACGTGCACTGGTGCACAGTTTAAAATTATTTCAATGTTTTTAAACTGTTAAAATTGTTTAATATACTTTTATACTGTTTAAATTATTCCCACTATTTTAAAAATGCAATCTATTCTACATTGGATAAAATTCATTTGATCTCTGTACTTGCCCTGTTACCTTGTGATATAGGGCAGGATATAAATATTTTAATAAATAAACATCCAGCAGCATAAAAAAAAATCAGTTAACCACTGAAGAGTATGATTAGCTGTGAGAAACCAAGAATAAGGATTTTAACACTGTTCTGAGTGTAAATCACACATTTTGTTTTAGCTAGCAAGTTTCTATAATGAACTCTGAATTAACACTGCATTTCTGACTAACACATAAGACATGCAAAACCCTGTAACATTTTGTGTAATTTGGTAAAATGTTTAATTAGCCTGTTTAATCAGTTAAGGACCATAAAGGATGCTCCAATTAACTGGACAAATTTAAATAGTATATTTTTAATTTAAAAACGGTTATAGTCTTAGACAAGGGAATTCTTCTTTCTATGCGATAAATCCATCAAAGATGTCTACTGTAATCAAGTATGCATTTTCTACAGGTCTACTGCTTTACTCTTACGTAAATTGATACTGACTTAATCTGTCTATCAATTAAAACTAATATCATTAATTGACTACGATTTCTTTTATCAGCTGAAATAACCAGCTGCAGCGATTATTTATTTATGACTTCTACAACAAAAGAGAAAGGGCAGACAGATGAATAATACAACTGGTTTGACACAAATTAAAGGGGAGGGCTACTAAATAACTGCATAAACAATTTAAAAGTTCATTATATATATATTTTTGAAAAGACATTATTACCTTGACTGGGAAGCTGCATTTCCCAGTCCGAACCCCTTCTTCATCTGTTTGCCACTGGTGTGGCCTACTGGCTTCAGGGACATAGACATCTTTCTTTCTCCTAAAACTCTGCCGTAATTTATTCATTGCTCAGTTCTTGTGCCCTACAAGGGGGGAAAAAAACATTTTAAACAAATGAAATTTCCTCTAATGTACTGAAGATCATGAACCAATAACGAATCAGGCTACCACAGTTCTTCACTATAAAAAAGTGCATCCTTTAAATGTTACATAAGCATGGGAGAAGGAGGGTTTGTTATAAACTTCTCGTTATATTTGAAGGCTTGCAGCCATAGATGTTTCCAATAGACTCAGCAACCCTAAACGCTAGTTCTAAGAAGACTCGCATGATTGGATGGGGTTTTTGTAAAACAAATACCTCCCCCTCTAGACTAATGGTTCAGTAACATCTCAGAAGAAAAAACACAAGCAGTAAAACAGATGTTTTAATTATCAGTTTAAAGAGACAAAAGGATTCTTGTGGCAACTTTAAAATTGATAGATTTATTTCAGCATGAGATTTTGTGGATTATAATCCACTTCCTCTGATGCATGATGGAGTACAATATATATTTTGCATAGAGATTGTCATATTGCCCTAAGCAGAGTGCAGAGAGGCATTGCTGGCAGAGTATGGCATGTATTAAGTCTGAAAAAAGAATAAGTGAACAAATCTGATGTTGTGAGTGACACTGTACTACCTGTAATAGTACTGCCAGAGTTGGTGTGGAGACACATCAATGCAAGTTAATAAATGGACACAAGTTTGGCAACAAAAAAGAACCAGCATCAAAATACATCAGGATACTATACGAAGTGGCAGATGAAGACTGAAAACTGCTTTCAACAGAACAACTTTTCTGAAAGTAAAACATGTCACCTTAATACATAGAGAGAAGTAACTGCCAGAGAAGATTGGTGGGCTGGCCTCCATTCTGAAAATTAGGAAGAGATACATGGAAGAGAGCATACTGCATTTTAGGTGCAACTGAGACTGAATTTAGTTGTAACAAGAAAAAGTAGTTTAGTGCAGATAAGCCATCCTGAGCCTTGTATTTGCATATTCTCTGTTTACAAGGAAGGGATTAGGAGTATTGGCTCCCAGTTTTAACCAGATTCCCTCCAACATCTAAATTCAATCTGTGATTTGTTTAATGTAATGAGAATAAACCAGGATTTAATTATATTTTTCTGACTCCACCATATAAAGCAATAAAGACGGATCTCTTCCGGCAGGCCTTCCCGGAATAGCTGTCGGCCCAAAAGGGGCCCCCCATTTGTCTGACTCCTTTGTGATACTTTGTTTTAATTTATTATATGTATTTTAATTCTCTTTGGCTTAATCTTATTTTAAAGGGTTGGGTGGAGGGAGGTAGGGATTGGGGAGAGAGAATGTTTTAATGTTGTTTGTTTTAACGCTGTTGTCCCCCGCCCCGATTGCTCTGCAGAGGGGCGGGCTACAAATAAAAATTTATTATTATTATTATTATTATTATTATTATTATTATTATTATTATTATTATATAGATAAAATGTAATTTCTTGTAGTTCATATGTCATGGTGATCTGTGGTTAGTTTAAAACAACAAAAGGACACATCTCATCACTTTGTTCGAATTCATGAAAGAAGATGGGATGTGTGATCTCTTGGGCTTGTTGCAGCTCATTCACATAGTGGGAAGCTGTTTTTCCCATTACATTTTATTCTTTTGTTATATTGTGTGTGCTTAACATATTAAGTGTTGTTTTTTTGTTTTTGTGTTTTTAGAAAATATAGTTTTGGATGTTAAGTGCTGTTATATTTGCTCATGAATGAAAACAACATAAAACTTAAAAACGTGTAGGTTTGTGTGGAATAATTATTCATTCTTAAAACAGTATCATAGGTAAAAATATCTAGAGATAAGTGGGTTCACTGCCTGAATTTCTGTGTCTTGCAGATCATCCTCCCATCTGTTTGGAGATAAAAGCCAAACGAAGACTTGATTATTAATAATCTGAATGTATGAAACAGTTGTATGTATTATGTAAAAGCTGCATTTATATGAATCAGTTACATATTTGCTGGACTAGAATATCTAAATGACAAGTGCATTATTAACACTGTGCATAAGACTTCAAAGGTCTGGGTTACTATAAATGTTGTGACATCTGTACACTAATAGCAGAACTATTACACCATACAGTAGGGAGGACTCATTGGAAAAGATAATAATGTGGAAAGGTGGAAGGAAGTAGGAAGATAGGAAGGCCTCATGTCAGGTGGATGGAGTCTATTAAGGAAGTCATGGATATGGGTTTGCAGGATTTAAGCAAAGCAGTGGCAGACAGGGGGTCATAAAAATGTCTCATCCATAGGGTCACCATGGGTCAAGATCGACTCCAGGGCAGTTAACATCAAAATAACCACTCCTGGGTATCAGTCTAGCTGCAGTATTCTGAATCTGCTCAAGTTTCTGAACAATAGTTGCCATCATTCCTAGTAAACCAGAGGGGTTGCTTAGTTCCATTCTATGAGAGAGGATGCTCAGGGACAATCGTACTTACTGTCCCAGTAATTTCTCCCTTCCAGAGATCAACCAGGGCTTTAACAGGAAACTTCCCAAGAACCATGAGGAATCCAGTCATCTTAATTTCCCCAGCCCCACCCCTGCAAAGGCTTGAAGGTGAATCTAATCTACTTCAGCTACTGATCTGTCCATGACAACATTATTATGAAATGTTCCTTTACACCTAGATCACCATTCTGCCACCCAACACAGAAAACTAATTCTACTGTGCCCTGCATCATGAGTAGCATCAGATATTATTTTGGATAGACCCATGGTCGTCATGGAAGACACAGAAGTCCTGAGCTGCTCCTGTCATAGTGGTTTCACCATGAATATTGAAGTCCTCCAGCTCAATAAGCTGAGCGGATTCCAACGCCAACACCAAGATCAACTCTGCCAAGTGAGGAAGGGAGGCTGTTGAACAGCAGGAGTGTGTGTGTAACACCAACAGAATCCCTATTCTGTACCCTAGCCATCCAGCTTCAAATATACACACTCTATCCCAGTTGACTGCAGGACAGGGCACATGGTGAAGGAGGAGACTGAATCTTGACAGATCATTGCCAACTCCTCCTCCCCATCTCCCAGGCCTTGCCTGCTGTTGCACAGAGAATTCAGGCACTCAAAACTGGGACAGATTAACTCCACCCCACCCCCCAATTTTATCCATGCCAGATCTCTGTAATACAGCCCAATTCATCTGTCTATGAGAAGAGAGTCACACATAGTTCCTGGGTAAAAGCTTAAGAGACTTCCATTTGCTGTTTGCTTTCCACTCTCAGCATGCTACCACTAGCTAGGTAGAGTAGGGCTAGTAGTCCACAAACACTTAAGAGGGCCAAATCTTGCTCTGTCCTGAGGTAAAGCTACATTCAAGTAACATCAGGCACCAGCACTTAGACAAAATGCGATATGTTCGTGATGGTGAACCTATGACACGCATACCAGAGATGGCACATGAAGCCATTTTCCCTGGCACATGGAGAGAGGGAAGGAGGAGAAAGAGGTGCATGCCTGTTTCCCCTTCTTCCTGGCCATCCCAGACCTTCAGTTGCCTCTCCGGAAGCAGTTGAATGCTGGGGATGGCGCAGGGAGAGGAAGAGGCACATGCCTGTTCCTCCTCCTTCCAGACCCACTCCGGCCTTTAGCTGCCTCTTCTTCCCCCCTTGCTCCCTTGGGCCTTCAAACTGTCTCTGGAGATGTCCCGCCATGGAAGTCCCACCCCAAGAGGGCAGAAGTCCCACACCCGGCGCCGGGCCCCTACAAGGTTCGCCATCACTGCTATATGTGTATATTCCTATTAATATCTAGTGACTGTTCTCATGTTACTTCTTCAGAGTGGCAGAGCTGTATGGATGTGTGAGAGAATGGCTGAGTATGTGGAAGGTGAATGGGTTCC
>CM034701.1:65358546-65391761 GCA_020142125.1 Phrynosoma platyrhinos | reverse complement strand
ATGGTATAATGTGTATTATATATGGTGTAATAAAAAAAAAATTAAAAGGAAAAAAAAAAAACAAGATGTTTTTGGTACCCATGTCAGCAGAAGTGCAGAATATAAATTAAATAAAGATAAAAGACACATTTTAAACCAACATCCTTATGTTAAGGCTTGATGTTCTGCTGAGAGAAGATTATTTCATAAGGTGTATGTCACCACAGTGAAAGCCACATCATTGCAGAATATAAATTTTCAGGTCACAGCTGGGACAATGGTGCTTCACTTGACATTCAGAGAGACCTGGGAGGTTGGTTGGTAGATGGTAGGGTTGGCAAAGTGCAGCCCTCCAAATGTTCTTGGACTTAATTTCCGTAATTCCTCACTATTGACTATTGGCCAATGGGACCGAAGCAGACTTTGAAAGTCTCTCTGCAGCTTCCATACAATAGAGGTCAATGCTTGTAGTTTCCATCCTGGCACAAGTGGATGGATGCAAAATTGGCATCTGAGGCCTTTCAGCCACAACTTCTGTTTCTCCTCACCTGGGGTATGAAGGCAATTCAATGGGCACAAGCAGCAGCCAAATTAGCTTTGCTCAAGCAACCGAGGCACTTTGAAGTGTCCATCTTGTACAGGAATTTTGCCATTGCAAGAGGTACACTCTTTGAACAACATCAGCGAGGAAAAGAACCCCCGAGGGCAAGCATGGTTCCAACCACCAAATCCTAGACAATCTGAAGAATTCAAAGAGCCCAGCTAATACTGGGATTGAAGTTGTCGGAAATCGAAAGTAGCTGAAGACTGTATTTCCTTCTATGCTGCTGCAGCAATGGGCAAAAAGGAACTGATGGTTTCAGCAGGAAACTCCTTATATAGGGCTACTGGAGGTGGGTGGGACTAGCGCCAAAATATTCTGAATTATGCACTACGCAGGCACAGGATAACCCATCTGTGTGAGTCACACAAACCACAAAGAAGAACTACAGTTTTCTCACCTCAGTATAAACAAAGAAACCTGATACTGATTTATACCAGACATCATAAACAGTGGTCAATATTTTGGGACTCAGGGTGCTTTATCACACTATATTTTCAGCAGTACACTGAACAAGTAGTAATCCTCAGGATTACTAAATTCCCCAAGTAGCTAAATGCAACACTGCTTCAGAATATTCTAAACTGTTCAGCTTTTGAAATTTGAATCTTAAAGCATCTCAGAAAGAACATACACTAGTCCTTCCACATTTGTGGCTTTGACTTTTGTGGATTTGATCATTCACAGATTTTACGAATATGTTCTCCCTAGGAGTATCTAGGTACTCCAGTGCAACTCTATGGTCAACTTTCATCAAAAGTCGTACTGAAGGACCTAGAGATTCCCAGAACACTCCACTAGGCATTTCTAGCTCCTCCAGTGCAATTCTATAGTCAGTGTTTGGCAGATATTGACCACACAGTGGCACTGGAGGACCTAGAGCAGGGGCCGGCAACCTACAGCCCACGGGCTGCACCTGGCCTGCCGAGGCCTTCCGGCCGGCCCCTCCCAATCCTACTGCCACCGCTCCACCAAAATGGTGCCCACGCTCGCTCATGCATGAGCACAATGGCAGGCGCCATGCGAATTAGCACGGCACTGTTGGGCGTTCCAAAATGGTGCTCTGTGTCATGCGTGCATGCATGCATGCAAGACGCTGGGCGCATTTTGGAATGGCCAACGGCACCAGCACCATGCACATGCGCACGGCATCGGCGCTGTTGGTTGTTCCAAAATGGCGTCCCGCTGTTGTGCGCATGCACTGATTTCCAAAATGGTGCCCCCCATGCGCGCACACATGTGCACAACAGTGGGAGTCGTGCACACACATGTGCATGCGAGCACGCACGCGCGCCCCCAGTGCCATTCCCCCCCTTCCAGCCCACCGGCAAAAAAAAGTTGCCGACCCCTGACGTAGAGATTCCTAGAGAGCTGTTCTCTCAGGTAAAAATATAGTATTTTTGTTATTTGCGATTTTCCCACATTCATGCAGGTCCTGTGCCCCTAACTCCACTGAATGTGGAGGAATGAGTGTATTCATGTTTCAAGGATCAGCCCTCACACACTGGACTCCTGGCTTTCCAGCCAGCAGAGAATTGTGGAGCAGTAATGATTCCCTAGATCTACTTTGGAAAGAAGGAACTGTGGACAGCTGAAATCAGTACTCTATTGTTGCATCTCTTTTTGGAACAAGATGGTAACAACCTAAGCAAAGGAATCATTCATGGCAATTTAATGTCTGATAAGGAACATTGCCACATCTGTCTCAGAGAATGAAATATGAGAAGCAACATCCGAAGTATTTTGCATATTGGGAAATATTTCAGTCATCCCATCTGTCTCACTGATGAAACCAATTATTTAGCTAATGCATGTTCATGTGTGGTCAATAGTGAACAACACAACAATATTTCATATTGGAGGAGGTCACATCCCCAATATATCACTAGTAGCTGGACAGAAAAAATTAAGATTATCAGAGGAGCGCTAACTAGGTGGTTCCAGCTATACAATCAGAACAAGACTTAGGCAGATGACAGTTAGGCAGAAGTTAGACTATCTATAAAAATGTTGTCCTTCTTAGATATTAATGAAAAAGCATTTTTTTAATGTTAGTTTTTGGTGCTTTGAGCCAGAGATGTGTATTAGCCACACAACACAATGTTTAGCAGTTAGGCTGATATTAACCTAGCACTTAAAGCAAAACTGTTTTCCAGTGGATTTACACTGTACTACCAAGGCTTCCTTCTTGGATATGGCTCAGGTCTTCACATTTTGCATGAAAACCCTGAGCTATCTTCATATTCATCGCTTTTTTACGTCTGAGATAGTCTTCTGTGTAAAGATCAACAGAAGAAGTCTCTTTGTAGGAGCATTAGATACCAAGAATACCAAGAATAATCAAATCTTACTGAGTCATATTAGCAGGTATAATTGGTATTAGCAGGTATAATTGGTTCCAGTTTACCTTGATGCCATTTGTCTGACTGAGGGCTTCTGGAGTGGGGATAAGCAAATATATGAACTTCCTGGGACGTAACTAATGGGGTGCTCCACAGATCTTCCAACCTTGTTAAAAACATCTATATGAAGCTTCTGGAAAGTACTTCCCCTAGTAATGACATTCTAGGTCATTTTGTTAGACTCAGAGACAATTCTATTCCATGCAGTTTCCTGTCATTTGTAATTATATTTTTGCAGACTAGGAGTGATTTTATGATCTGTCTCTGCTCTTAGCCAAGCCAGGTTAGGGGTGGCGTGGGCAAACCTTTTTCTGTTGAGGGCTGCATGTCTTCATGGCTAACATGCCCTGCAGTGCAGGCTTCCAATGAGCAGAACCAGACCCAGATGTGGGTGGGTTACCTCTTTTCTCCTTCTCTTTCTATCACTCCCCTTGTCTCTTGTCCATACCAAGCAGCAGATTGCCAGAGAAGTGACAGACTGCTCTTGTCAGGGAGCAGAACTGATTCACTTATAGAGGGTTTTTGAAAGTGAGCAGAGGGCTGCATGAAGTTAGTCCCAAGAATATTTGGAAATTTTCAGCTGGCACAAAATACAGATTCCTTGCTTCTTGCCTGATACGGTAGGGCTACAAAAGAAGGGTACTATAAAAACTGTGTTGTTCCCTAGTGGATTACAGGTAACAACCAAGATACTGGATTTGGCCCTCAATGCCCTATCATTTACACACGGCATCTCTTAAGATCCACATATGCTCACTGATCTCCTATGATCTTGGGAACAATTGTTTGTAAGGCAAGATTTGTCACAACTCTTTAAAAGCCAGTGAATTAAAGTAGTTTTTAAACAAACTTCTATTATAAAAATCTATCAGCAGGCATTTCTGTTCTCAAGGATCTAAGGCAATAAAATGCCTCTGATAAATACAATACTAGACCAATATCATTTCTACTACATTAATAAATGGCAAAACAGGAAGTGTCCTAATATTTCAGAGAATTTTTACAAAACAGACACATCCACTCATGTCAAATCAATACTGGCTTTGAGTCAGAAAGATGAAAGACCTTTAGAAATGGCTTTGAAAAGCTTACGAGAAACATAAATGCATTCAAAACAAATGCATTTTACTCACAACAAAACTGCAAAAAAATATATTAGGGAATATAAAAAGAGAAAAAGAAAGAAAGAAATTAAGTTCAAAATACAATGGGCTACTGTACTATTTCCACAAAGTTAGCACACCCTCATATTATTTTTAAAGAGGGTTAACGGGCCTAAACCAAAACAAGGAGCTATTTCACTATAGGATGTGAGTAATGATTATCAGATGATTACCCAAGTACTGCTGGGAATATGAATCCAAGTGATCTTGTATTGACACCTCTCAATACAAAATAAACCTTCTAATTCTGCCCCCCCCCACACACACACACACACACTTTTTCAGCTTGGATTAAAATCGAGAGTGGAACAGACCTCAAATCCTCACTCTGTTCTTGTTTACCATGTATGCATCTCTCAATTCCAAAACCCTTAACATGTTTGCTGCCCCAGAAGAGCAAGATCTCTATCCCAACCCACAATATATATGGCATCCTTGTTAGATTCAAGGAATGCAGTAAAATGTAGTTCTTCAGTAGCATTTCTTGCATCTGGTACAAGGGGACTCCATCCTGCTACATTCTGAATTTCACTGAAAGAACTGAAGCAGATTTTGGATTGTGTTGTGTTGGGAAAAGACTGGGCTGTCTTCGAAAGCCGGAGTACACTCATCTCTACCTGTTCATGGACTTGGAGTCCGTGGTCATGCTCCCTTGAGGACAGCAACTGGGGAGGGACAAACCCGGGCGCATACCGCACACAAGAGTATGCACCCATTTTAACCAATGGGCTTCGAATATTTGTGTTCTTTCTGATTCACAGGGGAGTCTGGAATGGATCCCCCCACGAATTGGGAGGGACAATTTAATCTTTAGTTTCTCATGTTCAGTCTTGAGTCTTATAGGATGAGTGACTACAAGTTAGCTCACTATATCTACAGCAAGCACTCTTCATTTGGTATTTTTGTTAAATGATAGCTTCTTCTGTCATATAAGCCCTCTCTAGTAATAACAGCAGCCAAAAATATGCTAAAATGATTTACCCCCCAACTGTACCCATCTTCAAACTATTTTATCCCCAAACTAAAGAGTTTAAAAATACATTCACATAGGGCTTTCTCCATGCCAGACACTACCCAATGCACAAAACACCATGGAAAACAGTGGTGATGTACAAATAGAAAGAAATCTTGCAATCTGTCTAAGGCCATATAACTTCAGATCTCTGGATGTGATTTTCCAAAGATGTTGAAAAGCACAGATGGACAAGATTAATATTTGAGGTATCCTAAGTGTCAAGGAAAAGAACCAAAGTCTACCACATACACCACTTTCAAGGTCCATCTGCCCAGCTATACGGTGGAGCTACCATATTATTACAACCTAGATATTCCAGTCAAGAATGATACGGTGAACAGTGATTATTAAAAAGTACTGACCGTCCAGAAGAATCAGCAGTGTCCCACATATATAGATGACACATCAATTCTCGGTATAGGTCAAACCACCAAGGCAATCCAGGTAGTTTCTCTCCTGACTCCAGGGCAAAAGCCAGACTTGATTTGAACTAAACAGAGTCGCCCCTCCATTTTCGCAGACTTCGGATCCGCGTCCCTCACTTATGCACAAGGGGCAAACGAAGGGGCATACAATAGGGCACAGCCCCACGCCTCCATTGAAGCCTATGGGGTTTAAATATGTGCAGGGTTCCATTTTCGCAAAAACAAAGGGGCAACTGTAATCAGTATGATCTAATGTTGTCTGAAGCTTACAGGTCATCACTTTTCTAAAACATCATTTAGAAATGAAAGATGTGAAATCCTGCATAGACAAGGAACTGAAACTTCGCTTCTTTAACAGTCATCTAATTACTTCTTTCTTTCAGGACCCCATCAATGACAATAAGTCATTTTCCACATCCTGTATCTATATTGCACACCCATCCCAGAAGATTTTTCTAGGTAGGAGGAGCAAAGATCTAAACATTAAGTAATAGGTGTAATTAGCCCAAGTCACTTGTCAACTTAGTACCAGTTATGTGATTAACAAAGTCCCAGATCTATAAACAGAAAGACTCCAACAAACAAGGCAACCACAACACTTATTTCCAAAGCAGTAAGGGTCACACAGCAGCCATGGCAGCGAATCAACATATAGGCTAGCAGAGTTATGCACCTACATCTGGCTGGGCTGAAGCACATTAGACAAAATGATCTCTCAGACTTGCTCAAACAGCTCTGACTGTGAAGTAGTTATGCAGTATGAATTTAGACAAAAGAGACAAAGTGAAGTGCATGTGAGACAGTGGATTATGCCCACTTAAAACAGATTTTTCTTATTAAAGTGTATGGTAGAATGAAAGCTTTACAATGCTGCAGGACAAGGAGGGGCAAAAGAAGTTTGTATGAAGCCTGAATTTCTGGAAGTAGATCTTGCCAAGAATGTTTTCAGATCCCTGCTCTAGATAAATATTTTTAAAGGGAAATTAATTTTATTCTGTCATTTCCTGACCACAAAAAAGCTATTTAGCTAAGACATTTAACTCTTCTGACCAGTCATTATCAATATTATACGCCTGTCAGCAATTAACAATTACTAAAATTTTATTAGCAAAACTGAATTATATAAAGGAGGAAGTTAGTCTGACTGAAAATAATTTTGAAGAGCCACTGAAACACTTTCAGCTTGTAGTAAAAAAATGAAAGTGATTCAGTAAGCATGCCAAACAAAGTTCAGCAAATCTTATATTCTGTTTAGCCTCCTTTTTTCTAACTTCTCAGAAATTAAAGCCACTCTATACAGAGGCACTCTACCCATAAATATGATGAAGCAACCCAGTTCAGGCAGCAAGCCCCTTATCTACAATGCTGTAATTCTACCACTGCCTGGTTGGTCAGAGAAAATAAACCAGGATTTTTTTTTTCACAAAGCAGCATTCGTGTGCATGGTCTTGCCTTTCTTCAGGTGCTGCATCAGAATTTTCTTTTCCCAGCTGGGCATCTGAGCAGAATTATCATAAGGTGCCAGAGAATGTCAAGAACCTGCTCAGCAGACACTCCCAGGGCCACCCATCTGAGGTTGAGTTGCAGAAAACAGAAGAGTATGGCAAAGCAGTGGAGGATCCTCCTCTAGATTCTAATTTTCCTGAAATCATGCATATGCTGCACATGGGAATAAAAGTAATTTAGTCTTTCCTCCATATTGCACTCAGTTACAGCTAAAGGACTAGGACTGTATCTACACCGCAAAATTAATACAGTTTGACATCACTTTAACTGCCACGTCTCAAGTGTTATGGAATTCTGGGATTTGTGGTTCTGTGAAATATTCAGCCTTCTCTCTCAGAGAGCTCTGGTGCGACAACAGACTCCAAATCGTAGGATTCCATAGGATGGAGCCATGATAGTTAAAGCAGTATCAAACTGCATCATTTGTGAAGTGTAGATGCAGCCTGGGAAATGTAATCTGCACCTTAAAAACTCCCAGGCATTAATTACTTCAGCACTGTTGTGAAGCAGGAGAGGGCTCAGCTTTTCTCCTGCCCTAGAAAACCCCATCCCATTGGCTCTGTCCCTTCTAGAATGCCACCCCTATTTGGTGGGAAATTGGCTCTACTCCCAAAAGTCAGACATGGCTGCTTTCAAGAAACAACCAAGCCAAGGATGCATGTACACAGCAGCAGTTCCTCCCTCCCATTCTTACTACAAATAAGCAATAAATAAATTACTTCAGGCCCTTCAGTCTATTCTCTTTCAAAAGACCTTAATACATATTGCCACGTGTACTCCACAGTGAAAATAGTAGGCAAAGTTATTAACCAACATTTCCTTTATTTCAAAATAAATAGTTAATAATATGAATTAATTTATTTATTTCAAGGATTTATATCCCACCTTTCTCCCACAATGGGATTCAGGTGAGTACCTTGGTAGGATTTACCTAACGAGCCTACATATTTTTGAAAGATGTTAACGTCCAAACTACTCTCCATATGTTCCACTTCTCTACTTCATGTACATATTTAGCATTCAAGGTTCACTTACAGCAGATTTCCCCAACCTACTCTCTTTCAGATGCTTTGGAGTACAATTCCCACCAGCCAGAGACACAATGGGCCTTTGCAGACTGCCAGAAATAATGCAGCTTGAGTCCACTTTAACTGTCCTGGCTCACTGCTAGGGAATCATGGGAAGTGTAGTTTTTTCTGAGACATTGAGCCTTCTCTGTCAGAGAGCTCTGGTGCCACAATAAATTACAGTTCCCATGATTCCCTAGCACTGAGCGAGGGCAGTTAAAGTGGACTCAAGCTGCATTATTTCTGGCAGTCTGCAAAGGCCCAATGTTAGTGTTTAGGGATAACTGGATTTATAGTTCAGCATCTAGAGCAGGGGTTGGCAACCTATGGCCCACAGGCCGGTTCTGGCCCACCGGCCCCCGCTTACCAGCCCCCCTGCCGCCCGCCACCCCCACTGCATGTTTTGGTGGCCGCCATTTTGGAAAACATGGCGGCCACGACATGTGCGGTGGCGGTGCGCACATGCACGAGCGCACACGCCACCATTCCTCCCCCCGGCCCGCTGGAAGGGACCGCCAGAAGGGACCGGCCCCAGGTAAGAAAAGGTTGCCAACCCCTGATCTAGAGGATACCAGGTTGAACAAGACTGTCTTCATACTTAAGTTAACTACCATGAAGACATTTCAAACCTTCAAGCAGCACATTAAAAAAATCAAAGCACATACACTGCTCAGTTTTGTCTTCAATAGGACATTTATTCCCAAGTTCCACTATGGCACAATAAATTGCATCTTCTGCAAAACAATTATTCCAGCCTCTCATTTACATTATTTCACTTCTTATTCTGTCAAGACACTTCTCCAATATAACCCATAGAATAATTAGTGACACAGGAGGCCATTATTAAAATGCTTGTTTTCAGCACAATAAATGATTAGATCCTATGGAACTTTCAAAGCCAAATCAGTTATTTTTAGTAATGACATTTACCAGTTAATTTTAGTAGATGCATTTATAAATCAAAATCTGATCTTGCCTTTCATCAAAATAATCCTACTCATATATTCACCATCTTCACATAGTTCTCATGACTCTTTTAATTAATTTGCAAAAAATATCTCAAGGTGCAATTAATTTTAGCCGCAGAATGACTCAGAAGCTATAGGCTAAAAATGCAAAACAGAAACAGGATTATCACCTTAAATGTGTGAGATTTTGCAATTGGAAAAATGTTCTTCATCCAAGAGACATTTTCTAGTAGTGGCTGATGGAATCAAAGCTGCATTTGCTGATTCCTTTTGCCCAGTTATTGGGCTCACTAAAGGCTCTCCTCCAGGTATCCTCATGATCTGAAGTAAAGCAGGTATCCTAGAAGAAGGCATCACCCTGAACAGGAACACCCTGAAGGTCTCACTTCCAACTGAGTTTTAAAACTTTTTTTATTGTTCCTATATCTTACAATGATACACTGTCCTTCCACATTACTATTTATTTATTTATTTATTTATTTATTTATTTATTTATTTATTTATATCCCGCCTCTGCAGAGCAATCGGGGCGGCTTACAACATTAAAATTTCCATACAGATATATTAATACAATCTAAACTGAACATAAAAATCCCAAATCCCACCCGTCCTATGATCCCTGCTCCTTTTTAGAGAGACACCCATATTCATATCTGTTGTTGTTACTGTGTGCCCTCAAGCCATGGAGTTTGGGACACAGGACCCCCATAATATGGAAAAAGCGTAAATAACAAAAACACTAGAGAGAACACCTCTCTAGGTCCTCCAGTGTAATTCTGTGGTCAACATCTGACAGACACTGGACATAGAATTGTCCTGGAGGAGCTACAAATGACTAGTGGATTCTTCTCTCTAGGAATCTCTAGAAAGTCCTTCAGTGCGACTTTTGGTTAAAGTTGACCACAGAGTTGCGCTAGAGGACCTAGATATTTCTAGACAGAACATATTAATAAAATCCATGAATAATCAAATCCACAAAAGTCAAAGCCACATATGTGCAGGGACAAATGTAGAAGTAAACAATAGCAGCAGTATATTCAGTGCCCAGATTTTTTTTTTTTAAAGAGCTAATGATGTATCACGACTGATGGCAAACCACTACTGTTTAACAATACATCCTAAATATATTTCCTTGCAGGTTGGCCACGAGGTTGCACAGGGATCCTAAAGGTAATTCCCAAAAGAAAGGGAACGAAGACAAACATTTTGTCTTCAATGCTAGGGAATTCTGGGAACAGTATTTTTGGAGACATTTACGGGCCTTTGCAGACTGCTAGAAATAGTGTAAATTGAGTCCACTTTAAGGGTTAGGGTTAGTGCTAGGGAATCATGGGAATTTTATTTTTTTCAGAGGCAATGAGACTTTCTGTCAGAGCGCTCTGGTGCCATAATAAACTACAGTTCCCATGATTCCCTAGCACTGAGGGCCTTTGCAGACTGCCAGAAATAGTGCAAATTGAGTCCACATTAAGGGTTAAGGTTAGGGAATCATGGGAACTGTATTTTATTGTGGCACCAGAGCTCTCTGACAGAGAAGGCTCAATGTCTCAGAAAAAAAATACAATTCCCATGATTTCCTAGCACTAACCCTAACCCTTAAAGTGGACTCAATTAGCACTATTTCTGGCAGTCTGCAAAGGCCCTTATACTTCTCTGTCAGAGAGATCTGATGCCACAATAATCTACAGTTCCCAGGATGCCCTGACACTGAGCCAGGGCAGTTAAAGCAGTCTCAAATTGGATTATTTCTTAAGTGACTTTTAATATTAGTCTCACTACTTTCCTACATGGTACAGTTTTTTAGAAGGCAATACTGAAGATTTCATACATTATCATCTATAAAGCCACTCCCTGGGAGAATATAGGACACTACCAAACAAGGGATATTTTCAAGAGCAGTATTCTGTTTTAGGAATGAGGGATCTACAGGTGTCCATTCCCCATCTACCTATTTCATAATCGTAGACTCAAGTCTATGAAAGCTCATGTTGCCAGTTTCTTTCTTTCAATTGGTCTCAAAGGTGCTGCAAGATCCCTTTGCATATGATTTTCCAGACTAATAGTGTTTCAGCATCTGGAATTTGAGTGCACATAGCTTGAGCCACCAAAGTACTTGAGTTTATACAAATATTGTATTCAAAGACTGGTGGCTTTAGTAAGACAGTCCATGTCTGAATGGATCTGTAATACTAAAATACTCAAGACAGTCACCCTTCAAGGTGTGCTGCACAGCAGGTCACCGCTGAAAGGGCCAATGAAGAAGATTGCTTTTTCTGTTATTCATGCACTCATAAGTCAGTTTACAATGATGTAACCTCCTAAAAAGTTGCCTGTGAATGCTGTAGAATACCATGGTCATCAAATTACTTTGGAAAAGTGACCAAGGGGGGGGGTGATTCTATTTGCTCAGGCCTCCATTTTGTCCTTTAACCCTGTTCATATTTCCCTTTTTGACTGGGGCTCATGGAAAATTAGTACAAAACATGTATTAGGATTCAATGCATCCCAGGAGAAAGGCAGGGCATAAATCCAATAAATTAAATAAATTCAAGTTGGAAGAGTCAGAACTGAAGACTTACTCGGCACTTACTTGGAACACACCAAAAATTCTCAGAAATTCAAGACATTTGAATGCCTTGCTATCAAAGACCTCTCAGTCAAGACAGGCCTGTACACTATTTAAGAAAGAGCTCAGACGGGATCAATTGTCTTTCGGTTGCTTTTTTGGCTCAGTTTTTGTACAGGCAACACTGCTAATTCCCTCAAATAATTCCCACAAATAAGTGTGTAGCTTATGGCTGATAGCATACCTTCTACTTAACAAAATGATGAAAGATTATATATAATGCATAAAGAAAAAAGTGGGTTTTAAAGCTAATACTTTAGCTCAATGTGAATAGTTCCAGACATTATTCTGACCACACCTTAGTCAAAATGTATACATTTCTATTGTACTACTGTCTGAGGAATCTCTTGCTATTGGCACATTCCTACTACTACAGTAATTTAAATAACCTGTTGAACTAGCAACCAAGTTAAACTTTGCCTGAGTTCCTGACTATGGTTTTCTTACCATGTATACTCGACTATAAGTCAATAAATTTATGCCCCAAAACTGACCCAAAAACCTGGGTCAACTTATATATGCGGCAATACACACTTCCCCCTCAAGCATCTTCTCCAGCCTGCCTGTCTCCCAAAGGGACAGTTCTTTCCCCAGTCCCGGTGTCCTCCAAAGGCTGGAGGACACTGTGATCAGGGAAAGGCTGGGGAGCAAAAGCTTGCCTCCCTTCCTTTCCCCAGTCCCAGTGTCCTCCAAAGGCTGGAGGACACTGGAATCAGGGGAAAGGCTGGGGGGCAAACATTTGTCTCCCTTTCTTTCCCCAGTCCCAGTGTCCGCCAAAGGCTGGAGAACACAGGGACTGGGGAAAGGCGGGGGGGGGCAAACACTTGCCTCTCTTCCTCTCCCCAGTCCCAGTGTCCTCCAAAGGCTGAAGGACACCAAGACTGGGGAAAGGCTGGGGGACAAATGCTTGCCTCCCTTCCTTTCCCCAATCCAAGTGTCCTCTGAAGTGACAGCCAGGCTACAGAGAAAGAGGGAGAAGGAGAACTCGCCTCTGAAGCTTCCTCTGCAACTCGGTTGCCATGAATTTATACACGAGTATATATGGCAATTTATATGGTAATACACAGCCTCAAATACCCTATTGATTTCTGTGTCACAGGTTCAAAGCTAGAGAATTATTCCAATATGCTCTCATTCTGCAGCTCAGTTCAGACATACTATAGTTTGTTTAGATTAGCTCTGGCTTGTTTGTACATCCAAACCCAACCAGACTCCACTAATCATAGACTGTTTTTCAGGACAGCAAACTAGGAGTATAAAGCCCAATGTGTAAATCTTTCCCTACTTTGTGGGTTTTATCATTGCATATGAACTCAGTACCCCAGATTAATCCTAGCTTATTCTGATGCTTTATCTGTACAGCCCATCTGCTATAGAGACACAGGGGAACAAGCAGCTCAGAAATCAAACACCTCACACAACTAAGAAATATCTGCTTGGACTCTCAAACCTTCTCTTCCCTACTCTGCCAGGCAATTTGTTCCTTTCCCTGTTCATCTTCTTACTGACAAGCCTGGCCTTTCCAGTACAATTTCCTATTTCCTCCAAAGCCCTGCTGATGGGAGAGGAAGGGAGAGAGGAGTGAGCCCTTCAAGATGTTGCTGGACCACAGATCCTGCTGGCCCTATCCTGCACAGCCAATACTGAGAGATGATGGAGGCTGCAATTCATCATCTGGAAGACCCATGATCCCTGCTCCTTTTTAGAGGGACACCCAGATTCCTATCTGTTGTTGTTACTGTGTGCCCTCAAGTCATTTTCAACTTTATATTTATACTATATTTTATGGCAACCATAAGGTGAACTTATCATGGAACTTTTTTTGACAAGATTTGTTCAGAGAGGCCTTTGCCTTTGCCTTCCTCTAATGCTGAGAGTGTGACTTGTCCAAGGACACCCAGTGGGTTGCCATGGCTGAGCGAGAATTCAAACCCAGGTCTCTGGAGTTGTAATCCAACACTCAAAATACTACATCACACTGGCTCTGATTCATATCTAGATACCTACATTTATGTCCAGGGATAGATGGTGGTAAAAGCACATACTTAGGAATGATTCAATAGATTCAACTGTAGTTTGACCAAAAAGCCTGCCCTGATCACCACCTCCCACACACTTTCCGCTAACAATCCATCTGCTCACTTTTATATCCCAGGGACCCAAGTTATTGCACAGATTTCTTTTTCTTTGTTCACCAGTGAAGTGTTCATGTTGAAGAAAAAACTCAAAGAAAGAATGGTCACAGAGGAAAGGAGGTTAGGAGGAAAAGTTTTGAATACAAGTATTAAGAAATTTTAACAAGCAACCACAGATAATATCTGGAAATGGAGAAAGTCTGTGCATGGCGAGAGCAACCACAGAATTCTACAGAGAAAAGGAATTTGTGTTCCTCATCCCACTTCAGGAGACAGTCAGCTTTAAGAGAAATTGTATCTTGCTACTGCATTGGCAAAACAAAGGGCTCTGAGAACTAAAGGCCTATACAGACTGTCAGAAATAATCCAGTTTGAGACCACTGTAACTGCCCTGGCTCGGTGCTAGGGAATAATGGGAACTGTAGTTTATTGTGGCACCAGAGCTCTCTGACAGAGAAGGCTCAATGTCTCAGAAAAACTGCAATTCCCATGATTCCCTAGCATTCAGCCAGGACAATTAAAGTGGTCTCAAGTTGAATCATTTCTGGCAATTTGTTCAGGCCCTAAGATTCAAATACAAAAACATACTGTAATTCTGTGAAATCAAATGACACTGAGGCAATTCAGTATATATGTGAAGTAAGAGTGCATGAACCTGAGTTAAATATATAAACTGCACTGGCATTAAATATATTAGCTTCACAATCAGCATGGCTGATAAGAATTCCTAACTCCAGGTATTACAATGAGGAGGATAAAAACACAAAGTAACCCATACAAAGGGGCTTTCAGACCACAGCATTTAAGTAGTTCAGACAGATGATCAGCAGTTATACCTAAAAATGTCAGATATGAAATACTTCATATTAGGGTTTATTTTTTCACTACTAATTACAGTAGATATTTACAAGGGTAATGTGTCAAGTAAAAAGAATTCGAAGGACGTGTGAGGACCTAGTACAGAGGTAGGCAACCTTTCCCCTTTAAGGGCCGAGGGACTTCAGCTCCCAGAAGCCTCAGCCATGTTGGCCAATAGTCCCATGTTGGCTAATAGCTCCTGGGATTCTGGGAGCTGAAGTCCCTCGGCCCTTAAAGGGGAAAGGTTGCCTACCCCTGACCTAGTATATCAATCCTGAATGGACAAACTATATGAACAAAGACGGCATGAAAATATTCATAGATGTTTCTATTATATTAGCAATGTCATCTTTATAACAGCTTCTATTAGCAGTTCATTTCTTTTAATACATCAAGGAAGATTTTTTGAATAGGCATATGAGCTTCCTGCCCATAGTGAAAACATGTAAGAACTAATAAAGGTGCATGAGGTTTGTGCTGCCATCTTTAACACTGTATTAATCAGAAGAAAGCAATAGTCCTTCACTTCAGCTTACTACACTGTGGGATAGCAATTTATCTTCTATTAAAGCTAAGTAGTAGCACTTAGCCTATTTCGTGAACAAATGTCCCTGTTTCTTATTGTCCATGTTCCCAGTAGCAAAGCAATTGAGGTTTTTTTAAACAAGCAAACACACACACAAAGTTGATCCAGGAAAATGACAAAAAAGTTCCAACCACAAGACATCTCTCAACATACATTAGTGGCAACAAGAATGTGCAATGTTACTGCAGTGCTGGGAGTTCTTGATAATACTTTGCATATTCTGTTCCACAAAAGAATCTGGCATTGGTTGTGTGCATCTCTTTCCTTAAGCACAGTCCATTTGTTTTGACAGGGTTCATATCCATATCTGCCACGGCCTTCACATTTCAATATCTTACATGACATCTGTGCTACTCATGCTAATCCTCAACCACTACTATCATAAATATTATGTGACTTTCACAGTATGAAACCCTTCTGGACACAGATTATTCCATGTTTTATTAGCACTCTTGATACTAAAGAGTAACTAGGTAAAGGTATTCCCCGTTGACGAGGTTGTCAAGTCATGTCTGACCATAGGGGGTAGTGCTCATCTCTGTTACTAAGCCAAAGAGCCAGCGTTCAGAGACTGTTCTGTGATCATGGGACCAGCATGATTGCACAGAAAGCTATTTAACTTCCCACCAAAGTGGTACCTATTTATCTACTTGCATTTGCATGCTTTCGAACTGCTAGGTTGGCAGAAGATGGGACTAGTGACAGGAGCTCACCTCATCATGCAGCACCCAGGCCTCGAACTGCCAACCTGCCAATCTTGAAATCAACAGACTAACTATAAGTGAGCATTCTTGGCATTAAAGAGTAACTTAATACATACAATGTGACTGACAAATGTTGCCTAAAGAACAGGTTTTCCTCTCAGAAAACATATGTTTAATATCTTTGCTAGAGTCACTCTTGTAAAATCTGTGTTCTTATTCTCATTAATAGTCATATCAATGTAGTTCAATCTTGCAAATAAAATGTGCATCCCCTGTGTCTACTACCTGCCCCATTATTCTATTCATCATGTCATTTCCATGCAGTCTCACACTCCCAGAAATCAATGCTGCCATAACCTATGCAAGAAAAACCACATTTTTATAATACTTTGCTAAATGTTGCTACTGCTCCTTTCCAGTCACAAATACTGTGCCTGTAAGTTTGGATAGGGCTCAAAACCATGCCCCTGTTTTAAGAAATAACATAATGATTGCCTGATAAGCAGGTTTTCAATTATGTGCCCAAGAGAATTCAGTCTTTCGAATTCTGGTGATAGCTCAGAAAACACCCAGTAGCTTAGGATTAAATACTGGAAAGCATATGACATACAATGTCACCATCTTGCTCATAAACACTGCTAAGAGGCTTCGGATATTTTGTGCCTAATAATAATGAGAAATATCAGCTCAGAACCCTATGTGCTGACTGGGAATAAAAACATGCAATGATCCTTCATGGATTTCATTCCTAGACAGTAAGGGCTGCTGTTGTAAATCCAGCCACATGCTGAATGAGAAGAACAGCAGCTCAATCCTTCCTGCCTTTGAAACAGTAATTATGAACCTGGCTAACCTCCCTGTAACCACACCCTTCCTTTTAAAAAAGAGTTTTACTCCTCCTTAGATGAAAATGTATTCAGCTGTGCATTATGGATAATGGCTATCCTGCCTTTGAATATCAAGACTCATATTTGCAATGTATGATAGATGACGAAGAGCAACACTTCTAAATATATGTCAAAAACATTTCACTACCACTTATACATATAACCCCTAAGTATTTGTAATTAAAAACTAGGCTTAAAATGTGCAACATTTTCAATTCCTCAGAGTAATAGAATATTTACGCAGAGGATCAAATGCATAATAATTTGAATTTTATTCAACAAGAAGCAGCTATTTAAAGCAGTCTGAATGAGCATGTATTAATTGCTACTACAACACAGAGACAGAAAATGGAGTGAGGCTATAATATGGCCCTCCTCATAAACTGAGATGCCAAAGGCCTAATTTTTCAATACTAAGTGAAAGAACATCTCAAACAAATCTAACTCCTTGATAAGTCTGTCAGTTATTTAGGAGGTGGGTGTTTCTGTAACCCATGGAAGATATGAACTGAACATCTGGCCTAATAATGAGACTTTAACTATATCCCTTCTCCCCAGAGGGATCCAGTTTGTATCCACACACTGTTGTTTCTAACAACTTCAGTTCCTTCCCACAGTACATTGTTGTTGTATCCCTTCAGATAATTTCTGACTTATGATGACCCTAAGGATTGTATTGGTCAGATTTGTTGAGGAGGTTTGCCAGTGCCTTTCCCTGAGGCTGAGAACATGTGACTTTCCCAAGGTCACCCCGTGGGGTTCATGGAGGGTCACAGTCCAATGCTCAAACCACTATGTCATGTTGCCCCCCCCCCCCCATAGTACACTTGTTCTTAAAAAAGGAATAAAGTATTCAAAGACCTGAAGTTATGTAAACATGAAGGAAACAATTTTCTGTCCTCACCTACAGGACTTGGGTAACCTTGTTCCTGAAATATCTGAAGCTTCCTACATATCCAGTTTTATAATATAGTTTGCACTACACAGGGTGATTTGTTGCAGACTGAGAGAACAACTGTTTGTGCCATCAATCTCTCTTCCTCTTATAAGTTTTGGAGAGAAACCAGTACATGCTTCTAGTTGCTGCAGGCTTAATCAAGATACTATTGTGTATGCTTCGTTTAGAATTTGGGAGAGGAAAGTGTACACAATATATTGTTTAGCTGAACTAAAAGACTATCCTTATGATAAGGGAAAGTGAAGCCAAAAAAAATTTTCTTTTCCTCCCAAAGAACTTCCAAAAACAATTTTGGTTTGATTTATACAGAGGACTGAGCATGTGGTAGACAAAACCGTAGAAGTATCTGTCTAATATTCAGACATATTTAAATCATTTTTGGTTTCCAACATGTCGCACTCACTTCTTATCAGAAGCATGCAGTTTCAGTAATTTAGTATTACATAATGTTAAGGTTACCATACCCTTTCTCACTTCCCCTGTGCTTCCCCCTCAGGTTTGTGTGAACTTTGGAAGTGAAGCCAAACAAGAACATAAAAGATAAAGGGTCCAAAGGTTAAAGTTCTAGTTAGTTCTAGTTAACTGCTTCCAACATGATTTTATTACTGATCTCTGCCAGGAAAGGAACAAAATTCCAGGCCAAATTCAAACAGCATACAAGCACAGCTGTTTAGACTCCAGGATTTGCAAATATCCTATAAACTTGCTGGAAGTATGACTTCTGAGTCTCCAGATTAACTCACTGTTTTGCACCTTTCAATAGCACATTTTCCCTATCCCCACACATACATCTAAAAGATTTTAACTAAGCAAGATTTTACAGACAGAGAGAGATCCCACATAGGAGGAATAAGCAACCTGTGGTCTGCAATCATCTTTCACTATCTATTCTGAGTAGGAATGATGAGAACTACAGTTTTCATCAATCCTGAATCTGGAGGTCCATAAATTGTCTGGCCTTGTCCAACACTTATAGAGAATAAAACAGTTTCTTAACACTTCAAGAAGCTCTGCTGCTCAGGTAGAACAACTCTGACACATAGAGAACTAAAGGCCTGTACAGACTGCCAGAAATAATCCAACTTGAGGCCACTTTAACTGTCCTGGCTCAGTGCTAGGGATTCATGGGGATTGTACTGTTTTTCTGAGACATTGAGCCTTCTGTCAGAGAGCTCTAGTGCCACAATAAACTACAGTTCCCATGATTCCTTAGCACTGAGCCAGGACAGTTAAAGTGGTCTCAAGCTGCATTATTTCTAGCAGTCTGTATAGGCCCTAAGAAGCTAAAGAGATAAAAGTTATGTGAGGCCAAACAATAAACTGAATACACAAAAACTGACTGGCAACATACATATACAGCTAGATAACTTTGTAAAAAATGTTCCTGTCCTTTCTTGTTCTCATCTCATCTACTGAAGCATTTGCCTCTCTTTTTCCCTAGGAGGATGTTCCTATGCAATGGATGCTGCAACCATACTAAGGCAAACCTTATAGATTTGTTCAGTTCAGAAAAATCTGTACCAAAAGAGCTGGATTACAAAATTCATGTAATTCAAATAATTTCCACTATTGCTACGTGTACTACTTCTGTCTAGTCCTTTGACAAGCCACAGACATACAGAACTAAGAAGGAAAGATAGGGAACTTAAATAACTTAACCACTGAAAATCCTTCTTAATTACTTCTTTGGGATGAATACTTCTGTCTTCATCCCAAAGCCACTGAGGTTTCAACAGACTTTGCTTGCTTACTTTCAAGCCCCTCTCTACATCCTTGACATAAGTTTTTTAAAGGAAGCAAAAATTCAAGGGATCCTTAATTATACATTTATTGTCATATTCCATAGCTCCATTGTGACCACAGGAACCACATACATAGATGCAAACCTGTTTCAGATATGCAATGCTTAGCTTCTTAAATCACAGTTGAATAGAGATGGAAAACCATGGCCCCATCAAGATTTTGTTGTACTGTAACTCCCAGCAACCCTTAGGTAGCATAAGCAGAATCCTAAGAAACACAGTCCAAAAGTAAGATTCCCATCTTAGCACTGTACCTTAAGTGGAGACTTCAGCCTGTATTTCAGGGTAGAACTCTGTTTTGTTTTGTTGTATGGACATTTTTTAAAAAAAAAAAACTTTTTGGGGAAAAAAAAAGCTTATGTATGCATTTTTAAATGTAGATGCCATTTCCCTTAAATAATCACTAGCTTAATATTAAGTAACCAGGATATAAGACTGTTAATGCTACAGCTGGACTACAATCCTACGCAACCATTCCTGGAATTAGTCCTAGTGAATACGGATAGGCTTGCCCTAAGTAAACATGCAGAGGATGGCAATGTCAGCGTTTAAACTGAGTGAATCCCTCCACCATAGTTCCAGCCTGGAAAGCCACGCTGCTGGGTTTTTAGCTCTTCCAGAGTACCTGAAGAATGCAGCTGAACCATCACAGATACCATTTTGGTCACTGGAACTAACAGTGCAGAGTTTCTGGCTGCCTCTCTGGCTACCTGGCAGAGAAGGCTAAGTGTTTTAGTACTGTGAACAGCCTAGAATAGCCATGGAAAACATTCTTTTTTTCACCTTTAAAATTTGCTTTTCAGCTGAACAATTTTGGGGGTGTCAGGTCTTTGAGAGGATGGTTTGCAGGGCCACAATGGATCCTGCAAAGAGCAGCATGAAGTCCACCCCGATCTATGAGGTACATTGGTATAGGAAGATTTTCTGAAAGCAATGCAATCACTCCCAAAATATAAATATAGGCTTAAATAAGATATTTCTTCTTATATGATAAAAACAAAGTGCTATGGTCTTCTCAGTAACTATTAACCTTAAGTGCATTTCTCAGTCATGAGCATTTCATTTCTTTTTTGCTTTAATAACTGTGACACCAAGTCAACACAGACTAAACTGAAATGAGCAACAATGGAAAGTAAACAGAATTATCTACATGACGACTTGCTACATTCCCACAGACAATACCATTGGTAACAATCATAAGAGTGACCCTAAATCAGGGGTAGGCAACCTTTTTGAGCCGGGGGCCGGGTTGCTGTCCCTCATACAATTGACGGGCCGAAGCACCAAAAATAAATAAATAAATAAATAAATAAAAATTAAAATTAAAAAAGAATTTTTAAAAACCCCAAGAACAAGTAATAACAACAATAATCAATATCATCATGGGGGGGCGGCGGCGGTGGGGGGGCGGCGGTGGCAGGACTGGTTTGGGGCCGGTCCAAAGGCCTTGCTGGGCCGCATCCAGCCCCCGGGCCTTGGGTTGCCTAACCCTGCCCTAAATAGTATAGAAAAAATTTTTAAACATCCCAGGTACTCACAAATAAAGGAATGTGTGTCAAATGTGAACAGTTTGAAATACAGATGAAAATAATATAACTTCTCATGTTTAGTTGTAAACTAGTATTATTTTATGGTTAGATCTACACCATTTTTAAGAAGTATGAAGAGACAACAGAAAAACTAAGCATCTTTGTCTCATATTAATGTATGTGGGCCAAGGTATCCCTTTTTCTAATCTAACAATAAGCCTATTATATTGTATTTAACAATTTATTTAGTTGACAATTTATTTAAATGTAATACATGAGCACTGCACTTGCTTTTTTCCCCATTATTTATTTGCAATGTTTCCACTGTCCAGTGTCTTAATACTTCTTTCCAAATTAGAAATCTCCTCAGTTGCATGTACTACAATTCATTCTATAGCAAAGAATATATACACTTGGAATGGTATCCATAATGCCTTTGTGTGGGTTTTTTTTCTTTCTTTCTTTTGGAACTCTACTAAAATTTGCTCACCTATACCTTTCTGAACAACTATTCCAAATTTTGTTTTAAGAACACAGTGGTTAAGGGTCTAAATTAAGACTATACCACTACTGTGCCTGCTTTCCTTATTATACTTACAGTGGGGGATTGATTTGCGCACACAGCAATGGACAATGACAGAAGTTGAACTATGTGCCTGCCAGCATTTTTCAGCCGTATTTCTCCCAGTCATTTCATCCAATTAAAGCTTCCAGCAAAGTAACAGTGATGAGAATACTATACGTCCATCAGTTCCCCTGCCTCTTCAATCAAGAGGCCCTGAAGAGGTGAAGTTCAAAGGTAAACTACAGTGAAGGCACTGCAGGTCACACGCATGATCTATCACAACATGACATGGGTCCATATTAAGTCCTGTTCAGTAAATCCTTACATCTGCAGTATTCTTTAATTAAAGGCCAATCCATGGCAAATGAGACAAGCTTGTTTTCTGATGCTCCAGAGCAGGGGTAGGCAACCTTTCCCCTTTAAGGGCCGAGGGACTTCAGCTCCCAGAAGCCTCAGCCATGTTGGCCAATAGTCCCATGTTGGCCAATAGCTCCTGGGATTCTGGGAGCTGAAGTCCCTCGGCCCTTAAAGGGAAAAGGTTGCCTACCCCTGCTCCAGAGGATAGGACCCAAAGCAATGGATTTCAAGTTACGAAAAGGAGAAGCCAACTAAACATAAAGGAATAATTCTCTAATGGTGAGAGCTGTCTGATAGTGAAACAGACTAATTTAGGAGGTGGTAGCCTACCTTGTTGGAGGTCTTTACAACAGAGGTTGGATGTCCATTAGGAATGCTTTGGCTGTAGATTCCTACACTGGCAAGGGACTCAACCAATTGACCCTTGCAATCACTTCCAACTCTATAGTTCTTTTATTCTATAAAATTACATTTTACATATTTAAACGATAGATGTACATTTATCCCTCCATTTTCACAGACTTGAAGTCTGTGACCCTCGCTTATCCACAAGAGATGAACAAAATGGGATGTGTGCCCACAGCGCACGCTTGGTCACCCCTGCGGACACACACTTCCTTCAAGCCATTAGGGCTTGAATATTTGCGGTTTCCTTTTTTCACAAGGGAGTCTAGAATGGATCCCCCGCAAAAAAGGAGGGGTGATCATAATGTATAGTGGTCTGAGTATTGGACTATGACTCTGGAGACCAGGGTTTGAAGCCAATCTGGAGACCAGATCAGCCATATAAACCCACTGGGTGACCTTGGGCAAGTCACACTCTCTCAGCCTCTGAAGATGGCAACAGCAAACCCCCTTTGAAGAAACCTGCCAAGAAAATACCATGATAGGGTCACTTTATCATCATCATAAGTCAGAAACAACTTAAAGACACACAACAACAATAATGTCAAAGTTAAATTTTTAGAGGGAATAAAATTAGAAATGTGAAATGATCTTGCATATTAGCTATTTGTCTTCTACAAACCCAGAATTGTATTTATTTTAAGTATGAAAGAAGCGGTAATTCTCATATTAAAAAATATTGAATACAACTGTATATTCACCTAGAGATTTATTCTGTTTTGAACATACAGCTGATAGCCAACAAACTTAACATTTATACCACATAAACGTGCAATACAGATATCTGTACCTAATATTTCAATCCAAGCTCTTTGGGCTACAGGAAATTTTTTATAAACTCTGAAAGACCAAACAGCATTTTAATTCCAACTCAAAGCTCAACTGTTCTAATTCTTGTATTCTACTTACTCAGAGTGAAAAACCAAAAGCAAGTAGAGCCAGATTAAAAATCAGAGGTAGTTAAACATGGAAAGCTGTTGTTTTCTTGCTTTATGGTTAATTAAAGTGCCCTTCAAACCAACCCAAACTAAGGCTACATTCCTACATACATTTCCTTGCTAGTTAAATCCCATTAAACTCAGTGGGATTTACTTCTGAGCAAATATGTACAAGCTATAACCCTTACTAGTCATCAAAAGGAATACGTATCTTACGTCAAAATGAAATGTTTACTGGAGGAGCTGCCACAAAAGGCAGATAACAAGCCCCAGATATCAAATATGCTGTTGTCTATCAAGAAAGCCTCCCAACACAAAACTGTACAAAGCTAGTAGTAGCTCAGTCTCATTAATCTATATGAACTAGCAGAGCACACTGCCTAGGAGGAAATATCCTTTTGGGAACGTTGCAGCCGGCAGAAACAGAATTATAGAAAGTTAGTACAAGTCATGCCAGCCATGTCTGTGTGGGGAGTGGGGGACAGAATCAGTTGATTTAGAGGTTTTCCACAGAATTTCTTAGCTCAGCTCTTTCCAACAAAAGAGATAAAGAAGTCCAGCCAACAAAGATTTCTCAGGAAGTTTTTAGGTGGCAAGAAAGCTGGCTTGAATTTTGTTATAGAAACAATCATTTGTAAGGATATTTTCTGATCACACACCCTCTACTGTATCTGGAGTATAAGGTATTCCTGAAAACATTATTTTCCCAGCTTTAAAGAGCTAGTGCACACCACAAAATTGCTGCAGTGAAAACTTAACTCAGTATCCTCTGTAATAAATTGTTGTGTGCCAATAACAACTGTCTAGTATTTATTCCTCTGCCCCCCATTTTAGCTAGAGGACAGAGCACAAGTTTTACCTACTACAAACTTAACTAGCTAGGTATTAGAACAATGTTTCTATGGGTCTAACTACATGTTATATGCAGTTGTGTGTTGCATATAGCTGGCATGCTTCTTATTGAGGACAATTTGTGCTTAATAAAATTCAAGAGGCAACCCTGAACAATACTAAATAACCAATTACTAAAACTTGTTTTTGTATCTCATTTTCAAATCCAAAATAATTTCCAAATCTGTCATTTAATATAGATTTAGCAAGGCCTTATTCACTAATTCTGGGCTCCACAATTTTTCTGAAGCTATGTATGTATCTGGATTTTTAAAAAATGTGAAATAGGCACAATGATCAAACAGCTGCTGCAGATGTGTGGCAATTGGCCATACTGACAAGAGATGATGGGAGCTGTTGTCCACCTGCATCTGGAAGGCAACAGATTTAGAAGGCTCAGTGCTAGGGAATTCTGGGAACTTGGATCCATGACTTAAGGTTCTTCTCCAAGTACTTTGGGTACATTTTCCAGCAACAAAGGTAGGGAGTGCCTTCTCATCTGTGATACCCAGATTATAGCAATAGCAAGCAAGTACATTTCTATACCGCTTATCAGTACACTTAAGCACTCCCTAAGCAGTTTACAATGTGTAAGCCAATTGCCCCCAACAAGCTGGGTACTCATTTTAGCAACCTACAGAAGGATGCAAGGCTGAGTGGACCCTGACATCCTGGGATCCAACTCGCAACCTTGTGGCTGTGAGTGGCTGCAGTACTGACATTTAACCACTGTGTCACCGGGGCATAAGTATTCCCATGGAATACCCTTCACAAAAAGAAGTGACTGTTTCAGCGCCAGCTCAAAACCTGCTTGCTTAACCAAGCATTTTAATTTATGTCATTTTGCACATCCTATTGTATTTACTGCCTTCTCAGTTTTTGTAAGAATTTTAGCCTTCTGAAAGTGTTCATCTGCCCATACTTAAAACAAAACTGTGGACATGAACATGAGTGTGCATGTTAAACCCCATTCTGCAGCATGTCACCACTCTTCAGTCCTTTACACACACACACACACACAAAGCACAAACATCTATAGAGGGTTTTCTAATCATATTTGGCTAAATGCAATTATAGAGCTTCTGTAAACAGTAACATCAGGTTACAAATCATGGTAACTCTGTAACTATGTTCAAATGGGCATAATTAGAGAGCTCTCTAGAGGCCCTTTGCTGGAATAGTGACAAATGTAAGGTAGCATTCAAGATGGGGCTTAAAAGATAGAGGCAATGCTAGCCTTAGTTGAAGAATGGGATTCAAAATGGGAATCATAAGTTGTCGCACTGCACCTGACACATACAATCCAAACCTTTTGCATTCTTCTTCTTATAATAATAATAATAATAATAATAATAATAATAAACAACTTTATTTATATCCCGCCTTTAGCCAGGGCTGTCAAGGCAGCTTACAAGTTAAAAAGAGTACACCCATACAAATCTTGATACTATACTTCCTTGAATCATCACGTAGTGGCAAGGATTGCTCTTCCACCGTCACCTTTAGTTCATCTGCAGCAATCTATCCTGAATCAGTTTGATTTAAGTAACAACTATGCCTTGGTTACATCATGCTTAATATTACTTTAATACATGCTGTTTAAATGGCCCTATAGCCCTGAAGAGTTTTTCAAATTTTCATCTGGTGCAGTTCGAAGCAGCCAGACTGTCAGTCATTACACAATATTAGTATCATATTACACCAATGTGGAAAGACACAATTTTTAAAGTTAAATTTAAAATCAGCACAAGAGACCCATCTGAGGACATTTGCCAAGCATACCTGAAAGAGCTTTTTCTCCTGTATAGTTTGCAAACTACAGAATTACAACTGGCCCCACTATCTTGGCTTTCAAGAAAGATATTAAAAGATCTCTCTTTCAGAATACCTTTTTGAATTATTTTATGTATTATTGTTTATGCTAGACTTTTAATGTTTTTTTTACAACTTTTTATTTTTATGGTTTTACTCTTCTCTAACTAAGGGCTGGAATGTTCTATGACAAGAAAAATATACTACAAGATCAAGAAATAAAAAGATATTGGAGACACATGAAGCGAAGAACCATATGAAGATGAACCCAATTCTAAAAAGTGTGGTGGAACTCCTAAGAAGAGAAATTGGGAAAAATAAACCACCAGGAACAGATTATATTCCAATTAAACTGAAACAATGCACACAGACAGAATCAACTCTAGTGATAACTAATATATGTCAACAAATATGGAAAACAAAACAGTGGCCAACAGACTGGAAATGATCAATATACATCCCAATCCACAAAAAAGAAGAACAAAAGACTGTATCAACTATAGGACCATAGAAGATTAATCTCCCATGCAACCAAAATTCTGCTCAAAATTCGGTAGCAGCAGACTCCATGGAGAAATCTTAAAGGTGCAAGCAGGGTTCAGGAAAGGAAGAGGAATTAGGGACCACACAGCAAACGTATGGTGGCTAATGGAGCGCACAAGGAATTCCGGGGGAGGTGGGAATCAGCATGTGCCTTATAGACTATAGCAAAGCATTTGACTCCATTGATCATGAAAAGCTATCAATGGCTCTTAAGGTCATGGAAGTACCACCACATCTGATAGTCTTGATGAGAAAACTGTACTTAGGACAAAAGACTACTGTTAGAACAGAATATGGAGAAACAGAATGGTGCCCAATTAACAAGGGGGTCAGGCAAGGCTGCATTTTACCACCCTATTTCTTCAACTTGTATGCAGAAAATATCATTTGAAGAGCAGGTTTAGACTAGAAAGAAATAGGAATGAAGAGGGGAGGAATAAAGGAACAATCTAAGGGGGGTTGCAGACTGCCAGAAATAGTGCAAATTGAGTCTACTTTTAGGGTTAGGGTTAGGGTTAGTGCTAGGGAATCATGGGAATTGTTGGTTTTTTTTCTGAGACATTGAGACTTCTCTGTCAGAGAGCTCTGGTGCCATAATAAAATACAGTTCCCATGATTCCCTAACCCTAACCCTAACCCTAAAAGTGGACTCAATTTGCACTATTTCTGGCAGTCTGCAACCCCCCTAAGATATGCAGATAACACCATACTACTAACAGAAAACATCACAGACTTGGAACAATTACTAAGGTAGGACAAATCTGAAAGTGCAAAAGCAGGCTGAAAGAAACAAAGAAAACAAAAATAATGATCAGGGAAGAAATATATCAATTCAACCTAGATAATGAGGAAATAAAAGTAGTTAAAGAGGCTTCAAACCTAGGATCAAACATTGATCAGAACTGAGACTGTACTTAATAAATCAGAAGATTAGGAATGGGAAGGGCAGCTACTATAAAATCTAGACAAGATCCTAAAGAGTAAAGCTATACAAATGAATACTTAAGTTCTAACTGAAGTTAGCCATTATATTTCTCATCAAGATATGGATAGTGAAGAAAGCCTAAAAAGATAACAACTCATTTGAGATATGGTGCTAGAGAAGAATGCTGAGGATACTCTGAACAGCCTAAAAGACAAATGGATCCTTGAACAGAGCAAGCCGAAACTCTCCTTGGAAGCCAAAATGATCAAACTGAGGCTGTGATACTTTAGCCCAGGGGTCGGCAACCCGAAGGCCCAATGGCGCCAGCGCATGCGCACAACGCAGGGTGCCATTTTGGAAGGCCCAATGGCAACAGCGCCATTGGGCCTTCCAAAATGGCGCCCTGCGTCATGCACACACGTACGCGCATGCCAGCACCGTTAGACGTTCCAAAATGGCGCCCCCAACACACGCACACATGCGCATTGCAGTGGCCAACCCCTGCTTTAGCCACATCATGAGAAGACAAAAGTCATTCAAAAAGACAATTAATGCTAAGGAAGGTAGAGGGTAGTAGAAAGAGAGGAAGACTACATGCCAAATTGATAAGACTCAATCAGAGAGGTCACAAGCCTGAATTTGCAAGACCTAAGCAGAACAGTGGCGGATAGGGGGTCTTGGAGGTATCTCATTGATAGGGTCATCATGAGTTGGGGTTAACTTGAGGGCAGTTAACAACAACAAAATTCTTCTCTTAACAATATTTACAAGGAATGCCAACTGAACCATTACCAGATCATGCAACTTATCTGTACATAGAAACTACTTATGATTTGATGGTGGTTTTGAAGAGAGATTCTTCCTGGGGTGAGGGGAGGTGTGAAACCAGGGTGCTCCATAAGGATCTTTGCATTGAATCCATATTTGTGCAACATGGAAAAACTGAAAAATGCTATATTTTATAATTACTACAAAGAGAGAGCTGTAATATAAGATCTGATCATGTCAAGGAGTAAATGCTTTATATCATAAAATATCTAAAAATCCTTGCCTAAAATCAATGTTTTCATGTTATAGCAACATTTTATATATAAGCCTGGCAGGTGTAGGAAACAGTCCCATTTAGAGTATTTGCCTCAAATGGACCAGACCCGATGGCATAATTGCTTAACATTTTTAAGCAACTTTCTGTTCACTTCCCCATTTGAGCTACAAACATTTAACGTGGCAAATAGTGCATGAGGCTTTTATTATATTGTTCAATGAATAATGTATGGCAGATTCAGCTTTTGGGGACTATAGGATGGAATTACATTCTAGAAATAATGCAGTTGACACCACTTTAACTGCCATGGCTCCATCCTACAGAATTTGGGGATCTGTAGCTTTGTGAGGCAGCAGCATTCTTTGACAGAGAAAGCTAAAGATCTTGTGTGCCATACAATGGAACTACAGCACAAAAGGTGGTATGAAACGACATTACTTCTACAGTGCAGATAAACACTTAGATACATGATGTCCTGCAGGCAGAATTTTATAGGGCCTTTGCAGACTGCCAGAAATAGTGCATATTAAATTGAGGCACTGCCCTGGCTCAGTGCTAGGGAATCATGGGAACTGTAATTTATTGTGGCACCAGAGCTCTCTGACAGAGAAGGCTCAATGTCCCAGAAAAAAAATATAATTCCCATGACTCCCTAGCACTGAGCTAGGGCAGTGCCTCAATTTAATGTGCACTATTTCTGGCAGTCTGCAAAGGCCCATAGTCTTCCTGAATAAATATCCATAACACAATTATTTGTTAAAAGAAACCTAAAACACAACTTTGGTATTATTCATACTAAACAGTAGTTAGTTAAAATAATGGAGGATATGATTACAGCCTTTAATGAACAGTTACCCTCTCCAGCCCAAACTTGGGTCTCTCCACCATTGCTTATATCTTGCGCCTCTAGCTCTTGCCATGAAGCTTCCTGTCCTTTATTGCAATTGCCCTTTTTCACACACTTCCTCAGCCTGGTGCTTCTGATGTTTTAAACAAAAACTCCCATCAGCCCCAGCCACAACTGGCATTGTTAATGGATGAGGAAAGTTATATTCTAAAACAACTGGAAGCTACCAGACTGGAGGAGGGCGGTTTAAGGTCTTTTGAGACACTCCCATGTTTATGGAACAGGAAAGATCAGAAATCAAGAGACTAAACTTTGGGTAAATTCATCCAGACTTTTCCAATTTTTCCAAGAAATGTTACGTGATCCAGAAATAATTTAGCTTTTTTATCCAACTTCAAAATATCTTTGCCAACTAACATCTGGACTCCTAAAAAGTATTTTATTGTTCTGGAAATGGCAATAACCTATTGTGGACTGATCTAGAGCCAAAAAGATTTCCCAAGATGGTTCTGGGTTTAATTAAAATATTTAAATAAGATATCTCCTGATTATAGAGCTAAGAAGCAGAGCTATTCACCTTTGTGTAGTTTGTAAGAAAGGTTTTAGACACAGCTTTTCCAAGTGATCATGTGAAGTCTCAGCCGTTTGGCAAGACTTCTTCCTTCAACCTCATTTCTTTAAACAAGAGAGTAGAGAACCATGGAAATAAGTCACATTGTCCAACAGATGTTTAAAGGCATGAAAACTAAGCTCCCACACATTTAAAAGAAACAGAATATTCCATTCACTCATGATTATAACCTACTTCTTGGATTTAAAAAGGTATGTACATAGCAGCTTGCTTAATTATCTGCGATAGGCAAAATGTGCCTCTACAGTCAATGAAATGGGAAAGCTTTTTAAAAGCCAGTCTCCTTTCTTCTTTGGTACCCCAAATGATTAACACAAATGTGGACAGAATTCTGCTGGTAAAGATTTTTTTAATCTAGTAATATCTGTATACCAAGTTACATTAAAGGAGTCATTTTAAATGGTGCAAACTAAGAAGGGATTTTTTTATATTTTGCATGTAATAATAATTTATTTTTGAATAAGATATTGACACTGTACGATGTCTGCTCCAGCCAATATCATGGGTTAGGGGTGTTTTGTGTGTGTTGTGTGTTTGTAAGAATATAACTCACCTAAGCAGGAAGAATTCTTATTTCAATAAAGAAAAGGATTAGAAAATGGATCACATCATAGCAAGAATGGCTCTCCTAGTCACTATGTACCTTATTTTCCTGCGTATAAGGCTACTTTTTAACCTGCAAAATCTGTGGTTAAAGTGGGGGGGGGGTCATCTTATACGCCGGGTATGAGGATAAGGAGGATAGAGGTGCTAAAACTCTATATTTTGACTGGAAAATGGGGGTTCGTCTTATACGCCGGGTCGTCTTATACGCCGGAAAATACGGTATTTTCAACTTTTGAAGTGTCCATGTTTAAGCCAAGGAGACTACTTCTAGAAAAATAAAATACATCATGTTTAATCTTTTTATTGTTTGTATAAAATGCTCCCTGTGTATGTATGTGCCTTGAAGTAATCTGTTGTAATTATGGTGACCCCCACGAATTTCACAAGGTTTTCTTAGGACAAGAATACTCAGAGGTGGCTTTGTCAATTCCATCCTCTGCCATATAGTATACAGCACCTGATATCCATTGGTAGTCCCCCATCCAAGTACTAACCAGAGCTTGCTTAGCTTCCAAGATCAGACAGGATCTGGTGCCTTACACTTCTCAGTTGAAAATTAAAGAAATTGAATTTGTTGTTTAAAAAAAAAGACGACAATCTGCATTTGTATTTTATCAACTAATGTCATTTAGTGTTGAATGGCCAAAAAATGAAAGAATGGGGAAACAGTTATCAAGCCAGTGGAAAACTTGATACAAATCAGTGCTGTTTTTCTGTGTCAAATATTCAAAAGGCAGCCTCGAGAGACCAAATTTGATTTTAACCACACAAAAAGCCAAGGACTACAGAAGCCAAAAATATGCTTAACATGTACACTTTTGTGGAAGACAGTAACCAGAAACAAATGTCACTGTGACTACTGTATGAACTTCACTTCCTAAAACCATCTTCTCTACTGATAATGGTTAGGACCACAAAATGTTTAAGCAAAACAGCTTATTACAACCAGATACCAAATCTTTGTAAATACACTGCACTGGAAGACTGGGGGAAGGAGAGATGGAAAGACTTGGAAGGAGTGGCAACCCACACTTTTAAAAAAACAACCCAAAATGTATTAGAAACTCTTTTACAGCTTTATAAAACATTAATGATCAGGTTGCATAAACCTTATTATTAAAGAGTTCTAGATGGCAATTATATCAGGACAATGAGATACATCCTTTCACAATGAATACTCCAAATAAATGCTAACATGTAAATTCATTCTACCTTTGAGTCCACAATTCTTTTTAGTAATTCTCTCTAGAGTACCATTTATTTTCTGTTCCACTGGGATACAGAAAACAGTACATACAAAACTAACAGTATTTCATAATTGAGTACCAATTGTAATCTGAATCCACATTAATCCACTTCTCAAAAACCTGCTCCCTTGTTTCCCTGCCCATTCACCAGGCTGCAAAAAACCATGAAACTGAAGTGATTTAAAAAAAAAAGAAAGAAAGTTATTAGAGTACTGAAACCAATACCTACCACACAGACTAGGGTTTGTCTGCTTTTTAATTTAACCTCAATGATTAAATCTCATCACACCTCAGATCTCCTTCATACAAAGACCAGCAAGAATAAGAGATAAGAGACAGCACTTCTTTCAGCAGCTCCCTACCACTCTTCACAATCCTCCTGCTCTAAAGTACCATATAACTGGACTGTAACTCAACCTCAGGTATAAACTGAGGGCAAATTTGGAGGTCAAAATTATGGATTTTGATATGACCCGTGGATAAGCAGAGGATAAATTTTAGGTGTATGTAAACCTTATTTTCCTGCGTATAAGACTACTTTTTAACCTGCAAAATCTGTGGTTAAAGTGGGGGGTCGTCTTATATGCCAGGTATAAGGATAAGGAAGATAGAGGTGCTAAAACTATATTTTGGCTGGGAAAATGGGGGGTCGTCTTATATGCCGGGTCGTCTTATACGCCGGAAAATATAGTATGTGAAGGATGAAACAAAGAGAAACAATGCCAAAGAACTTAGAAAATCCCAGCAGGCATAACTGCTTGTGCTCATGCAGGGGTAGGCAACCTTTCCCTTTTAAGGGCCAAGGGACTTCAGCTCCCAGAATCCCAGGAGCTATTGGCCAACATGGGACTATTGGCCAACATGGCTGAGGTTCCTGGGAGCTGAAGTCCCTCGGCCCTTAAATGGGAAAGATTGCCTACCCCTGCACTAAAGGCTGGATGGATGAGAAAGTAGAGGGAGGTCAGTGTTTTCAGGACTGACTTTCACTGGCCGATGGTTCCTTTTCAAAAATTAAAGTACAGGACATACACTGACCTGTGGATGAGTTGACTCACATTTCTGAGGTCAATAAATGTCTAGACTTATACAGTGGGACCTCCCCATCCGTGGGCTTGCCATCCACAGACTTGAGCTCATGCAGACGGCATGGGACTTTAGGTACCGCAGTTTTTTCCATACGCCGGGGGGGGGG
>CM034701.1:65346658-65358446 GCA_020142125.1 Phrynosoma platyrhinos | reverse complement strand
GCTCAGTGCTATGGAATCCTGGGAACTGCAATTTGTTGTGGCACCAGAAATAAACAGAGCGATCTGTCTGTCCCTCCACCAAATGCATACCAACTTCTCTCTTTCACTTTGTCTCAAAGGGGCTGCAAGATCCCTTGGCATAACAATAAAATGATGATTTTATTGTATTCTCTGTTACATGTTATGTTTCAGTACAAAACATTAAGAATTTGGTAAACTACTGAACACAATAATTAACCATCTGAACAAAACAAAACAACCAGCATAGACAATCAGTTCTTATAAACAGCTACTCTTCAAGCAGTTAGAAGCAATTTCTCCAAAAGTTTATGAGAGAGGAATAAGGAATAATACATTTTAAGGTGAGCCAGTTTTATTCCAGGCAAATATCCTTAGCCTACAGTGTGTAAGATACATGCTTTTAAGCAAGGGTAGGCAACCTTTCCCCTTTAAGGGCCAAAGGACTTCAGCTCCCAGAATCCCCAGGAGCTATTGGCCAACATGGGACTATTGGCCAACATGGCTGAGGCTTCTGGGAGCTGAAGCCCCTCGGCCCTTAAAGGGGAAAGGTTGCCTACCCCTGCTTTTAAGGCTGATATCCTACACCTGCTTGCTCAGGACTAATGAAAACAGTGGGGTTTACATGTATAGGACTGCCGTGTAAAGTATTCATAAATTGAAAGACATAGCTGTGTTAGTCTGTAGAATCAGTACTGAGAGAAAGAAAGAAATTGGCAGCATGAGCTTTTTGTAAACTAAAGTCTCCTTCGGGGTAGGCAACCTTTCCCCTTTAAGGGCCGAGGGACTTCAGCTCCCAGAATCCCAGGAACTATTGACCAACACGGGACTATTGGCCAACATGGCTGAGGCTTCTGGGAGCTGAAGTCCCTCGGCCCTTAAAGGGGAAAGGTTGCCTACCCCTGAGTTAGGCTCAAAGGTGCTACAAGATCTCTCTACTACATTCATCAACTGAGTTACTGACAAAATAAAATGTAGAAATAATATATTCCCAACATGCTAAACTTCTAAATACGTACATCAATGATTGAGGAGGATTAATTCTGGGAGACTTCGGGGGATTGCAGACTGCCAGAAATAGTGCAAATTCAGTCCACTTTTAGGGTTAGGGTTAGTGCTAGGGAATCATGGGAATTGTTTTTGTTCTGAGATATTGAGCCTTCTCTGTCAGAGAGCTCTGGTGCCACAATAAAATACAGTTCCCATGATTCCCTAACCCTAACCCTAAAAGTGGACTCAATTTGCACTATTTCTGGCAGTCTGCAACCCCCCTTCTTTAAGGACAGGATCTGTAGGACTTGAAAAAGAAAGAAACAACATTACGTGGTATGATCTAAACAACTTTTCCCTTAGATTAGGATGGCCACCATCTCTGTGCCCTGATGATGAGTTTCTGATTACCTGAATGTTATCTAATGGAAACAGAACACTAACCTAATAGACCAGGGGTACACAACGCCTTTGGCCCCATTACTTCATAGGGCCCATACAGCTTGGGTCCAAGATAGCTGAAGGGTCATATTCTCTCATTTGAGCCTTCTCAGATTTTGAGATCTTCAAGGGAGGCCCTCCTCTCCATCCCACCATCCTCACAGATACATCTGGCGGGAAGACAGGAGATGGCCTTTTTGGCAGGTCTGGAAAGCCTAGGCTGCATCTGCAATGCAGAAATCATGCAGTTTGACACCACTTTAACTGCCATGGCTCAGTGCTATGAAATTATGGGAATGGTAACTTGTTGTGGCACCAGCTGGTGTCAAACCGGATGATTTCTACAGTGCAGATGCAGCCCTAGAGATGCTAAACTGGTTCCTTCCTCACAATCCTTCTGGCAGCAGGTGAAGATCTATTATTAGTAGTAGTAGTTGTAGTAGTAGTATTACCATTATTTCAAGAGGCCTTTAGCAACTGTTATGGGGAAAGAGCTTTTAATAATGTGCTGTATTCTTCATATCTGTCGCTTTTTAATGGATGTGTTTTTACATTGCTTTTAATTCTGTATATAATTTAATTTTATTATTTTAATTAATTTAGGTTGCAGTGGCTCAAGTAATTAAGATGCTGACTTTGGGCTTTTGCAGACTGCCAGAAATAGTGCACATTAAATTGAGGCACTGCCCTGGCTCAGTGCTAGGGAGTCATGGGAATTGTATTTTTTTCTGAGACATTGAGCCTTCTCTGTCAGAGAGCTCTGGTGCCACAATAAATTACAGTTCCCATGATTCCCTAGCACTGAGCCAGGGCAGTGCCTCAATTTAATGTGTACTATTTCTGGCAGTCTGCAAAGGCCCTTTGTTGATTGCAAGATGAGCAGGTTGGCAGTTCAAGACCCTGGTGCTGCATGATGAGGTGAGCTCCCATCACTAGTCCCAGCTTCTGCCAATCCAGTAGTTCGAAAGCATGCAAATGCAAGTAGATAAATAGGTACCACTTCGGTGGGAAGGTAAACAGCATTCTGTGCAGTCCTGCTGGCCACATGATCACAGAGTAGTCTCTGACAACAATGGCTCTTCAGCTTAATAATGGAGATGAGCACTGCCTCTTACAGTCAGACATAATAATAATAATAATAAATTTTATTTATAGCCCGCCCCTCTGCTCCGCAATCGGGGCGGGTTACAACATATTAAAAAACAACAAAGATTAAGAACAATCCCTCTCATAACAACCCTCCCCCCCCCTTAAAACAGAATTAAACTTACAGAATTAAATTAAAATTAAGTCCATACTATAAAACTGACAGCAACAATAAATATGAAATCGGCGAGGGAATGGAAACAGTTAAAAAGGGTCAATTAGAATTCGATTAGAGTTCGCCCCTCTGAAGATGTTATTCCGGGAAGGCCTGTCGGAACAGATCCGTCTTTACTGCTTTCTTAAGACATGACTTGACAACCTTGTCAATGAGGAATACCTTTACCTTTATCTTTATAATTTAATTATATTTTAATTTTCATATGTTTTTAATTATGTGAGTTTTCAGCAGTGTCAGTTTTAAGTTTTTGTAAGTTGCCTTGAGTCCCATGGTTGGGGGGGAAGCAGAGTATGAGCAAAAACAAATAAAATGAGGTCGTAACTGCAGTCATATGGGGGCCAAAGAACATGGGTACATATATGGTTGCATACAAACATATTTCGGGAGGGGGCTGAAATCTTCCCTTCCATGACCACCCTGTTGCTACTAGGGTTGGGAAAACAGTGATCTCAGAAGCCAGGAAACAACTTTGTTCTTACTTACAGCTCATATTATCAGCTGGTCTGCAAGACAGAGCAAATGGGGTTGTCACTTTCAAGGGCTATCCAAGAAGCAGCTAAGGGCCACAAACAGATATTTTTGTTATACTAATGGAAAATCAAATACATAATTGAAAACTGACTGAGGCCCCAGCAACATTCCCCTTTGCAATGCCCCTTTTAAAGCATCTGGGTAACCTTGGGCAAGTCATATGCTCTCAGCCTCAGGAGAAGGCAATGACAAAACCCGCTGAACAAATCTTGCCAAGGAAACCCACCATAAGTTGGAAGCACACAACAACAACAAAATATATATCTTGCCATAGTTTTCTTTCCATATTTCCCATAAGGTTTATGGCTGACTAACAGAGATACTTGCAAATAATAATAAAAAAGACAGCCCAAACTGGAATTAGATCTGCTTCTGATATTATAATTGATCCAACAACATGAAAGTAGTGGTGCAATCCAGCTGCTGGAAGCATCTTCCTATAGTGTTTAATACATATAACCAGCCCAGAAATGTAAGTGTTCCAAATGTTTCTGCAATGAAACATTTGGCTCCAAACTATTTGTTTGCTAACCATTCCACCAAAAGACACAGCTCAGTGTGAATGGCATGTAGGCATTTGATTTCTAAGCCACCTAGAGGTATACTGTAACAAGGTCATATTAATGTGCAAAACAAATATATTCAGAATTGTTCAAAAGAATCTGGAGAAGGAAAATGAAGGAAAAGCAGCTGTCATGGTGAACAAAGTAGGTGAATGCAAGAGAAAGAAAGTATCTCACAATGCAAGCCTATTCATACCTACTCAGAGGTAATCCCCAATGTATTCAACAGAATTTGCTCCCAAGTAAATGTATACTGCATAGAAGTACAGAATAGAAAGTCAGGTATATTTTTATCCCTGACTGGTTTTATTTTTAAAAATAAGGAAATCTGTATTTTAGTACTAATGCTTTAAACACAGTATTATCTTAATGTGCTAAAATAGAAGTTAAATGGATGGTAGAAACATATTATTAGTTTTTGCTTTTACCAATTATATTTATGCATATTAATGTGCACATATCTTTGCACAAAAATCGTCATCCAAAAGACCTTTTGGAATCAGCATCATAAGCACATTTACCTCTTTGTCAAACTGTTACTTTAAGATAAAATTAGTGTTACTAGAATAATTTAAAATTGTTGTAATTTAAATCTCCCCTTTCTGATTTGTCTGTTTCCTAGTTGGTATTCTTTAGCTGAATCAGGGGATTAATTATCCTAATTTCTGAATGCTGAGTTGGATCTTGTTTTTGCTGACAGAGAAGTTCAGATAAGGCGTTGAGCTTTAAACCTTAATTCCAACACAAGAGACATTATCATGTGTCATGGTGTGACCTCAGCTGAAATATATTACAAGAGCTGTCATAGGAATTGAAGTTATCATCACAAGTTAAGGAAACTTCCCCATAAATCAAATTAATCCAATAGATCAAACCATATTAGTTGCAATTATTTTTTTTTGTAAAAGTCTTCCTCAGATATGTAAATAAAAACCTGTTAACTTTACATTATCTTTTATAAATTTGCCTGTACATATTTACTTTTAATGGGATGGGAAGGCATGGGGTAATAGAGAGAGAATGCCGGAAGGAGGACAAAAAGGAAGTCACTTTAACTTCTACATTTTTCTACAGCTGATGACTGTTAAGAAAGTTCTGTTTGAAAGAGCTCAACTTGAAAAAAACAAAGCCTCACAGTAGAAACAAAACTCCAGCACTAGCAAAGATTGTAACTTATTAGTCCTAGTGCCTAATTAGGTTTGTCCATTACTTTATGTAATGAGTTCAACACTATTAAGAAAACAATAGAGAAGTAGTCAGTGGCTGTGAATAGGAACTGGAAGCCTGAAAGACTGCTTGTCTCCATTTGGGCCTGTCTGTATATTAAAATCTTACTCCTCTTTCTCAAGATGCTCCCACCATCCCAGATACAGTGAGTAGCTACCAGTGAAAAAGCCTATTCAGTGGTGGCATTGCAGCTGCTCTCCTCTGGGGTGGGGGTCTCTCTCAGTTCTTATTTTGATGTGGTTTTGATCAAAAGCCTTTTAAATTTCCCAGGCTTTGCGGTTTTCTTTGTATTGCTTTTATGCTGCCTGGTGCTTGCTTTTATTTTTGTAGACTGTTATTAAGACTCCTGTTTTGTAGTGTAACATGTTAATTTTGTTTCAGTTTGCTATAACTTTCCTTCTTTGTCCCACCACCCTCTCAGGTGCATCTGGTGCGAACTCCGGAGAGGTCCTTCTTGTTGGCTGTTCCCAGTCTCTGGAACTGCCTTCCTACTCTGGCTAAACTAACACCTTCTTTGCTGTTACACTCATCCCTCTACATTTGCGGCTTTGACTTTTACGGATTTGATTATTCACGGATTTTATTAATATGTTCTCTCTAGGAATATCTAGGTTCTCCAGCACAACACTATGGTCAATTTTAACCAAAATTCACACTGAAGGACCTAGAGATTCCTAGAGAGAACACTCCACTAGGCATTTGTAGCTCCTCCAGCGCAATTCTATGGTCAATGTCTAGCAGATGTTGACCACAGAGTTGCCCTGGAGAACCTAGAGATTTCTAGAGAAGTGTTCTCTTTGGTAAAAACATAGTGTTTTTGTTATTTGCAGTTTTTCCACATTCACGGGGGTCCTATGCCCCTAACCCCAGCGAATGTGGAGGGATGAGTGTATTTTGTATGTGAGGTTTGTGTGTCTCCAAGTCGTTTCCAACATATAGTGACCCTATCATGTGGTTTTCTTGCAAAGATTTGTTCAGAGGGGGTTTACCATCGCCTTCCCCTGAGGCTGAGAGCATGTGACTTGCCCAAGGTCTCCCAGTGGATTTTATGGCCAAATGAAAATTGATCCCTATTTCTTTTTTTCTTTTGGTCCTTTGAATGCTGACTGCTTAGCAATAAAAGGATTTTCATGTATTCTGTTGTCTATATGTAGTCTTATTTTTAATGGTTATGCTTTTAACTGCATTAAACTTTGTTTACAGTTTCATTATATTTTAATTTTTTGTACAATGTAAATATTTTTAGTTGTATCTGTTTTAACTTTTGTAACCTGCCTTGAGTTCCAGACTGGGGAAAAAATAGGATATAATTAAATATCAAAACAATTTCCTGCCAATCTTTTGAAGTGCAGGATGTAAATCCCTTATAATTTTGTCCCATTTATGCCTGCTCAGAAGTAATGCCCCTTAATCACTCCGAAATGATTACAGGATTACAGTGTCAAATAATATGTGTACATACAAACATATATGCGCCTGTAGTCCCTTGGCTGAGAAGGAGAAGAAGACTTGGTAAGAGGCCACTTTTACAGTTTTACAGCACTTGCTTTGCATACAAAGGTCTCAAGTTCACTCCACAGCATTTCTAGTTAAACACTATCTGATGATAAGACTGAGAGAGATTTCTGCCTAAAGCCCAAGAGAGCTTTGGTCAGAGCAGACAATAAAGAGCCTGAGGGACCACAGCTCTGGCTCATTGTAAGCTCTCTGCAACGATTGATCTTTTTCAGGTTAAGAAAAACATATTGGAGGAAAAGGCTTTGCAATGTCTGCTTAGAGAAGCCAAAGTTCTCTCTCTTCCACAATTATTAAAGATATGAGAACTCTCCCCATTGGTCTTGATAGATTGCCAATAACATGATTTGCACACATTCAGCTACCATGATCCTTTTTTTCAGGCAAGATCAGAGTGCAGGCAAGTTGCTTCACTTGTTGACACTGGGCCTTTGCAGACTGCCAGAAATAGTACAAATTGAGTCCACTTTAAGGGTTAGGGTTAGTGCTAGGGAATCATGGGAATTGTTGTTTTTTTCTGAGACACGGAGCCTTCTCTGTCAGAGAGCTCTGGTGCCACAATAAAATACAGTTCCCATGATTCCCTAACCCTAACCCTTAAAGTGGACTCAATTTGCACTATTTCTAGCAGTCTGCAAAGGCCCACTGTCTCTCTTATACTTGGACATGGTCATTCTGTAAGTGCAGTGACTTTCACTCGGTTTCCCTGTTTTATTATCTGCATTTTCTCCTCATACACACTTTTCCCACCCCTCCCCTTTAAAAGTAAGAGTACTGGAGCCTTAAAGTCTGAAGCTTTGTCTCTAGTCACCAGCTATTTATACACCGCGTAGATACTATCTTTTTAGTATCACCAAGTGAGCAATTCTTGGATGTCATGTTCTGTGAGCATCAAATCAGCTTTAATACATCTAACTAGAACGGGTTGAGGGGCACTACCATGTAGGAGTCTCTTGTGAATGAAATGTGGCAGCTTAGCTGGGGATCACTTCATAGGCATATATATAAATGCACAGACTGCATTTAAGTATAATTTCACATTTCTCTTTTGTGTATCTGAGCAGGAAACACATTTTCAGGCTTCTTTCTCAACCTGATTGCATCTCACAGTGGATCTAGGTTGGTTTATTATGTTCTGATTATGTTATTAATCCATTTCAATTAGACTGGCCAAATTTAGATAAAGCTCATTTTCTCAGTGGAGCCCTGTGTACATGATAACCAGGATTAAGGATCGCCGACAAACAGAGAATGGGAAAATCCTGGAGAGGGAGAGAGAGAAAGAGAGCACACACTGGCTGCAGCTGGAGATAAGCCAAGATCTCAGATAAGGGAAGCTTCATTGATTGAGTCAGGGCATTCATCCTGATGGTGGGCAGAGGGAGGGGGTTAGCAGGCAGCTCTTGAGAAACAGCCTTTTGAACAAGCGCTTAGTCTTGCTATCTAGCAGGGGATGTTACAGCAACCACAATAGAGAGCAGATTGCACAATCCTGTCCAGTGTCCTTTATACATTGCTGATACACTGGATGCTGTTAGGCTCAATGGAGAGGTTTGTCAAGGCCTCCTTTTTATGGTAGTCTGCAAGAACAAGCTTGGAAATGTTCTGTTTCCATAATAGGCTGTTGCTTTTGGCAGCACGGCAAAAGTGACAAGGCAGGATTCAAGCTGCTAATAAAGTGGGGAAACAGTAAAGAAGAGGTGATAAATCAGGACTGGGCCATGGTGGCGCTAAATGAGCGGTATTTTTCTGTCCCACTTGCATACATATACATATATATATATATATATATATACATACATACACACATACAAACTTTACTGATATGTGTGTGAGTGAGCGTGTATATGATCAGTGCACAAAGTAATGATGTGCAAAATCTGAAATCATAGCCGTTGATTTATTCCCATGCAAGTCACCAAATCGAAAATACAAAATATAATTTTTAATTATTTCTTTGGGGTTTTAGAGCTTTAGGTGCCTTGATGTTTCTCACTCTATGTATCAGGCATGGGCAACAGGAGAAAGCTAGGGGCCACATTAGATCTCTCCCCCAGGCCCTGTCTCGCAAGATAAATTTTAAAAATTGTCCCCAAATGCACTCTTAAGGGACATGGGGCCATTCTCACTGTACAGTATTTTGGGGCCCTCTTGTGCCATTTTATGCCCAGGAGAGGCCTTCCTTAACAAGAAGTGAGCAGAAGTCAGTTCCTATTCATGTCCTGTTTAAACAAAGGTCTCTTGTGGGCATAAATTTGCCCAGGAGGCAAAATGCGGTAAAAATGACCACCACATACCATACCGAGCATTTGCAGGCAAAATAAATTTAGAAAATTGGGAGAGATTGACCCCTGGGTGTCTTCCAAATGTAGTGTATATTCTCCCTAATCCCCTGGAGAGCATTTGGGAGTATTTTGAAGGGGAAAATGTTTTTGATACTTTGCTCATTCCTTTATACATAATACAGAGTAAAACATAGTAAAACACCTCCTGTAAAATATACTGGTATGCATTTGGTTGGAAGAGTATCAGTATACTGGATTAAAAAATTGACACTTTTGCTAGTAATGCATAAGACTACTAAAATTATTCATGGGCACAATATGAAAGTGAAAGAAATTGTTAGTATTTGGATTCAGCATTTGAGAGAAATAAAAATGCTGTTTTCTCAATTTAATTTTGTAGGTTGGCATAAGTTAAAATATTTGAGGTAGCTAGCAGACATGTATATCAAAGAAAAATGATTAGAAGAAAAAGTTAGCCTTTGACGCTTTAGCTGCGGCAGGCATGTATAATAAAGGACTGCTATTAGGAGGTAGTTAGATACAGACATTTAAAAATGTTAGGGAGTAGGAACTATAGACATGAAAGGCTGAACAAGATAGATAACATATGTTGCCTTTATCTATCTATCTATCCAGACAGTCAACTCACCATTAAAAAGGGAGATAAAGAATGGTGGAACAAGTAGAAGGATGAGTTAAGAAAGGAGGTGAGAAAACAAAGCACCTCAGACAGCGGAAAGCCACTAAAGCCAGAGGAAGGAGATCTGTTAGGAGCAATCAATTAAACATATATATAAGGAGTACATACTGATCAATTCATAACAGATCTATGTACAACATAGATATAATTTCAACCTAGGACAGGAGATGATAACAGAAATGTCTTTCTGAGGCAGAACAAAGCCCTTCAAACAGAAAACTGTAAATGAGGGTACACAGTCACCCTGATTGACAGGGCCTTCTAAGATATAACATTAAGTCGATGGAATACCTTCCCCAGGGAAGTCCAACAAACCCCAATACTGATAGGTTTTAGATACTAAGATCTTGATTTTCAGGCAGCATTTTGGGAATAAACTGAGTACCGTGTTCTTGGGTTATTTTCTTTTGTTTTCTACTTCAGCAAAGGTTGCTTTCCCTTTCGATCTGCTGTTGCTTTAATTTGTTTATTATATAGTTCTTAGTTCTTGTTTTTTATTTTGCTGCTTTCATTGTTTTTTTATTATTTGTAATATCTCATTATACTTTAGTTGTTATACAATTATGCTTGAGTTGTAAACTGCTCTAATTCCTTCTGAATAAGAGTGGTATCTGTAGTTTTGCACAAAACCATACTATTTAAACCATCCTGTTCCTATGTGTTTTCTGCCTTCTTGCCAGTCCTTTACAAAACATGCCTAACTTCACGTAATGGTGAAGTATGGCAATACTAAAAGAGATCATTACTACTTCCATTAGTGCAGGGTTTTGCTTCTTGTAGGAACAAACTAATTTAAAGCTGAAAGTGTTTTTATTCTGATAGTTCAGTTTCACCATTTGAAATGGAAACTGGAATAGTGCCAAAAAGAAAAAAAAATTAAATTGGCTTTAAAGCACAACTTTTCTTTCTAGGAACTTGAGTTTTTTATAGTAATGCTGTTTACATGCTCATAGGATTGAGTAGCATTGTACTTAACTCTAATTAGGGCTTTAATTGACTCTGCGGTTACTAAAATAAGAACGGACATCTAGTGTGGAAAAGCCGGAGATGACAAACAGTTACAGCAGATCTGTATAGGTGTACTTTCAATTTTTTTATTATTAAAATAATTGGAGTCATATCATTCTGTTTAACAATTTAATGAACTGATAGATATCAGTAAAAGTTTCCATTTGAATCCCTGGCACTCTGAATTGTCTCCCCTTTATTAACATACACAATCAGTGGCGTAGTGGAGTCAGGGATCATAGAACTAAAACACCAGGACTTTTTATCAGTAGGAATGTGCCACCCCAACCCAACCCATGCTTTGATGAGGGGGTTTTGTGGGGTATGGATTTTCTCCAACCACAATGTATTGTTATGAACCTCAGTATTGTAATTGAGCGTACTGCATTTGGAGGTGGCTTGTTCTTCAGTGTGTAACTTACAAAAGACCCGATTCTGGTGGAAAAGAAGGCTGCAAGAACTGGTTTGTTGATATGCATCAATATAGCTACCTTCATTTTTGCACTCTCCCTGCGGGCATGACTGTAGGGATTGCCATACCAAGCATCTGCACTCCAAAAGGTACCACTAGATCACCATAAACAGCACTCTTGACTCCTTTTGCAAAGCAATTTGCTGCTTTTTGGTTTCTAACCCTAGACTGCCTTTGGAAACTGAGCCTGGGGAGGGTGGGGGAGAGGATTCCTGTAATGAAGTGTAGATGTTTTAATTTTGTACCAAGTTGTAGTTCTCTTCCAGACATCTGAGAATTGAAGAAAATTCAGCTGAGTTTCTGCTGTAAAGCACAGCCCTCTACAACATAATGGATACTAGTGTTTGTGTTACATGATGTCTGGCCTGTTACCTTTTTGATGTGCTCCATGATCCACTAGGAGACAGGTATATTCTGTCTCTATTCAAGAGACCTCCATGGCTGCCTTGTCTGGATCTCCCTGTTTTTAGTCTTTGCAGAGGCTAGAAGCAGTGGTGTCACTAGGGACCTTATCACACGGGGCTCAATGCAGACAGAATCCAAATGAAATCCCGACCTAATACGTATTATTTTTCCGTGTGTCCACACGACATCGCACAGAACCCCAACAGAACCCCAACAGAATGTGCAAAGAACTGAGATATTTTGTATTTCAGTTTCTTGAGAAATTGCAATTGCGCAACGGGAATCATTTCGCTTTTGCCGTAAAGTCTG
>CM034701.1:65321439-65339210 GCA_020142125.1 Phrynosoma platyrhinos | reverse complement strand
GGGGCGCATCCGGCCCCCGGGCCTTAGGTTGCCTACCCCTGGTCTAAACCCTAAAAAGAGTTTCCAGTATACTCTAAACTATTTTAAGGCACAGCTATTCTGCTGCTACTTTTGGTCAAGGATGCTTGTATTTATCAAAACGAGAATGATAAGCAAGAAAACCTTTTGTCATATTTGAGACCCGCCCGGTAATATAAATAGACTGCTTTCCACTTCCTGGTTTGGGCAAATAATCCACTCCACCACAAAACAATTGTGTGTAAAATTAGAGAACGATTAAGTGAAACATTGTTCTATTGCATACCACCATCTAGCGGTAAACTTTTTTTTCAATGGTAACTGCTGTGGAGTTATGATCAGCAATGAAGCGGTTTATTCACTTCGGACTCCACTGTTTATCTTCCCTTAGAGTTTTACAACTTGCTTGACATCAACTATACATGGACTTCTTGTTTCTGTTTAATTACATTTTACTGTAGTTATGCAGTGACAATGCTTCCAGGAAAGTGACAGCAGCAGATGCCTTGCATACAATATAAAGCACAAATCGGGTAAGCTGGAGTACCTAGCTTTAAGCCAATGTACAGCCTGATCCCATGGAGGGTTAGGTGCACCAAGCCGATTAAAATCAATGGGCTTAGACACTCCTAACTCAGCATGAGATTGGACTGCATGTCTCAAATTGACTCAAACCAAAATACCATACCTTAACTGATTTTTGAGACAAGATTTAACAAATGAAGCTTCTTAACATTAAGGAATTATGTTTTAACAGAAATATCATAGCTCTGCTTCTGCTTGACATTTAGTGTTGTTTTATATTTTCCCATCACTGCACAAGAATAATTTATTGCAGATTCTGGATTCCTACTGCTTCATTCTTCTGTGTCTTTGCGTATTGTGGCTTAATGGCAATGCATACCTGTTTAAATATTTTTAAATATTTTATACAACTTTTCTACCTAAAGTGTGGAAGAATTTTTAAAAATGTCTTCCCTGAACTGGACTGCTCTGTGTTCACCTAATGTTCCTCTGATTATCCCATTCAACACATTCTAATTATGTAGCTGCTGCGAGACACAGTTTTTGGGAAAAGGTGATATATAAAATTGAATTTATTTAATTAGTATTTTTAAAAGGAAGTAATAAAATGAGAAGTTAGTGCATTGTGGTAGTCCAATTATCTTTGCTTTAGTTTAGAGGGCGTTTCTCTTAATTTCACTGAAAAAAATGTAAGAAATCTGAACTGATACATAGGTACAAATTTTTAAAAGCATAGGAAAATACATTTACAAATCCATATTTGCTTTAACTCCTCTAGCCATCTCTCTGAGTCATCAGTTGTCCATAGGAAAGTAAGTTTCTGCTACTCAGACGGAGCTTGCCATGGCACCTGTTAGCGTTTTGATATGACAAAGATGTATGGTCATGTTCCTCTGTATTTAGAGAAAAATGAAATAGTGTGACTCTTAAGACACATATTAGTAACAGAGCTCAAGACAAAACACCCCAACCATGTATAATTATTGACTACAAATAAATACAAAATTATTATCATACAATACTGAAGGAGCTTACAAATGACTTGGGCAATGTCTTTGCATCCACCCACCCCTTTTTCAAGTGTTGCATAAACACATGTAGGGGTGCATTGCAATACATGTACACTTCAAAACATTTTTTTTAATCTGAAATGTTTGAAAATTGCTTTAACCATTGTGAAGGATTGTAATACTTCAAACAGGCAGTATCCATCAAGAGGCAGCCATGGCAGTTACACATCTGTTGTAAAATATTATCAGCTATTATGCAGTCAATGTATTGCTAGTAATGCTTATTTCTACTTCCTGCTTTCCCAGAATACATCTTGAAGTTCAGTAATTCAGATTCCTAATGTACATATTGGGACCCACATATGGGTATTACAGTCAATGGTTGTACTACAGTTCTTTCCCTGTGCCCCTGAAAAGCTATTGATTGTGTACAACTTTAGAAGATTTACCTTCTTTCCCACACTGAAAGGGCCAGTGTAATAAATATAAAATATCTAGTCATAGCACAAAAGAGACATAGTTTCTTCACTCTTCTTGATGACCTTAGATTCTTCTTGCTGCTTTGTAGCTGCCTTTGCCTTCTTAGCACGCTCCTCTTTTTCAGCATTGTATATTTCCAGTGCTTCTAAAAAAGCTCTTTGTGTCCATGGGTTTGGTGGGATTTCCAACCAAGGCTGAAATGTAAGTGTTAAAAGCAAAATTTGATTTGACAGAAGTGAAAATTTACACTTGATTCTTTCCTTTGCAAACAGCCCTTGAACAACTCAGGTGTTTCTGTATAAATTATGTGAATAACATTTAATCTTGATGTCTTGTGCCACCTTCAAGACTAACATATTTATTTTAGTTTTCATGAATTAGCTTTCATGGATTAGAATGCACTTTTTCAGGTGCATGATGGAGTGCACTATAAAAACCTCAGGTATATATGCAGTTATATAGTTGTGGGGGTAGGAAAAGAGTGAAATAGGATACAGAAAAGAACAACCAGTTTTGTCATCAATTTTCAAAGATTATAATCTTGCTTATGTTAATCATTTAGTAATTATAGTTATATGTGTTAACATGCAAAGTGGATATGCTGTTTGAGGGATTTTGCTAGGTATAGTCCAAAAAAGTAACTTTTCTAAGCTCCGGACATTTTATTTTAATTATTCAGTAAAGATAATTATTAAAATTAACACCCAGTGATTGTAAGCAATTAAGCTCCACCTTTTTCATCAAGATTATTCAGACAATTGCACTCATTTTCAATTTCAGCTTTTGAATTATTGCTCCTTGCCCGAATGCAAAAAGCTGCCCAACTTAATCTTGGGCACGTCCCATTTACTTCTAAGAAACTTACTACTGAGTTTAGGATTTCAGCCTTAATAGTACTGGGTAGGTCTAATGACATTAAGGATGTAGCCACACTGCAGAATTAAAGCAGTTTGACACCATTAATAATAATAATTATAATCTATTTCTATCCCACTCCTTTGATGAGCAATCGGGGCGGCTTACAACATTGAAAATTCATACAATATTCATACAATATAATACAGATTACGTGACACTAACTGCCATGACTCTGTCCTGGGATTTGTAGTTAGGTGAGGCATCAGAACTGACAGATCAGGCTGAATACCTCAGGAAATAACAAATTCCAGGATTCCATAGGATGGAGCCATGGCATTTAAAGTAGTGCCAAACTGCTTTAATTCTGCAGTAGGGGTACGTCCTAAGGCACACTTTGCTGGAGGTGGTGGTTTAGGCAGCTTCTCTGGGAGTAAGTCCCATTGAACGTGGTAGAGTTTCTGGGTAAACATACATACTTGATTCATATTGACAGTGGCTTGAGTAGTTTGTGGATAAATAGATGTCACATTGAGGTCTCTATCTGAAGTCATATTACCTGTACCTAAATCCCATTGACTTCACTCAGGTTAACATCTGAGTGCTCCATCTTCTCAGCCTAAACTAGCTTACCTGTGTTGACTTTAATATAATTTATATTCAACTAAGTGGCTATGAAAGAACTGGACAAGATCCTAAAGTGTAAAGACATAACTCCAAACAGTAAAGTGTGTACAGTCCAAGCCGTTGTTTTCTCCACCACCATGTACGGATGTGAAAGATGGACAGTGAAAAACGCTGATAGGAAGAAAAACACCTCATTTGAGACATGGTGCTGGAGAAGAGGGCTGAAAATATTGTGGATGGCCAAGAAGATAAGTGAGTTCCACAATCCAGATTCGATCAAGCCTGAACTGTCCCTGAAAGCCGAGTGACTAGATTAATGCTCTTGTACCTTGGCCACATCATGACAAAAAAATGAATCATTAGAAAAGGCAATGATGCTAAGAAAGGTAGAGATTAGTCAAAAGAGAGGAAGACCATGTGCCAGATGGTTAGACTGAATCAGGGAGGACACAGGCTTCAGCCTGCAGGACTTGAGCAGGGAGGCTGAAGACAGGAGCTCTTGGAGATGTCTCATCCACAGGGTCACCATGAGTTGAAATCAACCGAAGAGCAGTTGACAACAAAAGTAGGTTTAGAACTGTAGTGCAAACCTCTATGAAATAAACTCTATTTACTCGAGCAGAAGTGTGTATAAGGCGTGCCTCACAACCTAAGCCTATGTATATTTACTCAGATTTAACTCCTGCACACAAAATTCTAATTACTCCTGGATAAACATAGTTAGAAAAGTGCCGGCATAGTGTAGTAGTTTGAATGTCAGACTAGGACACTGGGAGACCAGGGCTCAAATCCCCCCAGGCATGGAAATCCACTAGGTGATTTGAGTAAGTCACACACTCTCAGCTTAAGAGGAAGGCAGTGGCAAGCCTACTGTGGATCAGTCTTGCCAAGTAAACCCTATGACAGGGTTGCCATAACTCAGAGAGGACTTGAAGGCAAATTGTGGTGTCATGGTTTGAGCATTGTTTTTTAGGTTGCTAGGTTTCTCTTTTGGCAGCTCGTTTTACGACTGTGGTTGTCATGTGGACTGCAAATTCATGCTCAGCTTTTAAAGTTTGGACAGGCTCCCTGTGGAGAAACTTACTGATTTAAACAACAGGGTATCTGAATTTCTGGGCTTAATATGGTCATTCTTGGAGAGTTTCAGAAACTCATCAGCATTTCAGTTTTTCTTGTTTCAGGAATCATAGGAACTAAGGAAAGGAAAGTTTTTCTACAAGAGTAACAGGAGCAATTTGGCCATTTTCAGTCTGGCTGGTCCCTGGAGGGGCCTTCTCACACCATTTCCATGTTGAAAGCCCAGGGCTGCACAGCTAGGCCTAATATGCAAGTTTTGGAGGGAGTTTTTAATTCCAATCTAGCTGAGTGCCATTTTGGAAGGAGGATATCAAATATAAAAGGGGACTTTTACACATCAGTTTATTAGACAGGTAAATGGTGCTCAAGTTGTGGTTGGTCTCGGCATCAGGCTGTGAGGGAGCTCTTGACATTTTTCCTCAGGGTAAGCTGCAGAATTAGCAATCCATTTGTCTATGGTTGGATTATGACTTTAGGGACCAGGGTTCAAATCTCAGCTCAGCCATTATTAATAATAATAATTTATTATTAATACCATTAATATTAATACAGTCATCTCTCCACATTCGCTGGGGCTGGGGACACAGGACACCCGTGAATGCGGAAAAACCACAAATAACAAAAACAATGTTTTTACAAAAACATCCAAAGCCAACCAAAATGCACAATGTTTTTACCTGAGAGAACACCTCTCTAGGAATCTCTAAGTCCTCCAGTGCAACTCTGTGATCAACATCTGCCAGACATTGACCACAGAACTGCGCTGGAGGAGCTACAAATGCCTAGTGGAGTCTTCTTTCTAGGAATCTGTAGGTCCTTCAGTGCGACTTTTGGTTAAAGTTGACCATAGATTGTGCAGGAGGACCTAGATATTCCTAGAGAGAACATATTAATAAAATCTGTGAATAATCAAATCCGCAAAAGTCAAAGCTGAAAATGTGGAGGGACGAGTGTGACGTAAACCTACTGGGTGACCTTGGGCAAGTCACACTCTCCCAGCCTCAAAGGATGGCAATGGCAAACCCCTCTCTGGAGAAACTTGCCAAGAAAACTCCATGATATGATCGCCTTAGGGTCACCATAAGTCAGAAACGAGATGAAGGCACCCAACAACAACAACCACCCAAAACCTATTTAAAACTGTGGCTGCTTTGCCTGCCTGCTAAACTCTGGCAGGACAAACAAAACGTTAAGAGTTACCAACTGTGTAAAATTGGTCTAGAAGCTGCCATTGGTCACCATCAACTGAACGTCCAGCAGCGCTTAGGAAAAATGAGGGAGGGGTGACTCAATTTCTATTGGAAAACAAAGATATAGCTGTGTTAGTCTGTAGAATCAGTATGTAGAGATCTTGTAGGACCTTTGAGACTCAGTGAAAGAAAGAAGTTGGCAGCAAGTGCTTTCCTAAGGCTTCAGTCTACTTCCTCAGATGCTTTTGGTGGAGTGGAAGCCAGGGACAGACATATATGTGTGTGTGTGTGTGTGTGTGTGTATATATATATATATATGCCCTTGGTATGTCAGGATGTCAATTCAAATTCAAAATCCATTGTATATGGAAATGAAATAGCAAGTTCAGTTTTAACAATGGTCATCTGTGGACAAAGACATAGCCATTGGGTATGGAAATGAGGTGGCAAGACCACTTTGGCCTTGGAAACTAGGCTTGCCACCCCATTTCTATCCCCAATGGCTACTTCATTTCCATACACAAAGGATTTTGAATTCGAATTGACACCCTCACAAACCAAGGACATACATATATATATATATATATATACACACACACACACGTGTCCCTGGCTTCCACTCCACCAAAAGCATCTGAGGAAGTAGACTGAAGTCTAGAAAAGCTCATGCTGCCAACTTCTTTCTTTGAGTTGGGCCTTTACAGACTGCCAGAAATAATCCATTTTGAGACTACTTTAACTGTCCAGGCTCAGTGCTAGAGAATCATGGGAATTGTAGTTTTTCTGAGACATTGAGCCTTCTCTGTAAGAGAGCTCTGGTGCCACAATAAACTACAGTTCCCATGATTCCTTAGCACTGAGTCAGGGAAGTTAAAGTGGCCTCAAGATGGATTATTTCTGGCAGTCTGTTCAGGCCCTGAGTCTCAGAGATGCTACAAAATCTCTCTCTACGTTCTCTATATTGGAAAACGGGCCAGACGAGAACTGCGAGGAAAGTCGCGCGAGACTTGGCCCTCAGCGAGATAGAACGCCCCTCCCCGACTGCGACTAGAGAACTTCGTGGGCGGGGCTCCAGCCCTATGACTCGACTCGCTAATACCGGAAGGAGAAGGCCCGCCTTAAAGGGCGCTCTTCCGCCGGAAGTTCTCTCTGGCGCCGTGTGTTGCGCCGATTCTAAGATGGCGCTGGTGGGCCTGAGTGGAGTCTCTGCGCTCTCGGCCTACCGGTCTCTCTTCCTTCAGTCTCAAGAGCGGCCGCAGAGTCCGGACTCTTCCCGGAGACACGGCGAGAAAAGACCCGTGAGGAAGAAGGAAGCGGCCTCCGGTAAGTGTCTGGAGGCTGGCGGGAAGCGGCTCAAAGGGGCCTCCCGAGGTCCGAGTGCGGTGAAGAAGCGGCGGAGGCCGAAGGAGGTGTCTCCGCTGAGGAAGCGGGGAAAGAGCCGCCGGGCCCTAGAGGAGGAGGAAGGCGCCCCAAAAGGAGGAGAAGGAGACGTGGAAGAGGCCCTGCTCCCCTCCGTCCCCCTCCGGCGCCTCCTGGAGGACCTGGGCCGCCTCCCGGACAGCCGCCATCGGGCCTCGAGGCTCTTCGAGTGGGTCATCGCCCCCATCCCCCCTCAGCGCTTCTGGGGCCGCTTCTGGGAGAAGGAGCCCCTCTTGGTCCGGAGGCACGACCGAGGCTACTACGGGGGGCTCTTCTCCACCTCGGAGCTGGACGCCCTCCTCCGCCGCCGGGAGGTGCTCTTCGGGGTCAACCTGGACGTGACCAGCTATGAGGACGGCAAGAGGGAGACCCACAACCCTGTGGGCCGGGCCCTGCCTCCGGTGGTGTGGGACTTCTTCCGGCAGGGCTGCTCGCTGCGGCTCCTGAACCCTCAGGCCTTCTCCGGCACCGTCTGGCGCTTCCTGTCCCTCCTGCAGGAGCACTTCGGCTGCATGGTGGGAGCCAACACCTACCTGACCCCGGCGGGGACCCAGGGCTTCGCCCCCCATTACGACGACATCGAGGCCTTCGTCCTCCAGCTGGAGGGGAAGAAGCGCTGGAGGGTCTACGGCCCCAGGAAAGAGGCTGAGGTCTTGCCTCGGTTTTCCAGTGGCAACTTCACTCAGGAGGAGATCGGAGAGCCCATTCTCGAAACCGTCTTAGAAGCCGGAGACTTGTTGTACTTCCCACGAGGGTTCATCCACCAAGGGGACTGCCTCCCCGACGCGCATTCGCTCCACATAACGGTGTCCTCGTACCAGCGAAACACCTGGGGGGACCTGTTGGAAAAGCTCCTCCCTGCGGCGTTGCAGATGGCCCTGGAAGAGGACGTGGAGTATCGCCAGGGGCTGCCCCTGGACTACCTGGAGTACATGGGGGTGCTGAATTCGGATAGTCCTGATCCACGCCGAGGTGCCTTTATGCAAAAGGTCAGTAGACTAATAACAAAGCTGATGGATTATGCGCCGGTTGATGCTGTGGTGGATCAGAAAGCCAAGGAATTTCTTCACGATTGCCTTCCTCCGGTGCTGACTGAGAGTGAAAAGGCATTAAGTATATATGGACATCCAGCACGGTGGGAGAATGGAAATGTCCACAGTGTGGATGTCCAGGTCAAGGGTACAACACTGATACGGCTGCTTCGGTGTGGGATTGTCAGACTGTGCAACGAAGGAGACAGCATGATGCTGTATTATACTACAGAGAATTCAAGAGTGTACCACAAAGAGGACCCCAAGTACTTTGAAATAGAACCTGAATATGCAGAGAGCATTGAATTCTTGCTCTCCTCTTATCCAGAGTATGTCAGTGTGGAAGCCCTTCCTTGTACTACCTTGGATGATAAGATTGCCTTGACCACTGTCTTGTTTGAGAAAGGATTGTTGGTTACTAAGGACCCTCTACTGTTTCTTTAACATGCTACACATGATCAGAATTGTAATACAGAATGTGTTTTTCTTATACTTACTAGTAGATTTAAGGTACTAGACCAGAGCTCTGAGAAGTTCCTGCTGGGTAATCGAGTTTCATCTGGAGAGACAAAAAGTAGTCTAGTTATAAAAAGAATGAATGCTGCAACACCATCTGCAAATTAAAAAGCAGAGTGTAGTGATTATTGTTTGTGTTTGAGTTGTGGGCTAAGTGTTGACGTCTTTTTTTAACTAGTAAAGTTTATAACAAAGTATAAATAGTACACAATTTATAAACTATTGTAAAGACATCCACATTTAAATATAGTATTAACATTTTCCATAGGGTCCTGCTGTGCCACCTAGGCTGCATCTTTGTTTCACAAATAATGCAGTTGCACACTGCTTTAACTGCCATGGCTCCATTTTATGGAATCCTGAGAGTTGTAGTTTGTTGTGGTACCAGGGCTCTCTGGCAGGGAAGGCTAAATATTTCACAAAACTACAAATCCCAGAATTCCATAACACTGAGCCATGATAATTAAAGTGGTGTCAAACTACATTATTTCTGCAGTGCAGATGCATCCCTAGTTGTGGCATAAAGGGGTTTCCACCAAGTTTCAGTTATGTCCTTTGTAGCAGTCTATATGCTTGCCATCTTGGGACCATTCTGTGTCTTCCAAGCATGGAGAACCTCATCAGTAGAAGCCTAGCCCATAAACGATAAATTGACCACAGCACTTATGATTGCAATGACACTGAATAGTGATCTGCAGCAGTGGACACATTATTTGCACAGGTGAAATCATGGTTCTTCAACAATTTCAGTCACGTGTTTGATTAAAAATTAAAATAGGCATTACACTGGTATCATATACTGGAGTAACTGTAAACCCCCTTGGGCAGAGATAAATTACCACATAACCATTTGATTAGTAAACATTATTCTTAATGCCTTATCAACTACCTTGAAGCTGATGATCTTACATATCTTACAAATATACCTGTTAAAGATAACAGGAAATCATCTTTAGTGGAGACTTTACTATCTCCACTAATGCAGTTACTGAAAATGAAATGCTTCTACATAGGGTCTTACACTATAACCACATTATAGAGTATAAGACTGATTTGTAGTGTTAAACCTGACTTTAGGGCCTTCTGTAGAAAACATTAAAATCAAAGCTACCAATCTTGCTTTTTATGCCATCCCCAATTACCAGTAAAAATGACTTGAACAACAGCAAGGAAGATATCCCGAATATCTCTGTATGCAAAGATGTCTCCCTTCTCACGATAGATGCGGTGGGCTTCCTGCCATGTGTTCTCTGTAACCTCTTGAAGTTTCTGCACTTTCTCAATTACTAAATCTTTCTGGCTCAATGTGGCAATCTGCATCAGAAACAATGTGATTTTTATTGTGCTTTTCATCACTAGATTTTAATTATGCCCTTTCCCAGATCTTAATTCACACTCACACACCTTGGTTGCATTATGTAAACATGGGGATGGGATAGAGGAAGGGTGTGTTTTTGAAAAGTGGGCTGCTAATGTTTTGAACTAGATCTTTGATATACCTGAATCCTGTAATCCTATCAGTCTAAGGTAGGGGTAGGTAACCTTTCCCCTTTAAGGGCCGAGGGACTTCAGCTCCCAGAAGCCTCAGTCATGTTGGCCAATAGTCCCATGTTGGCCAATAGCTCCTGGGATTCTGGGAGCTGAAGTCCCTCGGCCCTTAAAGGAGAAAGGTTGCCTACCCCTGATCTGGACAATCAAATCAAGGGATTAACCTAGCTTCCTACAGCCTGGTGATATCTAGATATGCTGGCTGGGAGTAGCATGTCTACATGGTGGGGCAGGCAGTTGAAGAACAATATTAACCTGTTAAGCCCCAAATCTTCCAAATAATTACTGTTTTATGTAGCCTTACAGCATGAAGCTAGTATGTTGAAAGTGTGGGGAAATGGAATATTAATGCTGCTGCTCCACAATAAGTTTGAAGATAGGAAATAACATCCTTATTTAAAAACATATCATCTTGAACTTGAAAAGCTAGCACATCAGAGAGAATTTTAAAGTCTGTATGCTAGCTTTCCAAATGTGGGGAGATACTAATGAGTTGCATTTCAGTGTTGCATTTCCTCTTTCTGTGTATCCCCTTTCCGAATGGATAGGATCTCAACATACATGAATGCAACAAACAGCTTGGTAGAAATTTCTTCTTGATTCCTTATTCAAATATTAATGGTCTTCCAAGTATTTAGTTCACAATTGTTCTGACATTGGACTATGATCCTTTAATCCCATCCTGACTGCTCCTGTTGCTCTATAACATTGCATGTTTGATTATTCCATATTGTTTTGAACCTTCCAAGATTATACAAGTGTAGCAGCTGGGGGTGGGGGGAAATAGTGCTTTTAAGGTGTGTTTTATTTATAGCCCTAAACATAGTTCTTTGTAGTCTCAAATGAGAGAAAACCTATTTTTGGTTGTTTAAAATATGTATTTTATTTTTTTGCACCTTGTTTTTGATCTTCTGGATCATTTCTTGTTCCTCTTCCTGTTCAAACTTGAAAGTCCTCACAGCATGACTCACCTCCCTACATGGAAAGTAAGAGTATGTTAGTTGTGTCTTGACGCAGAGATCTCTAAATGAAAGCTCTGCAGGGAACATTGTCGGATAGCTCCCTATTCTATGCTCTCCTCCTCACACTACAGGTTGTTTCTAATAGTGTCTTACTGCTAATAGAAAGCAAGCTACTAAGAAGACTCCAGCTGTCCATATACCCCGGCCATCTTCTTTGCAGAATACACTAAGCCTCAGGAGCAGATTTGATAGTGGTTTTAGAGAGAGTGGAAAGGAAAGCACCTGTTATGTGAACAGAAGTCCAATTGTATAATATGGATTTTACCCTATATTTATTTTGGCCTTTGCTAAAATACATGTCCACAGTGCCCTTATTAATTCGATATACTACAACAGCATAAGTAGCATACATCAGTAGTGTGTAGTCTATTATTTTTTCAGGTAAGAAATGTTTTCCTTTTTAAAAAGAGGTGGGCAACACAGCCCAGAAGCTGCATTTGGCATGCCATTTGTTTTTTCAAGGGATCGTGTGCACTTGCCACTCATCACTTGCTGCTGCAGAACTGCAGTGATGGCAAAAGAAAATGTTCCTGTTTGCCTTAAAGCTAGACTTGAATGACTACAGACATTGTTTAGAAGGTGATTGGTACTCCACAAAGCACTAATCAGGTTATAAACATATTCATTACATGCCACATTTGGGAGAAAAAAATGCTGTTTTTTCTCTTGGTGGGTGTTTTTTGGGGAGTTTTTTTGTCCCATTTTGTGATGTTGTAGCATTGCTGCAATTCAGTGGCATGGACAATGTGCCCCTATAAATTATGGGGAGTATAATATGCCCAGGGAGCCATCATGGCATAATGGTTTGAGTGTTGGACTACGACTCTGGAGACGAGTTCAATTCTCAGCTTGGGCGTTAAACCCACTGGGTAACCTTGGACAAGTCACCTTTTCTTAGCTTCAGGGGAAAACAATGGCAAACCTCTGAACAAATCTTGCCAAGAAAACCCCATGATAGAGCCTTAGGGTTGCCATAAGTCAGAAACAACTTGCAAGCACATAACAACAACAATATGCCCAGAGCCAATATGGTGTAGTGGTCTGAGCATTGGACTACCACTTGAGATCAAGGTTTGATTCCCTGTTATGAAAACCCACTGGGTGACCTTGGGCGAGTCACACGCTCAGTCCCAGAAAACCCAGTGACAGGTTCACCTTGCAGTCTCTAAGTCAGAAATGAAGGCACACACCAACAATATGCCAATCTCATCTGTGGAAGCTGCCTAGCCTGGCTTCAGACCTTTAGGCTTATTAGAGGCTGACTCAAGCCTCCTTGGTTCCAAGAAGCCTGCAAAATTCTTGTGATAGCACATAATGGGTGTTTAGACATGACCCCTCAACTTTTGCAAGTGATGTGAACATGTACTTGCAGGAACCAATGAGTGGCCCAGGAGGACCGAGAGGCAGTCTTAATCCTACCAGATATAGTTTAATCCTACACTCTGTTCTTTGTCTGGTCCTATGGTCTCTGTTCAATAGTTTGTAAAAAGTTTATTAGAAGAGGTAGTATTTCTCGCAAGCTGTTGGATTTATTATGTTTATTACATTTTTGGCTGTTTGAGTGAGGCTTATATATTTATTACATTTCTGGCTGCTTAAGGTTTTGGTGTGCTGAGGCGGAGCATGGAACATTGTAGAACAGGTGTCAGAGGAATCAGGCAGATATGATGCTACTGGTTTAACTGATATCAGAACTCATGTAATTTCTGTGGTATAGTGGAAGTTTCAGATCCATCTAGAATTTTTCAGAGCATACCTCCAAGAGCCGCTGGGAGTGCTATTCTCCATCTAGTGCTTCCCTCCCATCACATTTTGGAAATGTGGAAGTGAATTTACGACATCAGCCAGATTAGGATACAATGTGAATGGAAAACCTTTTAAAAATCATTTTTCAAATGCAAAATTATAGTTTCTTGCACTTCAAGAATATCATTTTCTGGAATCTCCTTGTTTAGGCTGCGATCCTGCACATATGTAACGAATTCAATCCCATTTAATTCAGCAAGACTTGTATTTGGTGAATGTCAGAACGGGCCTTGTGAGCACACATTGTATTTTGTGTAGTTATTTGGCACTGGGAGGGGAGAAATTAGATTGGCCAGGGAGCTTCCCTTACATTCCAATAAAACAAATGGAATAACAATGTTTTGGGCTTCAAGAATGCAACATTTCAAATTAAAACATCTCAAATGTAAAACACATTCTTAAAAGACGTAGCTGTGATCATTCAAATGCTTTGAATATCTTCCAAGTGGTTTTAGGTGGTTCTAGAAGGAAATTAGTTTATTGCTGTTACTGTTATTTTGCCTCTCAGTCCAACAGGGTCCCTGAGGCAATGGGCAATGAATAAAATCATTCAAAGTAATCCATAGATTATAAAATTCAAAATAGAAAGAATCCTTTAAAATATTTTTAAACTAACAGTCCAAACAGTGAGAGCAGTTTCAAGATACCGCCAGATTAACTTCTCTTGGCAGGGAGTTCCATAATCTGGGTGCTGCTCTAGAGAAAGCTTTTTGTTTATCAAATAGAAATGTTTCTGTAGTGTGTAGTTTGTTTGTTTTTTTAAAGGAAGCCACTGACTTACTCTTTAACTAGCTCATTCGGTTCCAGTATCATTCTTTCCTGTAAAGTAGCTCGGACTGTTTCATCCTTCATGTTGAGAGTGACGATGCTACGGCAGGCTTCCCTCCGTACCCCGGGATCTTCTTCATAATGAAGGGCCCAGAGAAGAAGGTTTTTTAGGTAGGAGCTTGCTTCACCTATCTGTCCTAGAGCTGTCAGAAAAGAAAACTGTATTTATTTCATGTCATTAAAAGAAATCAGTTATACTCAGAGATGTATTATTTTTGGAAATGTTGAAGTCATTTCTTTTAAATGGTGGTGGTGATGGGTTTTTTTCCAGAGGAAAAAAAGGAAGTTTGGTTGGGAACTGAAATGGGTGCAGAATTTACAGTCTTCTCTCCCTGTTCGCAGACTTGAAGTCCACGGTTTTGGTCCATCATGGACCAGTAAGCGGGGAGGGATAAAATGGCATGCATGCCCATGGCGCACACACCCATTGAAAACAATGGGGACTTGATATATTAGCAATATTTCCAATTCACCGGGGGGGGGGGTCCGGAACTGATCCCCCTTGAATCGGAAGGGACAACTTAAAAGTTGATTTTACGGTTATAGCAACATAAAATGTTTCATTTATATCTTAGCATATAAATTGTACAATTTGGTATATTTATGAAATTTTAAAAAATTAAAAACCTTAGATTTATACAAGCCAATTTGTGATTATACTCTCTTTTAAATCAAGAACTCCAAACTGCCATGCTAAGTACATGTCTAAGAAGTAGGGGAAAGGGGAATGAAAAACAGAAACTACAAATTTTATGATTAACAGAAATGTATTATTTGGATAGAAATGGTTCATTCAGGCATAGTCTTAAGGACTAGGCTAGCAGTATATTTTGATACAAAGATTAATTCAATACTGAAAATATCAAACTCTTCAATAGTATATTATCAGAAGTAATGAAGCCCTGTCCAGGCACACTTCTCATTAAAAAAAAGCTGAACCAACTAGCTGCAGAAATGCACTAGATTAGTTGTAAATATTAAATTTATAACTGGTCTTTCTCCCAAGATGGGATTCAAGGCAGCAATATCTTCACACTATGCATTTCCTAGCATCCGAGTAATTTCTCTTTGTCTTTAAAAGCATTTCACTCTTTCCAAAAGAAATATGCAAAGGAATATTTTAGTTCCTTTGAGATTAACTGAAGGAAAGCTTCCATCTAGATTACACTCATCCCTCCACATTTGCAGCTTTGACTTTTGCGGATTTGATTATTCACAGATTTTATTAACATGTACTTGCTAGGAATATCTGGGTCCTCCAGTGCAACTCTATGGTCAACTGTAACCAAAAGTCGCACTGAAAGACCAAGAGATTCCTAGAGAGAACATTCCACTAGGCATTTGTAGCTCCTCCAGCGCAATTCTATGGTAAATGTCTGGTAGATGTTGACCACAGAGTAGAACTGGAGGACCTAGAGAGGTGTTCTCTCAGGTAAAAAACATAGTGTTTTTGTTATTTGCAATTTTTCTATCTTCATGGGGGTCCTGTACCCCTAACCCCAGTGAATGTGGAGGGACCACTGTAGTATTCTTTCTTTCAGTTAGTCTCAAAGATGTTACAAGATTCCTTTGCATACTTCTCTGTAGGTGAGCCTAATGTCACAGAAAGAACATAATGACTGCATACCTAGAAGATGTACATCCTGTGTTCTGAAGTGAAAGGAGGCAGAAGGCTATGGGTATTTGCAATATTTACTTGCTTCTTAAAGCACAAAAACTGATTAAACCCAGATTATCTTTTATAAAAAAAAGGTAAAGGTTTCCCCTTGACATGAATGTCTAGTCATATCTGACTGCAGCAGGCATTGCTTATCTCTATTACTGAACTGAAGAGCCAGTGTTGTCAAAGACGACTCTGTGATCATATGGTCAGCATGACTGTACAGAACGCTGTTACCTTCCCACCAAAGTGGTACCTATTTATCTAATTGCACTTCTCCATGCTTTCAAACTGCTAGGTTGGCAGAAGCTTGGTCTGGTGATGGGAGCTCACTCCACCGTGCAGCACCTAAGCCTCGAACTACCAAACTGCTGATCTTGCAATAGTCAGAATTGATGTCTTAACTACTAACCATCTTGTCCCTTTTATATATATTTTTCTTTTTTCTTTTTATCTTTTATAGAGCCTAGTAATTAATTTTAACCTTTTGGAAAATCAAACCATAGTTGACTTCTTTATGTGATTTACAGGCTAATATTTTACTCCTGCATATAAGACTAAGCCTGTTACAGTGATAGATTAAAAAGCAGTACATTTACATTAATGGAGGATCCAAAATGCATGTTTAATATGAAAATTTAAACTGCAGCTGAAGCTGCTGCACATGATATCAATCAGAATCACAGCTGATACAAAAAGGGAGTTTAATCTTTTCCTCTATGACTGTGGTCTTAAGAATCTCCTCCTGTTTAGCATTACGATAAGCATCCTCCATTGATGCTGTTGCATTTTTTAAAAACTTGCACATTAAATGCAATGGCGTATCTTACTTTGGCTCTAAGAATATGTATAAGCAAAGTGTCATTCCTTGTTCAGGAGATGACATTAAGTGATTTTCAAGGGGGTGGCCAGATACTCAGTTGCAGTAAAAACAAGAATCCTGTGGCATTTTGAAGACTAATACACCTATAGCATGAGCTTTTGTAACATGCTATAATAAATGTATTAACCTTTCAGGTGCCACAGGATTCTGCATAATCCTTAGGCAAGAGGTGATGCTAAGACTAGACACATGTTTGCAACATGGGGGAGGATAATACTTGCCTATCTGACAAGGCCGTTCTAAAGCTTCCTGAGACAATATATATTAAATTGTAAATACTCTGAATACTTACAATGCTATATAAATGCTAAAAAATAGTGATGCATTTTTTAATGAAAACATTTTTATCCTGCTCTTTAGTCACAAAGGCTTCCAGAACAGTTTATAGCAGAAATGGCCCCTGCCCTTACGTGTATAATCAAACAGACAAAACAACAAGGAAAACAAAATAGACTTTGTTTCCTTCCCATTCCTTTCCTGTGTGTATTCTCTTTTTAATTGGTAAGCCTTATGTCAGAGCTATATCTTTCCCCATTTTTTTATTGATGCGAGCCATTTTGAGAGAGAGAGAAATGGCTGGATGTAGACTTAGTCATATCTGGAGTAGGTCCATGCAGATCAACATTCAAGTAGCCATGACTAACTGAAGTCCTATTGATTTCAGTAAGTCTACTCTAAATGTGACTAAGCCTAAATTTAACCCAAAGTAAATAAATAAATAATGAATGCCATATAAAAGATATTTACTAAGGAATCTTGAACTTAGTGGGACTTTTGAGTAGCCATGTTTCAGACTGTACTGCCAGTCTGCTAATCCACTGTTCTCCTCCCCATACTGCCCAACAACACAATAGAAGAATCCTACATTGGTACAAAACAATAATCCACATGGCAGAACATGAAAAAGGCAATCTTTGAATATATTTTCTTAGATACTGTTTCATGTATTTTTGATTTTGGGCTTCAGTGCCAAGTTACCATCAGGTTGACACGCTTCAGGAAAAAGAACAATACATCAGTGCACACTTTGCATGCAAACAGTTCCAGTTTCAGTCTTAGGAATCTTCAAGTAGGAGTGGGGAGAAATATCCATATCAGTGTAAGCAATACTAATCTAGATGGAAACAGCTATTTGACTCCATAAGGCAGCCTTGTGTCTTTATCATCACCACCCATTGAAACATCAATGTGACTAAATGTGTAGCATTTTCATGGTGCTCCTTCTTCCAGAGCAGTGGTTCTCAACCTTTCTAATGCCGTGACCCCGCAATACAGT
>CM034701.1:65303377-65314255 GCA_020142125.1 Phrynosoma platyrhinos | reverse complement strand
GTGGACCCAATTTGCACTATTTCTGGCAGTCTGCAACCCCCCTCAGTGCCCTTGTCTGACTTCTAGTTGTTCATTCTTTGTCAGAAAAAGTTAAAATTGCTTTGGAGGTGGATTAAGTCACCCAAAATATAGTTTGGGGAGGATGACAGAAAAGTGCTTGTACTAACCATTCATCAGAGCATTCTTCATGATGTCCTGTGCCGCTTGATTCCACTCTCCTATAGCATAAAAGCATACGGCAGCTGCCATTCTTACATGTGTATCCTTATCAAACAGAGTGTTTTTAAGCAAAGGCCGTATTTTTGTTGGTATAGCTTCAATTTCTAAACCCTTCAAACCAGCTTCCATTCCTATTACTGAGAAAAACCAGAACATTTATAGGTATGTGATTTAGTCTGCTGACACAGTAATAATTCCAGCTTTTTAAAAATGTGATTATTCAGCTGATTAAACATTTGTTTTATAAAGCCATTGCCTGCCTTCTGATAATTTCAGAAATGTTTTAAGATAATTGATAAAGAGAGGGAGTCTTTTGTTTCTGATAGAAGGCATAGCCAGTGAGAAACATATGAAAAGGCAGATTCTGTGATTTTGGCTGTAAATGAAAACTTTAGACTATTAAAGACAACTCTCATTTCCATATTCCATGCTTTAGCCTTGTGTTGCCAATATGTTTCACTTGGAAATTTTACATTTTTAGACTACAGCTCCCATTAATGAGTTGCTTGTAGCAATGCTGAGTGCAGGATTCTGGAAGTTATCGTCTACCAAAAGGAATGTTTCCAAGCCCTGGATTTTACAAAGTACCATTCATTCATTGAAAATACGACTAACAGTAACATAGTTTGTACAAGGGGGGAAAATATAGATTTACCTATCCTAAATAGAACGTTTTTAACTGTTCAACAAGGGAAAGACTGCAGTTTATTTTTAAAGTAGTTAGATTTACTTCCTATCCTTAAATCACTGTGCTATAAAATTTATTTGCAGTGTTAGAAAAATATAACTGAAGGCTCCAGTAGAGGCTGCTCATACCTGTGACTTGATTTGTATCTTGCACAGGTTGGGGCCTCTCAAGCACAACAGATGCACAGATAAGTATAGCATTGATTCGATTTTGAACATGCACATCTACAAGATCTCTGATTAATCCTTCTATAGTTGCTGACTGCCACCGAGGATCTGAAAATTGAACAGAAAAAGACAACCAAAAAAACCCAAAACAAAAAAACAACCATGGGGTGAATAGTATTTCTGGCAAAGGTATGAGATTGCTAACTCTTTTCTATAATCCACCAAAATAAATTTGTAGTAATCCTTCAACCATTATTCATGAATACAAAAAACAGCATTAGTTTGAATGGATTATGACCGCTTAAAGCTGGGCTTGAGATACCTACCAAATTTCCAAGCAGCCTTCCACTGTTCTAGCATAGTCCTACGGATATGGATATCTTCAGACACATCTTCAGATTTTCTGTATCCTTCTCTTTTTCTTTCAGTTGGTACAGGGGGTTGTTGTGCTTCACCCAACTGAGTGAAATCTTCAGTGATAGTGGGAAGCGTAGTCCAGTGGATAATTCCCTTCTGCACCCGTTGAACTTACCCAATAGAATTTTGATTAAAACAGATTAGTAACAATCAATTTTAAAGAGCCAATTTGCATTCAGTCAGTTTTTTTTTTCATGTAGCCCATTAATTACATCAAATTTTAACTAAACCAAATTACTTTGGAATTATTGTTTTTATTTTGTTTGTATCCTGCCTTACTCCAAACATGGGACCCAAGGCAGCTTACAACAAGGCTAAAACAAGATAATAAAAATTTGCAATAAAAAGTTAAAACACAATTAAACAAGTTAGAAAATTGAAACACCATTGATTTTTTAAAAGAGTAAAATAATTTTAAAACATAACAATACAGACAAATATACAGTGCACCCCCTTTAAAGCTACTCCATGCAACCAATTAATCATTAAATTGCTATTTAAAGAAAAATGTCTTTCGCAGCAAAAGGAGAGCAGAAAGGGGCTGTGCCTAGCCTCTCATGGAAAGGAATTTCATAGCCTGGGAGCAGCCTCCAAGAAGACTCATGCCTACATCCTCACCAGATGTGTTTGTAATGGTGGTAGAACCAAGACCCTCCCCTGAGGATCTTAACCCTTGGGCATATTCATATCTAGAAAGGAGCTCTGGTGGAGCAGTGGTTATATGGCTGTACTGCAGCCACTCAGTCACAAACTGTAAGGTTGTGGGTTCAATACCAGCCAGGGGCTATGTGTCGACTCAGCCTTGCATCCTTCTGTAGGTTGCTAAAATGAGGACTGCCATTTTGCAAACGTGGAAGTAGAGGGGGTCATTGGAATATTTTGGAACAAGAAAAACAGGAGGGGAAGCAAAAACGTTTTGACTAAAGCAATTTGGCCCAGGATGGAAAGCTTTAGTGTTTTCCATACTTTTAATTTTTGTGTCATCCACTTGGTGAATGGACTGTAATTCCTGGATATAAGTTGTTGAGTGTCTTTAGTTATGATTATTCCTAGATAGGTAAAACTTGATGGATGGATATGCAAGTTTGTGAGGGATTGCCAATGCTGCTGCTGTTGGTGGGATGTATTCAGGGTCATCATGGTAGATTTAGCAATTTGAAAACCTGAGAATTTGCCAGAACAGCAGTCATTTAACAAAAACAAAACAAAGGAAAATTGGAAAGAGAAATAGCAGAATTGGAATATATCCACAATCACCATCAACAGTGGATTGAACAAACACAATGGTTTCCTGGCAGACCATATAAATTATTACATTAGTTAACAGCTCAACCTCATGAGAGCTTTCTTGCCCAGTTTATCACATCTCCTTTCTGCTTTCTAGCCAGTATCATACTACATTCCAGCAACTCCCTTCACCATTCCTCACTCTCCTCACGTTGGCTTTAGACAACAACTTTTCTCCTGCATTTATCCCCCTATGACCATCATTAAAACTGAACTGGTCATCTCATCCCCTTACCCACAAGTTTTGCATTTCTGTTGCTCTTCACACATACAACCAGTACTTTCATAACTATAAAGGTCTGTTCTTATGCACTTCACTCCATGCATCTGATGAAGTAAAGTTTAGGCTACCACCTTCTTTCCTTCTCAAAGGTTCTACAAGATCCCTTTGCATTTATATCTGGGTAGATTTGTAAAGTAAATATCTTTATGTCTCAATAAACAGAAATGCTACATATTTTCATAGAGTTAACAATAAAAGCAGGTTGCATGTAGGAATGCAGTGAACTGGAATATTCAGGAGATTGCTTAGATGTTAGAAAGAGTAGGTAAAGGAGGCTCTCCTCTCCACAGAGCCACTGTTCATGCAAGGGATGTAAAATGTGAAGGAGCAGGGTTAGAACACTGTTCTTCCTTGTGTGCTTATTTTACCTATTTGCATAACACCTAAATAGGGCTTAATTTCCAGTGATAGATGTGTTTTAATACTTGATCTAGAACTGGAGGAAAAAAGAGAAAAACAACCCGGGGATTATTTTAAAATATAGCTGTTGTGCTTTTGTGGGCTGAACAGTCAATGCATAACTTAATTTAGAAAATCAGTAATTTTGACAGATCAACTAAGGCAATAAATTAAGCCTATAACTAGTTAGTTAATCTGATCAGTAGCTGTAGATAGATAATTAGCTAATACACAGTTCCCTATCCATGCTCAACTAACCAATCCAGGTAAAGAACAGTAGAAGAAACAAATGACCTTTGCAGAGACTTGGGATCCCTCTCCCCTGAAAAAGTTTACAAATGCTGCTGCTGAAGGACCATATCTAGTGAGACAGAGCATTTTCCAGACAAAATTAAAAGCAGGCAGTGTAGCCTTTCCTATGGAGTGCATGGGATGACTAACCCATCTCAAAATACAGTCAGCCTTCCATATCCACAGATTCTGTATTCATAGGTTCAACCATCCACAACTTCAAAATATTTTTAAACTATATTAATTCCAAAAAGCAAACCTTGATTTTACCAGTTTATACAAGGTACACCATTTTACTATGCCACTGTATACAATGGGACATGAACATCCATGGATTTTGGTATTCACAGGGAGTCCTGGAACCAAACCCAACTGTATCTTCCTCAAAGTGAATAGATAGGTTGCTGTCTGCGTAAATTTACAGAAAATTCTATAAGTTAAAGATGGCAAATTTTATGGCATGATCATGCAAAATATAAACTGAAATAAATACGTATTTATATTTATGTATCGGCCACATGTAACAGGAAATCCTGATGAGCTTGCATAGAACTGAGACTCTTATTTCATTCAGTACATATATATCAGTGTTTACAAGACTTTCTTAATTTCTATTGGAAAGCACATTGGAAATATTTGTCAGACATTTTCCAGTATGTTAATAATAAAAATAATAATAAAATTTATGTATATACCGCCCGGTGGCGGACCAATCTAGGCGGTTAACAATAAAATTTCATACAATCAATAGAATAAGACCCTCCCCCTTTAAAAATAGATTAAACTACATATTAATTAAAAATGGTTGAATAACAGCCAATATTAAAAATTTAAAACAGCTAAATAACAACAACCCGATGTGAGTTCAGTTTAATAAGGGTTAAGAACCAGTCAGGAAGTCTCAAACCTAAAATCCAGAATTCTGTTATCCAGAAATTTGTTAGCTACTTCTCCCCCTCCCCCAGTAATTCTAAGTTTATTTGCTTATACTTTCAAATTAGCATACCTAGAATTAGAATGTTAATAGTAATATTACTTTATAAGAAACCTTGCATAAATTAATTATTCAAGTTAGTACAAAGTTCCTTGTTATTAACTGCCCTCAAGTCGATTTCAACCCATGGCGACCCTACTGAGACATCTCCAAGACCCCCTGTCCTCCACTGCTCTGCCCAACTCCTGCAAACTCATACTTGTGATCTCTTTAATAGAGTCCATCCATCTTGCATGCGGTCTTCCTCTCTTTCTATCTCCCTCTACCTTTCCTAGCATTATTGTTTTTTCCAATGATTCATGCCTTCTCAAGATGTGTCCAAAGTACCTACCTGCCTTTTTTGGTGGCCTGAAGCTCCAGATCTCAGGAGGTCTTGGGTAGCATTGCTCAAGGTGTATATAATACTCATCATTATTATCCATAACCAAACAATCCTTCTTGGTGTTCTGGTGGACAATCCTGGCTGACCCTAAATGCATACAGTGATGGGAAGAAATTAGGTTGGAGGCAAAACAAATTGTCTAAATTCAAGTCTTATTACTGGCACCAGTCTGATGAAGTGATCAGAATTGTTAGTTGTCATATCTTGGGTTCAACTCCTGGTCACCCACAGTGATTATTGAGTGAGCTTGGGCTGACCATGATATCTCATGGTAGTTTGGTAAAGGAAGATGAAATGAAATAGAAATGAATAATAGTCCTTTAGAAATAAGTTAAGGCATGATTATATTCAAACCTACAGCCCTTACAAAATTATCATGCTTCTAAATTAACAACATTTGCTTTATTTTAGCTGAGCTAAATACCCAAAGAATGCTAAGATGATCCATCCTTATATAAGGCTAAGGAAAAGTATTTACTGTATAGACAAGTCAGTTCCACCTACCAAAGTAGAGCTCTTGTTCGAAGATATTCTCAGTGGTGTATGAATATTTTCCAGTCAGGGACTTCAGTTTTCCTTGGCGTTTAATATGAGATATTGGCTTGAAACTCTTCTTTGATATTGTATCTGCTGTTTTGTTGTTAGCACTTGGGTCATCTATGGAAAGCACTCTTGTATGAAAGGATGGTATCCTGAGAGGTGAGAAACATTATTCAATTTGTGACATGTTTTGCACTGGAAAGAGAGCAAACAATGCTTAGAACATTGTGGAAATCGTTATCAGCCAGAATGAATGCAGCTTAGGAACTGTACAGTTGTAAACTCTTGAAAAAGATATTTGAGTACCTGGGCAGGGTCTGGAGTGCAATTAGAGTTGCAATTAGAGCAAAGACTAATTATTTTTAGCATGTCTGGAGAACCATCTCAACACAAAAGGTTTTTATTAGTGTTACACCAAATAAAGTAATAGGAGCTTGCTTCCAACTGAGATTTGAAGAAGAGGGTTGTCATGTCATAATTAATTTTCTGAACTGCTTCATTCTGTAAACTGTTTCAGATTTTTATTCTTTTATTTCATCTGACTTTTCAGCACTGCAGGTATATCTGAATCACTACACACACAGGTTTCTGGGTGTATCCACACTGCACAAATATAGCAGTCTGATGCCACAATTGCCTTGGCTCCATCCTAAAAAATTCTGGGAGTTGTAGTTGAGTACTTAGAATTCTGTGTTAGACAGGCCTAATACACTTTCCTGAAGTATAGTAATAGAGCTCTCTGGCAGAAAATTATACATATTTTGCAAAGTGCAAAATAAAACTGAATAGTGAGAGATTTGGACCAAACAGAAAGAAACACTTCTTCAAACATTGCTTAATGAAACTATGGGATTCTTTTCCACAAGACATAATGACAACTGTCTTTATAGATCACTTTAAAAGAGTATTTGGCAAACTCAGGGAAGCTATAGCTATCTGTGGCTGCCTGCTACATCCAGAATTAGGGATTGGTGGCCTGACCTAGTAGGGCTCTCTTATGATATGCATTCTATACAGGACAGTAATCAATGGTAACCTCAATGTGCCAGAAACCTTAATGAGAAAATTGTTATCCCAACATCAATTAACAATCTAAATACATTCTTCAGGACCCTCATTCACCAATTTGAGGGTAGGGCTAAACTGGGGCAATGATATGGATGCACATGTAATTCCCATTTCTGACCATTCCTCCTTGCCTGACAGGTTCTCAGATCTTTGTGCATTGAACACCAATGTTTGCAATTTAATTTGGTTGAATGCAGTTCCTATGACCAGAAGGCCAGTCTTGTTGGGGTTTCCAGCCAAAAGAATTCTGTGACTGTGTTCAGCTGAATGTGATAGTTATAGATCCCTATGCATCCCTTCGCAGTCAATGAGTGAAAGTCTAAGAAGCTGCCAGGCACAGCAACAGTGTTATAGAATCACAGTATCATAGAGCTGGAGGGGGGCAGAAGAGCCATCAAAGGATGTGCCTATATTCCTGCCTCCAGTTTAACCCTATGTTGGGCTTGAATCTATGTTAATACCTCAGTACCTGCAAAATAGTCACTGTAGGACCACCTTCATCTCTCAAATTATAAGACTATGAAGTGGTTTGAGTATTGGACTATTACTCTGAAGACCAGGGTTCAAATCCCCAGTGAGCCATGAAAGCCACTGAGTGACCTTGGGCAAGTCATAGTCTCTCAGCCTCAGAGGATGGCAATGGCAAACTCCCTCTGAAGAAACTTGCCAAGAAAACCCCATAACAAGAGAGTTTATCACATGGGAGGCAAAGTGTCCAAATCCCATGCAGAAACGGAATTTAAAAGCAGGGAAGAACCCGCAAAAGTGAGTTGATTTTCAGACACATCAGGGTTAATGAGCACTAATGTGACATTAACTCAGACAGAAAGGAGTTTATCACACGGGAGGGATCCCGTGCAAAAATGGGATTTAAATTGGAAAAAAACTGCAAAAGCGGATTGATTTTCAGAAGATGTCTGACATTAACCCAGATGGAATGTAGTAAAAACATGCAAAAGCGGGTTGATTTTCAGATAACATCGGGATTCATGAGCATTAATGTGACATTAACCCAGACAGAAAGGAGTTTATCAGATGGGAGGGATCCTGTGCAAAACCAGGATTTAAACTGGAAAAAACCTGCAAGAGTGGATTGATTTTCAGATGGCATCTGACATTAACCCAGACAGAAAGTGGGAAAAAACCCACAAAAGCGGATTGATTTTCAGATGACATTGGGGTTAATGAGCATTAACGCGACATTAACCTGGACAGAAAGTCCACAAAACGTGCTACTTTTTAGTTTCGGAAAACCCCAAAAGTAAAAAAGCAGCATGTTTTGTGGACTTTCTGTCCAGGTTAATGTCACGTTAATGCTCATTAACCCCGATGTGTCTGAAAATCAACCTGCTATTGCAGATTTTTCCCATTTAAACCCTGTTTTTGTACATGATCCCTCCTGTGTGATAAACTCCAAGGTTGCCTTAGGGTTGCAAAGTCTACCATGCCTTTGCTGTTGCCCTGAAACACAACATAATAGGGAATGGAGAAGGTCAAAGGTCCTAAGGAAGGATGGCCAAGAGGGGAGTTGACCGGCTCAAGGGGGACTATTGAGAAGGGGAAGATTTTAAAGGAAAAGAAAGAAGGAGGGGGATCTGAGAAGGATGGCCTGAGGAGGGCTGAACAGAGAGGAAGGGAGTGAGCTTGAAGGGAATAGAAAGGGAGATAACCTAAACAATTATAAAATTATAGAAAGTAACGGGACAAACAACTACTACACAGCAGCAGTAGTGGTAGGTGACACTGGCGGAAGATCTGATCTTACAGAGACAACAGCAAGGGCATCATAGCTAACAAATGTTAGGACTGTGCAAAGGGAGGCAAAGGTAAACCTTGTGACCCTCTCACCAAGAAAACGCTATGATGAAACAACCTAGAATGAATCAAAAGGCAGGAATTAGAGCACAAACAGAGAGTTAAAAGGGAGAATAAGAGGGCACTCACAAACAGAGACTTGGCAGAGCGAACAGCAGAACTCAACAAGACAGGAAGGCAAACAGTAGACATAGCACTACACAGCACTACACATATTATAGTTGCACTACACATCTTATAGGAACATGGAACGTGAGAATAAAAAAAATTGTAGGAAGATTCAGACTAGCTACAAGACATGAAGCAGGACAGTGACTGATAGAATTTTGTGAGACACACGATCTATTCATCGCAAATACCTTCTTCATACAAACAGTTAAGAGACTATACACATGGACATCACCAGATGGCCAATACAAAGATCAGACAGACTACATAACTGAAAGTAAAAGATGGAGACGCTCCATTCTTGTGGCCAAAACTAGACCAGGTACTTACTGTGGCACATACCATGAAGTGCTTATGTCAAAAATTAGAGCAACGATGAAGAAAAATGCAAAGCCAGTCATCATACCAAAGTATGATTTGAACGATATCTCAACAAAATTTACAGAAAATGTAATAAATAGATTTGTATTATTAAGAATAATCAGTTGGAGACCAGAAGCAGTGGTGTCACTGCCTGGCTTTTCACCCGGTGCCCAGAGTGGAGCCAAAAGGGCATGCCCCTTCATCTCATTGCTGCACACCACTGTACTCATGAGTAGAATGACACACAGCAGGGAGGTGTCTGTGTGAACTCTCCCTTGCTACCACGCACCACTCTACTCATACGTAGAATGGCGTGTGGCGGGGGGTGCACTCAGCCAGATGTCACCCCTCTTCTGGGGTGTCACCTAGTGTGGACTACACACCCCGCACCTCCCCAGTGAAGTCACTGACCAGAAGAACTATGATCAAAAGCCAGTGACATAATCAAGGAAGAATGAAGAAAACACTATTGGTGACAAAAAAGAAAAAGAAGGAATAATGGATAATAGATGGAACACTTCAAGTGATAAAGGAAAAACAAGAAGCAAAAATTAAAGGAGATAGTTATAAAATCAGAACTATAAACACCACTGTACGACTAGTGCGTAAGGATAAAGAGAACTACTATAATAATCAATACAGAGAAATAGAAGACAGAAACAAAGAAGGAAGAATGAGAGATCTCTTCCACAAGATCCAGGAACTTAAAAGGAAGTTCAAACCACGGGTGGGGATGCTCAACGAGCAGTAGAACAACATACTACACAATCAAGAAGAAATAAAAATACTGGAATAAATACACAGAAGAGCTACATAAAAGAGCTGATAAAATAAATGTCACATGGAATGAAGAACTATACAAAGATGAACCCCCCAGTTCTAGAAAGTGAGATGGAAACTACACTAAGATAAATTGGGATGAATAAATCTCCAGGAACAGATGATATTCCATCTGAACTGCTAGAATCAACTCTGGTGTTAACTGAAATATGTCAACAAATATGAAAAACAAAACAAGGGCAACAGATTGAAAACAATCAATATACATCCTCATCCACAAAAAAGAAGACACAGCAGACTGCAGCAACTATAGGACCATAGCATTAATTTCCCACACAAGCAAAATCATTCTCAAAATTCTGCAGCACAGACTCCAATCATATATGAAGAGAGAAATCCCAGAGGACCAAGTGGGATTCAGGAAAGGGAGAGGCATTAGAAGCTACAGTGCAAACATATGATGATTAATATAATGCATCAAAGAATTCCAGAAGAAAACTAAAATGTTTTTTTATAGACTATAGCAAACCCTTTGACTACATAGAGTACAGAAAGCTATTGAATATGTTTAAAGAAATGGGAGTTCCACTACATTTGATAGTCCTGATGAGGAATCTGTACTCAGGACAAGAGGCTACTGCCAGAATAGAACACAGAGCAACAGAATGGTTCCCAATTAGCAAAGGGGTCAGACAAGGCTCTATGCAGAACATATTATAAGAAAAGCAGGCTTAGACACAGAAGAAGGAGGAGTGAAAATAGGAGGAAGAAATATCAACAATCTAAGATATGCAATGACGCTATAGTACTAGCAGAAAACCTTAAAGACCTGGAACAAGAAAGACCAAGGAAGAAAGTGCAAAGGTAGGCTAACTGTTAAACATAAAGAAAACAAAAATAATGACCATTGAGGACCTTCCCATGTTCAACCTAGACAATGAAGAAATAGAAATAGTAAAAGAATTCCATTACCTGGTATCAAACATTGATAGAAATGGGGACTGCAGTCAGGAAATC
>CM034701.1:65281524-65292052 GCA_020142125.1 Phrynosoma platyrhinos | reverse complement strand
AGCTGGGAAGGCCTAAATTTCAAACATCATAACCCCTCACTTGTAGGGGGTAATCATGAATAAATACTCTAAACTGCTGCTTCAGCGAGATAGGAAGAGGTGTCTTTAATAGCAGCCACAGTAGTTTTTATGTCTGTTCAGATAGTGGAGAGAAAAACCTTAATCATAAACACTGTTCTAGATTTTCCCTCAATATATCCCATGGAGAGAGAAGGTGGGGAGAACACTGTAATGTTGACAGTGTAAGCATTATATTGAGGACCACACTGCTAAATTATTTTTTGCAGTGAAAAGTGCTTTAAAAATCTGTTTTTCAAGGGTTGTACAGGTATATCTCAGGTCCCAAACACAATGTAGAAATAATCCAGTTTGAGACCGCTTCAACTGCTCTGGCTCAGTGCTAGGGAATCTTGGGAATTGTAGTTTATTGTGGCACCAGAACTCTGACAGAGAAGGCTAAATGCCTCACAAGACTACAGTCCCCAGGATTCCCTAGTATTGAGCCTGGGCAGTTAAAGTGGTCTCAAACTGGATTATTTCTGCAGTGTGTTTTGGACCTCAGTTAACAAAGTGTGGTAGATGTAGTCTGGTCACCCTGCAGTAGCAATAACAACCCCACTACATTACTCTTCCACTTTTACTGCTCTGGCTGCCTCCTGATGCATTCTGGGGTTTGTAATTCAGGGAGGTCTAAGAGCTTGCAGAATTCTAAATGCCCCTCTCTAAACTGCAAATCCCAGAATGCAACAGGAGGCAGCCAAAGCAGTTAAAGTAGAAGAGCAGCACTATAATAGTGTAGTGAAATAATCTCCAATAAGAGTTCTCTCTAGTGGCACCTTTGAGAGTAACAGAAAAAAAGAAATTGGCATGAGCTTTCGTAGACTTAAGTATTCCCTCAGGTGTATTTAGTGGAGAGGAAAGCCAGAGAGAGACCTATATATGCCATTAGTGTGTGAGAATGAATAGCAAAATGCATCTGAGGAAGTAGACTGAAGTCTAGGAAAGCTCATGCTGCCAACTTCTTTCAGTCAGTCTCAAAGATGCTACAAGGTCTCTCTACATCAGGGGTAGGCAACCTAAGGCCTGGAGGCCGGATGTGGCCCCCTGAGGCCTTTGGACCGGCCCCACACCGACGCCGACGCCGCCCGCCATGATGATATTGATTATTGTTGTTATTACTTGTTCTTGGGGTTTTCTTGGCAAAATCTCCACAAGGGTTTTGCCATGGCTTTCCTGGGGCTGAGAGAATGTGCATGCATATTTTAAAAATTTTTTTAAAGAAATTATTTTTATTTTATTTATTTATAGTGCTTCGGCCCCCCAATTGTCTGAGGGACAGCAACCCGGTCCCCGGCTCAAAAAGGTTGCCTACCCCTGCTCTACATACTGATCTTACAGCCTAACATGGCTGAATGATTCCCAAACTTTAGTTCTTCAGGTGCTTTGGACTTCAACTTCCAGAAGCCTCAGCCAAATTGGCCAACAGGAGCCTTGGTGGCGCAGTGATTAAACGCCTGTACTGCAGTCACTCACTCACAAACCACAAGGTTGTGAGTTCAATACCAGCCAGGGGCTCAGGGTTGACTCAGCCTCGCATCCTTAAGGTCACTCAAATGAGTACCCAGCTTGTTGGGGGCAATTAGCTTACACATTGTAAACTGTTTAAAAGGTAAAGGTATTCCCTTTTGAGAAGGTTGTTATGTCTGTGACTGTAGGGGGTGGTGCTCATTTCCGTTTCTAAGCCAAAGAGCCAGCGTTGTCAGAGACTGCTCTGTGATCCTGTGGCCAGCATGACTGCACAGAATGCTGTTTACCTTCCCACCGAAGTGGTACCTAGTTATCTACTTGCATTTGCATGTTTCAAACTGCTAGGATGGCAGAAGGTAAATCACTTAGGGAGTGCTTAAGTGCACTGATAAGCAGTATAAAAATGTGCTTGCTATTGCTTGCTTGCTTGCTTGCTAACAGTAAGGAATTCTGGGAGCTGAAGTCCAAAACATGTGAAGGACCAAAGGCAACCTTTCCCCTTTAAGGGCCGAGGGACTTCAGCTCCCAGAATCCCAGGACTATTGGCCAACATGGCTGAGACTTCTGGGAGCTGAAGTCCCTGGGCCCTTAAAGGGGAAAGGTTGCCTACCCCTGGACCAAAGCTTGATTCCAACATCCAAAGCATGCTCTCCGCGATGGATTAACGCTGCCTGTGTGTGTATATATGTGTGTGTTTTCCTCATGGGACTCGGCTCTCGATTGCTTTTCCTTCCCCCTCAGAGCCGGGCGAAGCTCCTTCTCTGCCAGTACTAGTCCGCCATGTTGCGAGGGGCCTTGGCCAGAGCCGCCTTCTCCCTCAGGGGCTCCGGGGGCCGAGGGGCGGCGACGCTCTCGGTCTCCCCGGCCTCAGGCTTGGCGGACCAGCCGGCCAGGATCCGCGTGCTGGGCCTGGAGCCTTGGGAGCCGGTGTCCCTGCGGGGCCTGGCGGTGTCGGAGGGCGCGGGCAGCCTCTTCGCCTCCTGCGGCCACTACCAGGCGGACGGGGAAGGCCGCGTGGACGCCTCCCGGGACCCCTCCCTGGGCGGGGACTACGAGGGCTGCGAGCCCATGGGCCTCTTCTGGAGCCTGGCGCCGGCCCCCATGGAGAAGCCCTTCCAGAGGCTGGAGCCCCCCCGCGGCCCCCAGAGGCCCCTCCGGGTGGAGCTCTCCGTGCACCGCGGCCAGGGCAGAGGCCTCCCCGCCGGCCCAGTGCTGGCCCAGGCCCAGGCCCAGAGGTGGTTCACTCTCCCCGGCGTCAGGAGGGTCAGGCTGAGGGAAGGGACCCTGAGGGGATCCCTCTTCCTCCCGGAGGGTGAGTGGGGCCTGGTCCTACCCCCCCCCCCCGACATGTCCTCCATTTCAGGCTTTTGCCCAAGACGAAGTCCCCTAATGTCCTCCGTTTGGAGCATCATTCAGAAGCATGGGTTTCATATTTCCATGACTTAGTCCTCCTTTCCCAGGACATGTCCTCCATTTCGGGCTTCTTCTCAGGAAGAATTCCCAAATGTCCTCAGTTTGGAGCATCACTCAGAAGCATGGGTTTCATATTTCTATGACTTAGTCCTCCTTTCCCAGGACATCTCTTCCATTTCAGGCTTTTGCCCAGGAAGAGTTCCCAAATGTCCTCCGTTTGGAGCAGGGCTCAGAAGGATGGATTTAATATTTCCATGACTTAGGGCCTTTACAGACTGCTGGAAATAATGCAGCTTGAGGCCACTTTAACTGCCCTGGCTCAGTGCTAGAGAATCATGGGAACTGTAGTTTATTTTGGCACCAGAGCTCTCTGACAGAGAAGGCTGAATGTCCCAGAAAAAAATACATGTCCCATGATTCCCTAGCAGGACAGTTAAAGTGGTATCAAGCTGCATTATTTCTGGCAGTTTGTAAAGGTCCTTGGTTCTCCTTTTCCAGGACATGTTCTCCAGTTTAAACCTTCTGTTCAATAGGGATTCCAAAATATGTTCCATTTGGAGCAGGGCTCAGAAGCATGGGTTAAATATTTCTATGACTTAGTTCTCTTTTTTCCCAGGGCATGTCCTCCATTTCAGCCTTCTGCCCAAGAGGAATTCCAAAATGTCCTCCAATTGGAGTACAGCTCAGAAGCATGGATTTAATATTTCTATGATTTAGCCCTCCTTTTCCAGGGCATGTCCTCCATTTCAGCCTTCCATCCAAGAGGGATTGCAAGGGTCCTCCATTTTGAGCAGGACTAAGAAACATTGATTTATATTTACAGTATATGAGTGTTTTTAGCTCAGGGTGACTTGGCTTTTCTTTTCCAGGACATGTCTTACATTTTAGTCTTCTGTCCAGGAGGGATTCTAAAATGTCTCCCATTTGGAGCAGCACTCAAATTTAATATTTCTGTGTCCTCCTTTTCCAGGACATGCACTCCATTTATACCTTCTGTCCAGGAGGAATTCCAAGATGTCCTCTATTTTGAGCAGGAATAAGAAGCTCAGGGTGACCAGGCTTGGTGCTACTTTTCCAGGACCTGCCTTCCATTTGAGCCTTCTGTCCAGGAGGGATTCCCAAATTTCCTTCATTTGGAGCAGGGCTCAGAAGCATGAGTTTAATATTTCTATGACTTAGTCTTTTTCCAGGACATGTCCTCCATTTCAGCTTTCTGCCCAGGAGGCATTCCTAAATGTCTTTCATTTTGAGCATCACTAAGAAGCATAGATTTATATTTCTCTGAAGGTTTTTAGCTCAGGGTGGCCAGACTTGGTCTTCCTTTTCAAGAACATGTCCTACATCTTCTCTCCAGGAGGATTTCCAAAAAGTCCTTCATTTGGAGCAGGACTCAGAAGAATTGATTTAATATTTCTATGGCTTAGTCCTCTTTTTTCCAGGACATGGCCTACACTTAAATCTTCTCTCCTGGACTGATTCGAAAACATCCTCCACTTTGAGTAGCACTAAGAAGAATGGATTTAATATTTCTGCAAGTGTTTTTGGCCCAGGTAGACATGGTCCTTCTTTTCCAAAATGTGTCCTTCATTTCAGCCTTCTGCCCAGGCAGAGTTCCAAAATGTCATCTATTTGGAGCAGGACTCAGAAGCATGGATTTAATATTTCTATGGCTTAGTCCTCTTTTTCCAGGACATGGCCTACATTTAAACCTTCTGTCCAGGACTGATTCTAAATTTTCCCCATTTTGAGCATCACTAAGAATAATAGATTTATGTTTGTAGGACTGTTTTTAGCTCAGTGTGATCAGGCTTGGTCCTCCTTTTCCCTGTCCTGCCTTCTATTTAAACCTTTCCAGGAAGAATTCCAAGATGCCTTCCATCTTGAGCAGGACTAAGAAGCATGGATTTACCTTTCTATAAGGATTTTTAGCTCAGGGTGACCAGACTTGGACCTCCTTTTTCAGGAACTATCTTCCATTTCAACTTTCAGTCCAGGAAGAATCCCAAAATGTCCTTCATTTTGAGCAGGACTAAGAAGCATGGATTTACATTTCTAGGAGTGTTTTTAGCTTTTATTTGGTCATGTCCTTCATTTTTCTGGAATCTCCCTGCGTTTTGCGGTGCCTTATCCTCCTTTGCGATGAGAACATTTGGTCAGCCAGCTCAGTTCTCCAAATTCCCACCTCTAAGGCACCCTGTCACAGTATTTTTTGAAAGATTTTTTTTTCCAGAAGAGGTTTGACATTGTCTTCCTCTGAGTCTAAGAGAGTGTGACATGCCTAAGGTCGCCCAGTGGGTTTCATGGCTGAGTGAGAATTTGAAGTTTTACCTTTGGAGGTAGAAACCTCAAGGAATTAAGCCTCAGTCCTTACCTCTCTCTTGCTTAGGATTCCCCTGTTGCAGTTAAATTCAGTATCTTCAAATCCAGGAAAAAAATTAGAGGGAGCTGTGCTGGCCAACTATTGAAAATCCACAAAACAGCAGTGCCTTTATTGGCCAACCTAAATGCACAATATGTAGAATAGAATCCTAGAGTTGGAAGAGACCACAAGGGCCATCAAGTTCAACCCCCTGCCAGGCAGGAAAACACTCTCATCATCCAGCCATCCAGCCTCTGTATAAAAACCTCCAAAGAAGGAGACTCCAACACACTCTGAGGGAGTGTGTTCCACTGCCGAACAGTTCTTACTATCAGAATGTTCTTCCTAATGTTGAGGTGGAGTCTTATTTTCCTGTAGCTTGAATCCATTGCTCTGAGTCCTAGTCTCTGGAGCAACAGAAAACAAGCTTGCTCCATCCTCAATATGACATCCCTTGAAATGTTTAAACATGGCTATCTTGTCACCTCTTAACCTTCTCTTCAGGCTGAACATGCCCAGCTCCCTAAGCCATTGCTCGTAGAGATGGTTTCCAGATCTTTCATCATTTTGGTCACCCTCCTCTGGATATGCTCCAGCTTGTCCACATCCTTCTTGAATTGTGGTGCACAGAGGTGGACACAGTATTCCAGGTGAGGTCTGACCAAAGCAGAATAGAGTGGCACTATTCCCTCCATCTAGATGCTGTACTATTGATGCAGCCTAGAATTGCAATGGCTTTCTTAGCTGCCACATCACATTGCTGACTCATGTTCAGTCATGTTAAGACTCCTAGATTTTTTATGTATGTACTGCTGTCAAGGCAGGTGTCACCCATCTGTATCTGTGCACTTCATTTTCACTGCCCCAGTGTAGTATCCCACATTTCTCCCTGTTGAAATTCATTCTGTTAGTTTTGGCCCAGCTTTCTAATCTGTTAAGGACGTTTTGAATTCTGACCCTGTCCTCTGGGATATTAGCAACTCCTCCTAATTTAGTGTCACCTGCAGATTTGATAATCATGCCCTGTGTTCCATCATCCAAGTCATGCAAGCTTTTGAAGCTCCACTGGCTGCTTCATCAAACAAAAGAAGTTTAAAAATATTTTTGTTCTGTTTAGTGTGCCTTCAAATAATTTCTCACTTATGGTAACCCTAAGGTTAACCTATCATGGGGATTTCTTGGCAGAATTTGCTCAGAACAAGGTTGGTCTTGCCTTCCTCTGAGACTGTGACTTGCCTAACATCACCCTGTGGATTTCATGAATGGGCAGAGATTCTTACCCTGTTCTCCCAGTGTCCTAGTCCAACACTGAAGCCACTACACCATGCTGAATCATGCAGGGAAGAAAAGTGTTGATGTTAGAGTCACAGGCCTTCATTTGGTATCAGATGTTGCTGTTGTAGCTCAGTATATGTTGTAGTTTGTGCATAGATGTTTGCTTTAAGCCGTTTAAAATTTGTTTTTGTTTTCTCTAATTTTGAAGATCTGTAATCACCATTCTGTACTTGGTGATGTAGCAATGTTGGTTAGAGAAAGCTCTTTTGAAATTTATGAAAACAATTTCCATACAAATAAAAATGTTAAAACATCCAGTCCTATTTTATATTCTTTCAGGGTCTTGTCCCAACAGCATTGTTCTTTATCCTTTTATTAGGGAATGGCCCCTTTCCAGGAGTGATAGATATGTTTGGTGATGAAGGTGGGTTAATTGAATTCCGATCCAGCCTTCTGGCTACTCATGGCTTTGCTGCTCTTTCCTTGCCATATCTTAATTATGAGGATCTCCCTAAAGTCATGGATGATTTCCACCTTGAGTATTTTGAACAGGCAGCCAGGTTTCTGCTGCACCATCCAAAGGTGAGTATGGATACACACATACTGGGGGAAGAAGTCGGGAGAATACTAAAATTGTAATTTTTTGGTTGAGTGTATGTAGTTTTCTGACAGGAAATTAATAATTTGGCTAACATTTATTTGTAAATGAAGTACAATAACACCCACGGTCCACAAAACTATACTTTGCTAAATGGCCAACACAGCTACCCTGGATATGTTTTTAGAAAATGAAACGCCTAAATGACGCAAACTTGCTAATGATTTTTCTGTCATCTCTTCTGTCATTTCCACATCTGTTGATTCATTTCTGAAGGTTAAAGGTCCAGGAATTGGTGTTGTTGGAACTGGGAAAGGAGCAGAATTGGCATCTTCAATGATGACCTTCCTGCCGGAAGTGGTGGCTGCTGTCTGCATTTCTGGTTGCAGTTCCATCACTGCCAGTGCCCTTCATTATGGTGAAATGACTCTGCCTGGACTTCGCTTTAACATGAACAGAGTCAGTATTTCTGAGAATGGTGTGTTTGACATTTACGAAGCCTTAGATGACCCAAGGGACCCAGCCAATTCACAGTGCCGCATTCCTGTAGAAAAGGCAGAAGGACACTTCCTTTTTGTGGTAGGGGAGGATGACCGCTATTGGAAGAGTTCTTTGTATGCTGATATAGCCATTGGATGTCTACGCCAGCATGGGAAAGACAACTTTAAACTCTTGCGTTACTCTGGAACAGGCCATCAAATCAATCCATCTTTTACCCCTGTTTGTCTGGTAGCACTAGACCGTATTCTAGGGGTGCCTATTCTAGGGGGTGGCGAGAGCAAAGCCCATGCCCACGCCCAAGAACATTCTTGGGGGAAGATCCTTGAGTTTCTGAGCTTCCATTTGAGATAAATAACTTCAGATATTTGAACACCAAGACAAAGTGCAATAGGCTACGTAGAGCTGACTCAAGGACTAAGAAAAAGGAGATGAAATACCGTATTTTCCAGCGTATAAGACGACCCCCCATTTTCCAGTCAAAATATAGAGTCTTAGCACCTCTATCCTCCTTATCCTTATACCCGGCGTATCAGACGACCCCCCCCCACTTCAACCACAGATTTTGCAGGTTATAAAGTAGTCTTATATGCAGGAAAATAAGGTATGTTATACATTTGTAACCTGGTTAAATGATCATCAGGGTACATGATGAAATGAGATTTCACTAAGTTCCTAGGATGGAATGGCTAGATAAGTTTAAAGAAATATAACATGGAACACTGGGATGAGCTTTAATGGTGAAAATATACAGGTGGCATATGAATGGTTGTTTTTCAATACAGAAATTAGGTTGTTGAACAATAGGACTTGATTATAAATCCTGGCCATCTCATAAAAGATTAAGGTGGAGCACTGCAGCAAGCTATATTCAAAAAGTAGCAAATAATCAGTTTTCTTTTCAGCACCAGCGGTAGAAATGATGGAGTTACAGTTCTGTACCATTTGGAAATCTCATTTCCAGGAAAATACAGTTGCCCCTCTGTTTTTGTGGGGGATCTGTTCCGGACCACCACCACCCCGCAAAAATGGAATACTGCAAATATTCAAGCCCAAAGGCTCACACCCCATTTTATACCCCTCTGTTTCTTGCCCGCAAATGGGTGAGAGTCGCAGACTTCAAGTCCACGAAAACAGAGGGATAACTGTAGTGTTTTATCTAGAAGTTCTGGAATATGACAATTCAAACACAGCCAGTGTCAACACTTGAAGAAGGAACTTGAGGTCTGCATAGAAAAAGATCAAAGTATGTAGCTTAGTCTTCTAGCTTTCAAAAAAACCTCTCCATTGCCTTGATTCCCTAAGGTAACAAAGTGGCATTGCTCTGCTCTAAAAAGAAGACCAACAGCCAATACAATTTAATACGTACTAGAAATGCTGATGCAATGGGAATATATGCCCTGTATTTTGAACATAATTTCTATTCCATCTAATGAAGACAGATAGGATTTCCCATTTATCTAACATGAGCATGCGAAACCTACTCCCTCCTGACTAATTTCATGCACTCCTCAATGTCACCAGGCTCCAGAAACTGCAAATCACTCTTGTCCTTAAACTGCATTTTGGAATTGCTTCTTTCATTGCAATGCACACATGAAAGATAGGCATGGAAAAGAAAGGCTATAGAGTAAGACTTGCATATTCTTACAATGCTATAAACTACCTGCTTTTGGTTCTGGCACCACACAAGCAACTTCAGCATTGACTGACTTATTTCTGGTTTCTTGTGCTGAAAAATTTCTCCCTTAAGATTGTGTTGGTACAGTTGGTAATGTTATTACTTTTCGTTGCAGTTCTGTACTTTGATCAATAACAATGACTCCTACTTTTCTAGCCAAGATTTTTTTTAATTTCCCTTCTGCCCTACTATTCCCCCTGATCTACTGGACTTATCCTTTGCCAGATTCCAGTAAATTATTTCTGGGGAGAAAGAAAAGAAACATAAGAAGAAAGTTTGAGCTCGGTTTAACAGCTGAACATATGGCTGGAAAAGAGGATGAATTAAGAGATATATACATAGCCAATAAATACTTGACACAAGTAATGAGTCACCCAGCAGCAACGTGTAGTAGGGTTTCTTTTCTCTCTCCTGTCAGTTTTGCTAACTGGTGATTCTGAGATATTATGATTAAGAATGGTTTGGAAGAATGTTTTTTCAATATGTGTTGCTAAAATGTGACGCAGATTTGTTTCTTCATTAATACAGTGATTGGGCAAGAGGAGTACATTGTTATTTGCTGTTGCATTGGCTTTGATATGGCAATGTATGGCTTCCTTTGTTGAATCAATCAATCTATGGTGTGGTCTTCCTCTTTTCCTACTGCCTTCCACTTTGCTGAACATTATTGTTTTTGCAAAGAGTCATCTCATTTCATGATGCATCAGTTTAATTATTTTGGCTTCTAAGGAATATTTAGGCTTGCTCTCACAGCCATGTATTTGTCTTGGGCCTCAGAGGAAGGCCATGGCAAACCTATTCTCAACAAATCTTGCCAAGAAAACCTCATGATACACCTTAGGGTTGCCACAAGTCGAAAATAATAATAATAAATAAATAATAATAAATTTTATTTATAGCCCGCCCCTCTGCAAGGCAATCAGGGCGGGTTACAACATTTTAAAACAACACAAGTTAAAAACATTCCCTCCTCACATAATCCACCCGCCCACCCCCTTAAAACAAGATTAAACCAAGAAGATGTTAAAACAACAATAAGTTAAAAATTGAACCAGCAACTAAGAATCAGCAGACCGATAAAGCAAAGTCTTCCCTCCCAACGAACAGATATTATCCTGGGAAGGCATGGCGGAAGAGATCCGTCTTTACTGCCTTCTTAAAGGCAGCAAGAGTAGTA
>CM034701.1:65252285-65281424 GCA_020142125.1 Phrynosoma platyrhinos | reverse complement strand
TTTCAGTTAGTCTCAAAGGTGTTACAAGAAACCTCTTCATACTATAGATTTCAGAGAGTCCTTGCAAGGGATCCCTGGAAATAAAATAGATTCTAGACTTAATGTAATTTAAGGTTTTCTGGAAAGATAAGTCAATGAAGTGGCCAATCCTGTGAGAAAGGCGGCCTTTTCTAAAGACTGGTTCTTCTCAGGGTGACCAGACTTGGTCCTCCTTTTCCAGGACCTGTCCTACATTTCAACCTGCCCAGGAGGAATTCCAAAATGTTCTCCATTTTGAGCATCACTAAGAAGCATAAATTTACATTTCTATGAGTGTTTTCAGCTTTTCATTTGGTCATTTTTATTGAGCACCCTCCGTTTTTGCAGTTCCTTGTCTTCTTTTGCACTGTGGAGGACCTCTGGCCGCCCATATTCTTCTCTGTCTACAACAAGAGGTTCCTAAACTCTGCTCCTTTTGTTGTTTTTGTCTTCAGCTCCCAGAATTTCTGACTGTTGACCAAGTTGGCTAGGGCTTCTGGGAGTCGGAGCCCCAAAAAAACATTGTTTGGAAATTATCTTGGTCCAAACTACATTGCGGAAATAATGCAGTTCGAGACCGCTTTAACTGCCCTCAGGGCTCAGGAATCCTGGGAATTGTAGTTTACTGTGGCAGCAGAGCTACTTCTTTGACAGAGAAGGCTCAATGCCTCACAAAACTCGTTCCCAGAATTCCCTAGGCATTGAGCCAGGGCAGTTAAAACGGTCTCAAACTGGATTATTTCTGCAGGGCCGCTGTGCTGCTGTTAATCGTCCTCGAGTCGACGTCGACGCTGTGCTCGAAACATCTCCAAAAACGCCTTCTCCCCATCCAGTGCTCTGCTTAACATTACCGGAAATGGGGGTTACCTGTGGATGGCCTTTCCCTCCCTCCTCTCTATGACCAGGGCGAGATTTCCGGAAGAGAGGCCTCTCTGGTTTTCAGGTGAGGCTCTATGGTCCATTCCCCTCGCCCGGCCCTCCCTCCTTCCTTCAGGTGAGCATGCGCGCGGGCTTGGCGTGCCCTAGCAACCGAAGCGGCGGGCCGTAGCAACCAGGATGGCCCTAACGGTGAGTCCTCTGGCAGGCTTCTGCGGGTGGCAAAGGAGGCCAGGCCCGAAGGGGAGGGGATGGGGCTCTTGGGGAAGGCCGAGGCGGAGGAGGGAAGCGCCAGAGGCAACATGGAGGGAAGGGGGCGAGGGACGGGGGAAGAGAAGGAACCCGGAGGGCTGGGAAGGGGAGGAAGTTGCCTCGGCTGCCTCAAGGGACGGAGCCAGGGTGGCTTGAGGGTCCCGCCGCCATTGCCAAGTGGACAGAGGCCCTCCTCCTCACCGCCAAGGAGGAGCAGGCACCGCAAAATGGAGGACCTTACCGCGCTTAAAGGCTAGAAACACAGTCATAGAAATGTAAGTTCATGCTTCTTAGTCCTGCTCAAAATGGAGGATGTTTGAGAAACATGGAGAGCATGACAAGATATAGTATGAAAGGTAAAACAAACACGGTCATAGAAATGTAAGTTCATGCTTCTTAGTCCTGCTCAAAATGGAGGGTGTTCGAGGAACATGGAGGGCATGACAATATATAGGATAAAAGGTAAAAAAAAAAACCCACATAATCATAGAAGTGTAAATTCATGCTTCTTAGTCCTGCTCAAAATGGAGGGCATGACAATATATAGTATAAAAGGTAAAACAAAACAAAACACAGTCATAGAAATGTAAGTTCATGCTTCTTAGTTCTGCTCAAAGTGGAGGGCGTTTGAGGAACATGGAGGGCATGACAGTATATAGAATAAAAGGTGAAACAAACACAGTAATAGAAATTAAATTGATGCTTCTTAGTCCTGCTCAAAATGGAGGGCGTATAAAAGGTAAAAAAATACAGTCATAGAAATGTAAGTTCATGCTTCTTAGTCCTGCTCAATACGGAGGATGTTTAAGGAAGTTGGAAGGTATGACAATATACAGTATAAAAGGTAAAAAACAACACAGTCATAGACATGTAAGTTCATGCCTGGAACCTGGACCTGGAAACTGTGGCGCACGCTCTGGTAACCTCACGTTTAGATTTCTGTAACATGCTCTACGTGGGGCTACCCTTGTGCCTAACCCGGAAACTTCAGCTGGTTCAAAATATGGCAGCCAGGTTGCTCACTGGTGTATCAAGGAGAGAGCACATCACACCAGTGTTGAAATCTCTCTGCTGGCTACCAGTTAGTTTCCGGGCCCAGTACAAGGTGTTGGTTTTGAGCTTTAAAGTCCTACATGGCTTGGGTCCATTTTATCTCAGGGACCGCCTTTCCCCGTAAGATCCCCCTCACGCACTCCGGTCCTCTGGGAGGAACCTGCTGCAGCCTATGAAGACCAGGCTTTCGCAGACCTCCCAGAGGGCCTTTTCTGCGACTGCTCCCAAACTATGGAATGGCCTGCCGGATGAGATCCGTCTTATTACCACTCTTACTGCCTTTAAAAAGGCAGTAAAGACAGATCTCTTCCGGCAGGCCTTCCCAGAGTAATTTCCCGGCTCTTCCTTTAGATCAGGGGTAGGCAACAGAAGGCCTCGGGGGCTGGGTGCGGCCCCCGAGGCGTTTGGACCGGCCCCAGGCCAGTCCTGCCACTGCCGCCGCGCCGCCCGCCATGATGATATTGATTATTGTTGTTATTACTTGTTCTTGGGCTTTCTTGGCAAAATCTCCACTGGGGTTTTGACATGGCTTTTCTGGGACGGAGAGAGTGTGCATGCATATTTTTTAAATTTTATTTTTTAAATTTTTATTTTATTTATTTATTTATTTTTGGTGCTTCAGCCCCCCAATTGTCTGAGGGACATCAACCTGGCCCCCGTCTCAAAAAGGTTGCCTACCCCTGCTTTAGATGGTCTGGCTTGTCAATCCGCTCTCCTTTCCCTAGCCACTATTGTTTTTTGTTTTTGTTCTATGATTTTATTATTGATGCTGTTTTTAATATTATTCTAGTTTAATCTATTTTTAAGGGGTGGGAGGGTTAGGGGGAGTATTGGGTAATATATTTTATTCTTGCATTGTTTTAATCTGTTGTACGCTGCCCCGGTTGCTTTGCAGAGAGGCGGGTTAGAAATAAAACTTAGAATCATAGAATCATAGAGTTGGAAGAGACCACAAGGGCCATCCTGTCCAATCCCCTTCCATGCATATGCTCAAAATGGAGGATGTTCAAGGAACATGGAGGGCATGACAATATATAGGATAAAAGGTTAAAAAAAACCACAGTTACAGAAATATAAGTTCATGCTTCTTAGTCCTGCTCAAAATGGAAGACATTCAAGAAACCTGGAGGACATGACCAAATTAATTTTAAATGTGGATTGTTTTAAAGTGTGTATATCTTTTCCTTTTAAATTGTATGCATGTCCTTTTAAATCAATGTGTATTTTAAGTTTTTTTTTAACTGATGTGGTGTGTCTGTTAATTGTTGTTTTTCCCTGCCCCGATCTGTGGGGAGAGGTGGTATTATTATTAGCTAAAATAGAAATTCATGCTTCTTAGTCCTGCTCAAAATGGAGGACATTTTGGAATTCCTCCTGGACAGAAGGCTGAAATGTGGTAATGATAATGATAATAATAATGATTCATTTCCCACGTCCCCTCAAGGTTTGAGGTGGGCTTTGTTGTTGTTGTTGTTGTGGTGGTGTGCCTTCAAGTCATTTCAGACTTATGGCATTCCTAAGGCTCTTGGGGTTTTCTTGGCAAGGTTCTTCAGAGGGGGTTTGCTATTGCCATCCTCTGAGACTGAGAGTATGTGACTTGTCCAAGGTCACCCAGTGCAGGGAATTAAACCCAGGTCTCCAGACTTGCAATCCAGCACTCAATCCGTGACACCGTGCTGGCTCACAGAATCCTTAGCAATACTTTTGTACTCATGTTCCTCATGAATTGCAATTCTCATCTATCACTGAAGGAAATGGCAATAGTTGTGACATTATCAAGTGACAAAATTAAAATTGTACCTTTAAATTGCAATCTCGTAGGCAGTTCGAAAGCATGCAAATGCAAGTAGATAGATAGGTACCACTTCTCAGTGGGAAGGGAACAGCGTTCAGTGCAGTCACTCTGGCCACATGACCACCGGAGTAGTCCTTGGACAATGCTGGCTCTTTGGCTTAGAAATGGAGATGAGCACCGCCCTGTACAGTCGGTTACGACTAGACATTCATGTCAAGGGACTACCTTTACCTTACCTAGGCATAGCTTAAATGTACTTAGATATATGTAGACTTATGTGGTTAAAGTGAAAATTTGGTAAGATGTGACGTTCTTTAAAGAAAAAATATTTTAAAAAATTTAATTAAAAAATTAAATTCAAAATTTTAAAAAAGTGCATTTTTAAAAAAACCTGGGGCCTCTCCTTTTTCTTCACACTGAGCCTCACCCGACTTACACCATCTCTTCAGCATTTTAAAAGGACTCAGGTAAGCACCACAGTCCATTTCTGACAAAAGGCAGATGTTTGGGGAGCAGTGGTGTTAACCTCCCCTTAGGTTGTCACCTGGTGCTGCAGCTCCCTAGTGTTGCACCTGCTCTTTCTATGCATGTGTGAAACTGCCATATCGAACAGCGGGGTTCTCTGAGGAACCTGCTTCTAAGAATTTAGGGTTAGACTGATAGAAAGAGGTTCCTTTTTTGTAAATGTTTGTTTTTTGATTACTCCTTTGCATTTGACAGGAGTTTCAAAAGAATACAAAATGTATTTACTGATTTACTTTATTTATGTGCTTCCTTTCTCCCAGGATGGGAACTAAGGTGGCTTCTAGAACAACAAATTAAAAACTTTTACAAAAATGTTTTAAAATCTGTTTTAAATCCCCATATTAAAAAGCTATAAAACCATTTAAAAATCATACAAAAGTGAAAAATTGATAAACCATATCTCTAAATGAGAACCTTCCTTGCTTAATCATTGAAAGCTTGCTTAAATAAAAATGTCTTTGCTTGCCAGTGAAAGGAAAGCAGGGAGAGGGCCAGCCTAGCGTTTTGCAGAAGGGAGATCCAGAGGGTGGGAGCAGCCACTGAGAAGCCCCTCTCTTGTGTCCTCACCAAGTGAGCCTGGGATGGTGGTGGGACTGAGAGAAAGTCCTGATGATCTTAAGCAGGGGTAGGCAACCTTTCCCCTTTAAGGGCCGAGGGACTTCAGGTCCCAGAAGCCTCAGCCATGTTGGCCAATAGTCCCATGTTGGCCAATAGCTCCTGGGATTCTGGGAGATGAAGTCCCTCGGCCCTTAAAGGCGAAAGGTTGCCTACCCCTGATCTTAAGGCTCTGGCAGGCTCATATGGGGAGTTATGGCCTTTCAATAGTCTGGACCTAAGCCATGTAGGGCTTTATAGGTCATGAGCTATACTTGAAGTCTTAGTGTATTCAGAGGACAGTTTCATTCAAGAAATACTGCAGTCAATCTGAATGGGCTCAACATACCTATATCTCACTGATTATGTGGCAAAATTGTTGTTTCCGGGAAAATGATACCCAAGGGAAAGAAAAAGCATCAGGTCCCCATCCTTGCATTGCAGTTTGATTTTCAATCTGTTTCACCCCTCTAAACCAGTTTATTCTTAAACTTCTGAGGGTTTAAGAACAAGTGCTTTAAAAAGTCCAGGGAAAGTGATCTTGTTCCACTCTTGGTGCATGTCAGAAGAAAGAGGAGATGGCAATGGTGGCAAAGAGAATTCTTCTTTCCTGCTTTTGTTCATTCATGAGACATGCTGTTGAGGCTTGATCAACATTCTGTATATGATGAAAAGCCTCCAGTTCAAATCTCACTGAAGCTCTGTAATCTCAGTCTGTCAGCAGCAGTGTGGTAGATGCAGCCTGCCTTCACAGAAGTGTCTAGACTTGGTGGGCCCTGAGTCTGATCCAACATTGTTCTCTGTTTTTCATATACAGTTGGCCCTCTGTGTCTACAGATTTTTTATCCATGGATTCAAGTATCCATGGCTTGAAAATATTCAAAAATATATAAATTCCAAAATGCAAACCTTGATTTTGTCATTTTATATAAGGAACATTCATTTTACTATGCCATTGCATCTAAAGGGACTTGAACATCCATAGATTTTGATTTGCAGGGTGTGTGTGTCTTGGAACCAAACCTCAGCGGATAACAAGGCTGTATATGTTTAGTTCAATTCAAGAAAATTGAAGGATGGGTGAAATAATGCAGTGGCACTTTAGAGATAAGTAAGTATATTGGAGCACAAGGTTTTGTGAGCCAAAGTCCATTTTATCAGATGCATGAAATAGTTTTTGACGTTATTTAAAATAGTGTGCATATAGAAATTGTTTTTAAATACACATACACACAGTGTTAGCCTTGGCAGCCCCTCTGCCACTTTCCCCACTGCTCCAGAAGGTCCTCTAACACTGTAATGCAGATTTGCAGGAATCACAGTGTAATTGTCAAGATTACCCCCTCCCCTGTTCGCCCAGTGAGAAATCACTAGTAGAACAAAAACCTCCTACTCACATAAGGAATCTTTCTGTCTGCATGAGGATTATGTTGAATCCAATGTATGCCACAGTAGGAACAGTAAGGTTCGGGAGCAAGTGGAACTACTCATAGTACATTGGCAGATCTCTCCATGTTTTGCAGTAGATCAATATATATTTCTGGTTCTCAGTTGTTTAGCAATGGAAGCAACAAACTAACTCCCTCCCCACAGTTTATATTGCTGAAATGAAGGAATTTTGGCCTAAACCATAGTGGAAATTTTTCTGGGTAGACTATGACTGCTCAGTTCTAGTATTCAGAACAAACTTTTGGACATGGAATTTATTCACTGTGAGTATATGCCTTATACACCTGCTTCTGGTATGTAGAATTTTGGGTTCTGCCTTGAAAAAAAGGATATTTTTGCATACAGTACTTGGAAGTTTTCTTATCTCTACTATAGAACACAGTCTTGTTTCTCTTGAATCTGACATCGAGATTACCTCTCTGATGGCTGAAGTCTGATGCAGTTTGAGGTAATCCCAACTGTTTTCTATATAGGGATGATACTTATTGGAAGAGAGAACTGAATAGTCAGCAAAACTTATCTTGGAGTCATCTGACTGTCAGAGGTCACCTTCATTAGAATGGTAAATATTTGGAATATTGATCTAAATACAAAATATGCATTAGTCAGTTTGTCTGAAATTGTTATTTCCATAACATTTGCATGTAACTTTATTTGCATGTAACATGATAAATTTAAGCATGATAAATTTAAGCATGATGTCTTTGTGGCTTTTGCTTGTTTCCTTTACTTTGTACCCTGTTGAGTTTTTCATTTTACTGTAAAAACCCCTCCCCTTTGGCCAGGTATATTTTAAACACTAGAATACAGTGAAGAGCATGAATCCGCCTTGATTTTTAATTGTTTAGGTTTTAACCGAAAGCTACTCCAGTGCTCTGTGGTGTACAGAATATTTAATGAAAATGGAAAAATAGTACATTTCCAACTATAGATATTAAAATTGTTTGGACAAATTATGTTCATCCCTTTGTTTGAAAACACAAGAACAAAGACACCAGCCAGACTAATTGATCTTTGCAGTCCTCTAAGTTTTGTAGAACCTATGCTATTGTTGAGTATCAGTTTTAATGTATGGTGATCAAGTTGCAGACTCATTAATATGTTAAAATAGAAAATTCCTTTTCTGTTACATGAATCTGAAAGGAAGGAAAGCCTGATAAACTCAAAGCTTTCAAAGAACTGCAGTGGTACTCACTGCACAGTCACCCTTCCAGTCCTCTTAGATTGTTATTGAGAAAAACAATTCAAAGTGTGGTGGAGAGTCAAGTAATGCAGCATCTCCTGTTTGTAAAAGTTATTTTTTGAATTACAATTTGGAGAGTCTTTTAGTCAGCATTGCCAATGGCTTAAGGATGATACAAGTGAGATGCTCAAGCCCAGACCTCTTGAAAGTGAAGGGATCTTGGTTCATTTGATCCACTACCACTCCTTGATCACCCTGTGTCAGCCCCCAGCAATAGATCTAAACCTGCAAAGCTTTCAGCTGGCATACTGAAGACCACTGAAGTAGACGATCCCACAACAGTGGAGGAATACTTTGCCCTATCCTAATGCTGTGAGTTAGGACCAGTCTTTAAATCAGTAGAATAGAGCTAACAAAACCTTGCCTGTAGTATTGAGAATTAAAAGCAAGGGGTCTGTCAGCATGTTGCTGAATTGGTTATGCTTTGTCTTTATAAACCTGGATCTTCCAATTTTACAGTGATGTATTCATTATGTGATGAAGAATATTTTGTATTCCCTATTTTGCTTAATTTTTTTTTCAGGAAAGCTTTTGTCTTTCTACATAGAATGCTAGCTTATTTTTATCAGACTGTTAAGTTATTTTGGAATTTGTCCCCTACCTTGACAATAATATCTTCATTTTGTGGCATGTTAATGAATCATAGAATCATAGAGTTGGAAGAGACCACAAGGGCCGTCCAGTCCAACCCCTGCCATGCAGGAATTCGCAATCAAAGCACCCCCAACAGATGGCCACCCAGCCTCTGTTTAAAGACCTCCAAAGAAGGAGACTCCACTATTCTCCAAGGGAGTGTGTTCTACTGTTGAACAGCTCTTGCTGTCAGGAAGTTCCTCCTAATGTCTTGTGGGTTGCATCCATTGCTCCGCGTCCTATTCTCTGGAGCAGCAGAAAACAAGCTTGCTCCATCCTCAATATCGCACCCCTTCAAATACTTAAACAGGGCCATCAAAGTGCCTCTTAACTGTCTCTTCTCCAGCCTAAACATACTCAGCTCCCTGAGTTTCTCATAAAGCATTTAAATGCATTTAAATGTTTTTACATATAATTTATTAAGTACTTCAAAGCCAGAAAGCTATTAGTTGACTCTGAATCTATTAAAATATATTTTCATGTATTTATTTCGTTAGGCAAAAGCAACAACTATTAAAGAAGCTCTAGCCAGATGGGTAAGTAGAACATGCGTGTGCATGTACATATAATCACATGGATTTTCTTTGTCAAGAACAAGGCTTTTGTCAGTTTCCCCCCTTTCAGTAATGTATAATCAGCTGTTCATAAATAACACAGAACTGAAGCAAAGCCTTGCAATAAAACATCTCCACTAAAGTTTTTTATTTAAGCTGTTGCTTCACCTGGTAATTCTAGTTAATATCCACAGATCAAGAACATGCTGAATGTTGTTCTGTGCAGAGACAGACTCATTAAAGGCTTAGGGACCGAAATCCAGGTTTCAAGGTTGGCTAAGGGAAAGTGGACAGGCTTTGTTGCAAAATGAGTACAGAAGAAGGGAGTGAAATCTGCTTTATTAATAGGGGCAGATATATCCAAATATGGGTTACAGTATATTAAACTTGAAGCAAAACATAAAGATGAGTGTAGGAAATAAGCTTATTTAAAATATCAGGGTAGAGGAGATGAGGAGACATGAATGAAACTTAGCCAGGGCGGAGAGATAGAAATTCTTAAAAACAAAGATTAGAGGCTTGTGGTTGATGCAATGAAGATCCCATGTAAAGACTGATGTAATTAAGAAAAATGTGTTTACTTCAGTCTGTGACCTAAGTGTTTGACAGATCTTTTGCCAGCTGTCCTGCCTTTCTTATATAATTAGCCCTTTAGTCTAATTGTGAGGGAGTTAATCCTTTCTGAGGACAAAAAAGAAGATATGTACAACTATGCTACATGAATAAAGCTTTCTTGATTTTGCAGATTTGCATTACTTTAATCAGTTTCTATTATTTTCTCCCTTCTAACTTAATAAACACAAGTTTTTTCATCCTTTGGGAAGCTTTGCTTACTTGTACAATTTAGCGTTTAGTCAGTGCAAACGAGGTATAACAGGCTGACTTGTAGTAGCAAGTATTATAACTACATTTTTAAAATGCTAGAAACACTTATGAATCATAGCAGGGGTGGGAAACTGTGACTCTAGGTGTTTTGAGCCTACAGTTACCTAGCCAGTGTCAAGAACTGCCTCACCTCACCTAGCTCAGAGAGCCTGTCTTCTGTATTTGAAATAACTTTATTCCAATAACCATAAGTGTCATAAAGAAGACGTTTGTAGACAGAACAGCCATCATCCACAAACATTAGTATAAAATTCACAATGTCCCACCATAATTCATTTACAAATTTAAACATACCTGCCTTCTCCAACCATATTTGCCCAGTCCCTCATAACTTTCAGTCTTGCCTCTGTTTTCCCTATCCTCTGAGAAAGATCTGATCAAAGATTTGATCCCCCAGACATCTGTGCATTCCAGTGCCAGGCAACAGTCTTCCCTTCCCACTACTACTAAGTGTCTAAACCAGTACCATCATTCCTCAACAACAAAAGTTATACACACTAAAACTTCCAAACTACTACATTATCCAATATAACAAATTAATACTTACACACAACTTATGACAGATTTGTTTAGATTGTGACATCCGGTGTAATAGTTAATTATGGAAGGGGGGGGGGGTAAAGGGAGCAGGGAGAAGGAGACAGAATATGAATACAGGAATACCCCAGTTAACAAAGGAAGAATGTGTGCCTGGTGCTCAGGGCATGCTTTGCAGCCTCAGCTACTGCCCTGGGACCTCTTCTTGATCTGGCTGCAGTTGATTGCAGGGAATTTTATGTTTTAAATACTGATTTCAGTATCTGTGTTCTTTTGGTATCTGTGGAGGGTCCTAGAGCCAAACTCCCATGGAAACCATTGGCCCACTGTATGCTGGATTCAGTGTTCATATAATTTAAATTAAAGAAAGTATTCTTTTCTCTTGCGTTCTCTTTTTCCTTAGGAAGAAAAAAATGGTCAAAAACCATCAGAGGCCAAGGAAGTGAAGCTTTATGCCCAGATTCCACCTATAGAGAAGATGGATGCATCTCTTTCCACACTTGTTAATTGCGAGTAGGTTCTGTATATTAGAAGACAGAGGATGATCCACCTTCTTTCTGTCCTTATAATTATTTATTTTATTCTATTCTTGTACTCATGCTGTTTTCTTATTTAGAATGTTTATGAGAGTGTCTTTATTTTCAGTAACTCAAAGCAAGGCTTGCTTCTTTGTTCCAGCACATAAACATCTTCACAAACTTCTTTGTTCCCCCGCATGAACTTCTGATTTGTTCAGCCACATAATCACCCAGGTTCACTCAAACTTAATTCAAACAACATTCCAAACCATAGTTATATTAAGCAGAATGTAGAACACAAATTATGATTTCAGTTTCCAAATGTATAGTTTGGGACTGCTTTCTGGTTTTTATTTTCTTTTGCTTAATATTCCAGTCTGTATGCTGAGTTTTGCTCTCTAGAGCCAGAGTAATACTGGTAACTGTTCAGACATGTAAAATATACTTGGAATAAAAAATCTTACACAAATTCACTTTGAAGCATTGCTTCATTGCTGATCAGTCACAAATCGTATTTTCTAATATATCTGTCACACTAAACCAGAGTTTGGCAAATTGTTAGTCTTGCGTGTCTTTAATGACAGAATTCTAGCTAATTCTAACAGTGATGTTAACCCAATATGTTCTGATTTCAGATGCATGACTTTTCTTGAGCATTTTTATCCACTAATTTGTTGAATAGGACAATGTGACTAGATGATCCAAGCATTCAACAAACTAATTATTTGCAAAAATTATTTTATCGACTGGTTTTATTGCACATTCAGATCTCCAGGTCATAGTACCTGAATTTTTTTCCCCCACATGTAGCTCATTATGAGCTTGCTAAAGACTTGTTATAGTTCAGCAAGTGGCGAATCATTTTGTGACTAAATATGGAAGCTTAGCATAAATCCAAAAGATCCTATGTGAAATGAGTTCTGTTCAGAGAGATGTAGTATTATGAGCAAATAATTATGATTAATGAACATTTAATCCCCGCTTGGCCATGGAAACACACTGGGTGACCTTGAGCAAGTCACATATACTTTCAGCCTTAGAAACCCCATGAGAGGTTCACCTTAGGGTCACCATAAGTCAGAAACAACTTGAAGGCACACAGCAAACTTGCAACATGTGTATTGTGCATGTTTGTTGGTATCACTGTTTTGTGGATTTTGGATATCATTATACTTTGCTATATGGCCAACATGGCTACCCCTAGATAAAACAATAACAATTTGTTATAAGGAGAACCTTAATACTTCAGTAATCTCAAAGTTTCTCTTAATGTAATTTTCTTTGTTTTGTTTTTCATTTGAAGGAAGCTGTCCTTATCTACAAACTGCATTGAAAAAATTGCCAACTTGAATGGTCTAAGTAAGTGATATATGAATGACCACTGTTCTAGCTGTATCCTTCTCTGTTTCTCCATTGTGCCTGTTCTGAAACTACATTAACTCTCACAGGGGGGATGCAGACGAGGGCGTCCAAGACGCCCTGGTCCGCAGCGCCACGGGGCCAAGGCAGCCTCACCGCGGCGCTTCCCCAGCGAATCTAAAAGGAGCGTCAAATTGGCGCTCCTTTTAGATTTAAGGGAAAGTGCGCCCCAAAAGCGGCGGGCGCACTTTCCCTGACTCAAACGGCGCAGCGCATGTGGGCGCTGCGCCGTGAGGTCACCCCTGGAGCGCCGTCCGTCCGGTGACCCGGAAGCTCCGGGGGCGACCTCAGGAAGAGGAAGGGGCGCTGCTCGTGCGGCTGCCCCTCCTCTTCCCTGCCCGGAAGACGGCTCAATTAGCCGTCTGCCGAGGCAGACAATCTATTTTTCCTCAGTAAGAGGAAGGTCTGATCTTTTGATCTTTTTCTTCAAAACTTGCAATTCTGCCAGCAAAAAAAATGCAAGTAGTTCCTTAAAAGTAGCATTTAAGGCATCTCTATAAGCACCCTGGCATCTCTATAAGCCATAAAATCAGGAGCAAGATTCATACTTGGGTATAACCACTCACTCTGTTTTTTTAGTTTCATTTTTTATGCTGTCAGGTGATACCTTATATTCTGCATCAAGGGGTAAAGAACATCTTATTTTTCAAAGTACAGTCACTTATTTTTCAAAGTACTTGCGGACTTGAGGTCTGTGGTTTTGAATATTCACAGAGGAGCAACATCTGTTAAAATCAATGGGGCGCACATCCCAATCAAGCCTATGGGGCTTCAATATCAGTGATCGGATCCCCCGCAAAAACGGAGGGCCAACTGTAGGACATGAACAGACCCCACATTTACATGTTTAGCTAATCCTATTTTTAGCATCAAGGCTTGAAAACTAAAGGATTGGAGAAGCCACTAAAAATTACTGAACAAAAGTTTAAGATATACCCAGTTATGAGACTGCTAGCAATTTATAAAGGAAAAAAATGCTACTTTTAAGAAACTACTTGCATTTTTTTTGCTGACAGGTTGCTTGGAATTGCAAGTTTTGCAGAAAAAGATCAACAGATCTTCCTCTTACTGAGGAAAAATAGATTGTGAGAGTTAATATTAATGGAGAATCTAACATGTAGATTGCAAGGCATTTATTATACTCATAATTATGATAAATGTATGAAACTTCATTTCCATTCATTAATTACGTGTACACTAGTAGTTCTGTTGCATCAAGGAGATACTGTATATGAAAAGATGTCTTGGAGGTTGGCCTCAAGTCATTATTACCAAGGAACTTTAAGGAGTAGCTTCTTAAAAAGTTCCTGGAAAGGCTGCTAATATTTTTGGCAAACGTTTGTTAGATGTTTTGTTTGGGTTTTTAAAACTGTTGTTTTACATCTTAATAAAAATATTTAAAAAGCATTAAATAAACAATAGCATTTTAGGGTATCCTCTCTGCTTATACTGTTAATTGACTTAGGAGGCTGAAATAACTATACGTTCCTAGTGAGGCGATGATAAAAATTTGCTTGCCACAGTCTCTACTGGTTCAGGTCATAACTTGTTCACATGTTTGTGAACTCTGTGCCTACTCATACACTTATATGACAGCCACATCTGTGATAAGATCCCATGCTACCAGTAAATTAGTTTGACTGTCCCAAACATGCAGGCAGGTATATTCTTCATAGTTGTGTGCTGTTCTTTTGAATTCAGTAAGCAAAATCCATGATTTCTGCAGCATCTGTTATTATTTGGTAACCATGGAGAACAACATCAATCTCCAACAATACATTTTTTGGCAGCACTGAAAAGCGAGCTGTATTACATATTTGTTTCTAAGTTATTTAGAATACTCATTTTTATACTACTTAGAGGGAAATTTGACTACTTTCCAACTGATTTAGAAAATATCTTTCACAGTGGTTGTACCCACGTGGGCAGCTGGGTGTTTGTAGGCTTCATATGCCGAACTGATTGTTGCATGCTTCTGTTACTGTGCTGAAGTAGGGGAGGGCTGTGGTGATAGCCAGTTCACTGCATGGCTAAGGCATACAGATGACAGGCTCTTTATGTAGTTAGAGCAACCCTGTGAGATGGTTCTAAGCAGCATCCACTTAGTGAGAGACGACATTTATTTCCATTCTCTGCTTTGACTACATCCTTTTCCCTTTGTGACACAGCTGGGTCGATAAAATCATTCCTGGGTGCTGTTTATCAGGGTTATAAGTTTCCACATTACCTAAATGATCAATACTGTAGAAAAATAAGAAAAACATTGTTTCTGTTGCAGAAAACCTGCGGATTCTATCATTGGGGAGAAACAACATAAAGAATCTGAATGGGCTGGTAAGTAAGATGATCACTGCTTATACTACTGTTGCAGACCTAGTAAGCTTTATATCCTTGCTCACAATGTTCAAAAAATACTTGGCTTGTTTCAGTTTGCAATTTCTTAGCAGAGAAGTAAGGACTGCAGATGTATTCTTTTTGTATTTTTTATGTACTCGGTAGGGGTCCAGCAACAATTTGCACCATAATACAAGAATACAGAGCATTCTTTTCTGAAGTATTCTTGTGTTTTAGGAAGCAGTTGGTGATACTTTAGAGGAACTTTGGATTTCATACAACCTGATTGAGAAATTGAAAGGACTGCACGTAATGAAAAAACTGAAAATTCTCTACATGTCCAATAATCTGGTAAAAGACTGGGGTAAGCCAGAATCATTGTGAAACATCTTGGTAATGTTTAGTGAAAATGTACCAAATAATTTACGTTGGTGAGGAGTTTTTTTCTGAATTTGCTAGGAGTATGTTTTTTGAAACATGTATGATCAGCCTTTTAACATTGATGTTCCCAAAGTGGCCAATATATCATGTACAGATATAGGTATACTTTAGTTAACGAAGTAGATGTTTTCCTGGGCATTACTTCTTTAACAGAAAATTTGGTGCTGGATGCAGAAATGACATTGAAAGAATGCGAATAAATTCCTACATTGCACACACAAAAGAGCAGCTGAATATGTTTCTGAAGTTTTTTTGCAAAATGCATCCAGGGGTTAATTAGAATCATAGAATTTTAAATCATAGAGTTGGAAGAGACCACAAGGGCCATCCAATCCAACCCCCTGCCATTGTGGCACACACAATTGCCACCTTCCTACTTTTACACTTTAATTCTAGCTGGCTGTACTTTGGGAACTTTTTATCTCCACTTCTACCACCTAATAAAGTGTCAGGGACTCACACTGCCTTTTTAGTGTAGTCCCACCTCCAGAATAACAAAATATTGGTAGCGTGTTTTATGATTAAAACAGAGGCCAAGTGATGTTGGAATAAAAAGAAGAAAAGTTTATTTTACATCAACATGCAATAAAGGTAACTTGTTTCAGGACTTGCTATTATAATCTTTCTTCATTACAGACTTATATGTTACAAATTCAGTCACAGTATCTCAGCCCCTCTGGCTAATAATATCTAACTGGAGAGAACACCATAGTAACTCTCTCTCTCTTCCAGAGCTCTGTGTGTGTTCAGAGTTTACCCTTTCTAAACTCTACTTCCCTAAAATTCAGTTCCCTCAGGAACACTTTAAACACAGCCCTCTCACTGGTTTAATTTTCCCACCACACCCTCTGACCCAAATCATCTTCTCCTCTCTGTCAGCCTGGGCTTTTAGACTACTACCAACTGAACTCCCATTGGCTAGCTCTCAGCTGCCTCCTGATTGGCCAGCTGGATCTCTGTTCCCCACAGCCATGCAGGAACTCACAATCAAAGCACCCCTGACAGATAGTCATCCAGTCTCTGTTTGAAGACCTCCAAAGAAGGAGACTCCACCACTCTCCAAGGGAGAGTGTTCCACTGTCAAACAGCTCGTACTGTCAGGAAATTCCTCCTAATGTTGAGGTGGAATCTCTTTTCCTGTAGTTTGAATCTATTGCTATGGGACCGCCATCCTTGCTTGCTCCATTCTCAAGCTTGCTCCATCCTCAATATGTCACCCTTCAGATACTTAAACAGGGCTATCATATCACTTCTTAACAGTCTCTTCTCAAGGCTAAACACACCCAGCTCCCTAAGTCTTTCCTCATAAGGCATGGTTCCCAGATCCTTCACCATTTTGGTTGCCCTCCTCTGGAAATGCTCCAATATCTGTCAATATCCTTTTTGAATTGTAGTGCCCAGAAATGGACACAGTATTTGTTCTCTTGCCAGGCTCCAGCATTTTTTTTATTTCAGTTGTGGTGTTCAGATTTTTAACATGCTGGAAGTGGCTGGTGAAGCAGGCTTATCTGTTCTCCCTTTTCTCTCTGCTTTGATGTTCACACATGCTCAGTAAAGAATTCTGGAAGAAGCTGCTGTTTATTTTGCCTGTTGTAGGCAGGCACACATGATTATAGTAGTGTCAGGTGGAGTAGAATCACACATTTATTACATTATTTACTGCAGACAAACTGCTGCTGTTCAACACTGAAGGGCTGTGGCAGTCTTCCTTCACCATCCTACCAGTGCCAATGCAGTGTGTGTGTGCTTCTAACTAAACAGAAGGGGGGGGGGGAAGGACTAGGCAAGCATAGAAAGCCTTGTAAAAAGGAGATTATCTATAAGAGGCTTAGTTAACTGAAGAATCCTTGTAAAATAGTTTTAAAATCATGCATCAATAAAAAAATGGGAGACAGCAAAGGAATAAAATCATAAGAACAGAGTTTAACATGTACAAAATCTGGAAAAATTGAAATAGGTTTAAAAGACAAGAATAGTGCTAGATCATTCTCCTATGGGAGAACCTTCCATAGACAAACTCTTAGGTATCCAAAGGTGGTGGTCTATGGAGGACCATAGCATAAAAATTTGTGTTGGAGAAGATAGTTCAGGGCTCATGCCATTTATTGCATTAACAATAAGCAGTAAAACTGAATTTGGTCAGAAATGGACATGCATATAATAAAACTAGCAAGATGCATTGCTGTTGCTTGGTCAGTCAATATTCTATGTCTGTTTTAGATTAAATGAAATTTCTGTGTAGTCATCAAGGAAGCCCCACATACCATACATTGCAGTACTCTAATCTGGAGGTTATAAGAACATAAATACCTGTGCCAGACTGTATCCATGAGGAGAGGCTGATGGTGGTGAACTAGTCACTGAAAGCTTCAATTGTGCTTAAGTGAATCCATAACAAAGACTGCATCTGCACTGCAAAAATAATTCAGTTTGACACCACTTGAACTGCCATGGCTCAGTACTATGGAATTCTGGGAATTGTAGTTTGTTGTGGCACCAGAGCTCTCCAACAGAGAAGACAAAATGTCTCCCAAAACTACAGTTCCCAGAATTCCAAAGCATTGAGCCATGGCAGTTAAAGTGGTTTCAAACTAGATTATTTCTGCAGTATAGATGCATCCAATTCTAGATCTAGCAACACCCCAGTCCAAAGCAAATTGACCACTGCCTGCCTGTGTAGACAAACCATTCACCAACACCTTTAAATGGTAATCTCCGGTTGGTTTATTTATTTGTTTGTTTCTTTGTTTGATTGCTATCCCACCTTTCTTCCAGCTCAAGATTCAAGACTGCTGATATGTAATTATATGTAAAGGATGGTATTTCTAGTTTTGGTGTATGCTTTCCAGCCTTGTGTTAGTCTGATATTATACAGGGAATATGCTTCAGAATATGCTTCACTTGGGATCTAATAGTAGCCTTTTAGTCTTCAAGAGGAGTGGTCTTTCATTTCTGGATTTTTTAAAAAATTTCTTAACTTTCAACTGTGTCTCTCTGTGTTACAGCAGAGTTTGTGAGGCTGGCAGACCTGCCATTGTTGGAGGATCTGGTGTTTGTAGGTAATCCACTGGAAGAGAAATACTCGGCTGATTCACAGAGTGCTTGGGTTGAGGAAGCAACCAAGCGAGTGCCCAGACTGAAGAAACTTGATGGTGAGAGTTGAGTAGGAGCTGGATGGCATTTAGCAGTTTAGGCAAAGAAAAGTATTAAATTGTCATTTTTATCTTAACAAATTAAATTGGGAGCACATTAGAATTCTTCTCTGTCCAGACAAGCAGCAATTTGAGATTCATGCCATGGATTATTTTCTTTCTTTCATTTTAAACTAAACCTGGACCCCTAACTATTTATTTCTTGTTTGCTAATGATTTAAAATACGCTTTGGAAAAGGTCTCCCACACTGCCAGAACAATTTGTAGCCAAACCTGTGGAACAAGAGGAAGCTAATGATACATGATTGAATTAATATGTATATCTCCATTATAAGCTGAATTCTGTCTGTCTTTTCTTTCATTTCTTTCAAACTATTTCCTGCCTGTAGAAGAAACCTTAGCCCTAAATGTCTGTTTGCTGTAATACTGTGTGATGTTTCACAGATGTGTTAGTCAGTCCATTTACTTTTTAGTATATTGTTCATTTTAAATTGAGATTATGAGCATTAGTTTTATTATTTGTACTTTTCTCTGAAGTTTTACTAGTGATTTAAAAAAAATCTCTCCCCTTTAATTTTTAGGTATTCCAGTTATTAAGCAAGAGGAAGGTGAAGAAGGAGAAAACTAGCAGAACTCTTCCTCACTAGCAGAACTCTTCCTCCTTTCCCCTTAAATTATTGATGTATCTCCAGCATTATACACTAAAGAACCTTTTATATAAACATGACTTTAAGAAAAGTTTGGGCAACAATTTTAATTGACTTATTTTTATGTTCTCCTTTCTCACCCAAAGAGTTACTTACCAAAATAAGAATGTCAATTATGTGGAGCATCTGTCCTTTTTATTTTTTACTTTTTTATTTAATGTGTGATTTTTTTTTTTTAGTACATGTTGATTTGAAAACTGCTAGTTGTGTTCCTACGTATTAGTATGTTTACTTAATTTTTTAAAAATCATTTGAAAAGTAGAGGTGAATGAAACTTTTTTTTTATATATATATATATATATTAAGACTCTTTCTACCGGGTACTTCTCTTTGGCATTGCCTTTCCGAAGGAAAAATACTGAAGCTTGATATGCTTAAATGTTTGTCAGGGTGTCTCATACTTTTCCTCCCATCTGCTCTGCTAATTGCAACCATGTAGTCTTTTCAGTTGGTTTTGCCTATGAAGAAATGAGGTTTGTGGCATGGACTAAAAGCAAAATATGTCACTAGCAGGGAGCCTGCAATGTACCATATTAAGCTGCATTGGAATCTTAAAATTGGAATCTCACTATTTTAACATATAGAATTGGGTGCAAGAGCAAAAGCAATATGTTTGTTGTAGATGAAGCACTTCTTTCCTAAACGCTAGTTTGATTTGATATGCTACTTGAGTTATTTTTCACATACTTTAAAGAACAAGAGAACAAAGGCTTGTGCTGTTGATATGACTATCACTGAATGGCAGAGTACTTCATCTTTCTGGAATTTAGTAACCTAAGGAGGGGTAGCAGCTGTCTAAAGAGGCATAAGAGAATAAGCTTCAGTTTGAGGGTTCAGCCAGTGGTGAATGACAGCTGAAGAAACTGCAGGAAAGGAAGGGAGTGAAGGTTTATCATTTCATTTCATTTCATTTAGAGGAAACTAGAGGGCTCTAAACTCTGCTTTTCTCACCTTCTGCCTCAATAGAATTTTTTTTACGTACCATTTAACCTTTTAAAGTCATTCCTAAAAACAGAGAAGAGAGAAATAAGTCATTATTTTTTGTTAGAGGCAAACTTTTGCTCCAATTTTATTGCACTTAATTTGGCTCTGACAATCAGGTTTGTTGTTAACAAATGTGATACAGAAAAAGCAAGTAAAGTGACCAAGCCTACAATCCTATGTAGACATTTCTCAGGGTGAGTCCCTTTGTCCTCAGTGGGGCTTCTGAGTAGATGTTGGTTGGGTTGCACTGGTCATGATGGGGGTTGCATGAATTGCACAACTATTTTCCATGCACTCTAATCCTCTGTGGAAGAATATTTGCCCTTTGGCTTTGTACACCATCACAACCCTTACCGTGTGGCAGTTGTATAACATCTGATTACCACATTGTCCAACATTGGTTTATGAGATATTTGCCAATAGTTAGTATCTTCTGTTAATCATGTTATTTGAAGTTCATTATCCATATAAGTACAGTAGTCTCTTCAGTTTTGTACTTATTCCTTTGAACAATTTTTTAGTTTTTCATCTAGAATTTGACTACTGCTATGGTTAATTTTATAAAAAATCTTTTGTGATATTAGTTTATTCACTTTAAGAGAATAGTTTTATACTTAGGGACAGCCTAAGCATCATTTAAAATAAGTTAATTAAACTATATTTGAAATGCAAAAATAAGTTTTAGCATTAATTTATTGTCCTTATACTAGCAGGCTGCACTTGCGATTGATTTGTTTTTCCAAGACATAAAGTATTTACTCCTATAGTATATATTTATATTTCATGATAATTATTTCTACAAATCTTTGTAAGTAAATTAGTTATTTTTGAAGAAAGATATAATCACAAATCAGGCTTAATACTTGTCATTTTCCCAAGGGAGGATTCTAGTCTACCCTTTTGCCTATGCATCAGTTTGGCTGCAGTTCTAAACAACTTACCAGTAAGACAACATGCAAGGCTTTCAGGCAGGTCAACTTTTGTAAAATAGTCAGTTTCTTATTTTCTGTTTGATGTCACCAGCTAACATTTGAAAAGGAAGGCTAATAAAATGTATGAAGTAGTAATTTGTACAATGAAGTAGTAAATTGTACAATTATTGTCAATGCAAGAATATGATTGATGCTTGCATGGTGGTATAATAGAAGCTCAGTAGAGAACATGGCAATCTAACCAACCAAACGTTAACTTTTAAAAATATACTTGTTTTTAATTTCCAATTTTTTTTCAGCTATAGAATTCTGAAGTTACATAGTTTTCAAAGGAGTAGTAGTTTTTAGTCCCTTGCAGCATAAAAAAGAAGAAGGAAGGGGGAGGGAAAAAAAAGAAAGATGTAGTACTGAGCGCAGTACTGCTTAGTACTGCATTCAAATAAGTGAGTTCATATCCATGAGAGCTCATGCAAAAATAAAAACCAATTAGTCTTAAAGGTGCTGCCACATTTCCTTTTTTCTTTTCTCCCCCTTCATTCTTCCTTTTTATGAGGTTTTATATATATAATTTCAGTATTATTGGTTGCATGCACTATCAGTTAGTGCACAGATGTACCCAACAAATGAGATGAACACAGTTTGGATAAAGAACAGTATCTCTAAATGATGGTTTATTGTTTGTGTATCTTATGCTCTTGTTGAAGTCAATAGTGTCATAGTTGTGCTTGTTTCATAGAGATATGACTATTCAGAAACCTGAATTTTCCTTTAATTTCCCATGTAATTGCTATTAGAAAATAATCACAAAGTAATAGTAGCCTTTGTGAAGAAAATATCCTCATATGCCTTTGTGGGATGTTGTGAAGGATGTAAGATTTTGGGGGATAAGAGTAACAGATGCACGACAAATGGATCTGCTCTTTAATTAGCAAAGTGGGTTTCTTTAAGTCTTGGTGCTAAGCTCTCTCAAAGTAACATTCTTAAACTCCAACTGGCAGATGGTGTTTCTTGCAGATTAGCTTGTAAAGTGACAAATTACTCCTCAGTCCAGCTTCTTTTTGTTGCTTGAACTGAAGTGACAACTGTTCATAGAAAAAATGGCCACAGTGCCCAGCTGTCTGCATCTGGTCTGTTAGACCTGCTATCTTTGCCATAAGGAAATGAGAGAGAACTGGGGTAGGGAACAGTGGGATAAAACAAAAGCCCAAGATAGTTCATAATCTTTTATATAACTTCGAAAAACAGAACACATGTTTTGTTTCTCTTGCAGCATGGGCATGGTTAAAATAATGGGGGAAAAGGGCTTTTAAAAAATCCATTGGCCAGTCTTGTCATTCAGATTGCTATTTTAAGATATTTGTAAAATGTAAGTTTAACCTAGAGAAATGTTGTGTAAATGTAGTGCTGGGGCCCTACAGCCAAATTTGCATTTCATTTCACTAGAGTTTACTCTTAGTACTAATGATAAGCCTTTCCCATATCCACTCTTCTTTGTCCAAAACAATGGGTTTGCATTTTTCCTTTTTAAATAATGCTGAATTGTACTTTGTATCCTTCCATACATAGCCATTTCCATAGATTTATTGCAATGTGAGGGAAAAAGGGGAACCAAAAGGATTGTGTTAGGATTGACTACTGCTAAGAAAAAAATGTCTAAAGTTAACAAGATAGGTGAAAAGGTCCATATGTGATGTAAATTCAGCTTAAAATAAGCTTGTGACAACTAAGATAATTGGATAGATGAGCAAGAGATTTTCCTCCAGATCCATGAAAGGTTGTTTAAAAAAAAGCTGTACAGGCTTTTTCGTGAGAGGAAGGAGAAAAAACTTCCAACGCAAAACTACAGTATGTCATGTAGACACCAATATCTACTGATGCAAGGAAATGTCTAGTAGCTTCTCATAGCCATTGTGGAAACATATTTTCCCAGGCTCTGATTACATAGCATAGCAGTTTAGATTTCATCTTCATAGTTAATTTCATCTGTGCAGATACAATTTTGTCATGGGAAGCAGTCCATTTCAACTGCCTTCAGAACGAAAGGAAGAGAGCCTTAACAGATGGAATTTGGGTTGAATGATTCTCCCTTTAACTGCATGTTAAACATCCCATGTAAGTAAAGCTCTTAAGAATGTGCATAGAACTGGTAGAGACAAACAGGTCATTTTATATTTTTGCAAGTATTTAGCACAACTGTGGCTGTTCCACACATCACAGGAAAAGATGGCTCCTCCTCTATTTCCATAGCATGCCATCTGTATCTCCCCCCCCCCCCCCCCCCCCCCCCCCGCATCATATTTGAACTGGAAATGAACAAATTGACATATAGAACACATGGCTGGAAGTGATTTTTTTCCTCCAGTTGTGCACATGTTCACATGTACATACACACACACATCCTCTGTTTTACAGAACATGGTGAACATACTATGAAAACATGCTGTCAGACCCTTCTCTTTCTTATGACTAGATCAGCCCTTCCTAAAAGAATATCAAAGGTGCAATCCACAATCTTGTGAAGGCCATGGCCCCATTCGGTATACATCTCAAAGTGAAGGATAGTGAAATTGTCATCTAACAGGTACAGCTAGGAGTTTAACATCTTTCCTGATTACCATCAAGTTGCTTCAGCATTACTATCAAATTATTTCCAATCTTTATTTTCCATGCATGTGGAAATCTCTCTCTGCAGAAATCTGGCATAAAAAGAACAGCCAGTTCTTTCCATGTTGGATGGATTATATGTACTCTGAATGAATCAGAAGTCTATTTGCCAAAATTAATAAGGTTTTTAAAATTGCACTTTAAAATTATGCACTGGATGTTGGATGGAAAGTAAAGTGATAGTTAGCAGTTGGTGTATGGTTGCTCAGAGAAAAGGGCAACACAGCCAGGGAAACAATTGAAAGCAGGTGCTCTGAGCTTGAACTCTTGTCTTCCTATATTTTGTGCATTTTGGTTGGCCTAATAAAGTAATCGCTGTTTGTGGATTTTGGATGTTATTGTATTTTGCTGTAGGGCCAACAGAGCTACCCCAGATATGTTTTCAGGGATAGCTTGTATTTATTGGGAGTTTAAGGAATTGAGACGATACTGACAAAAAATGGAGGTGGGTTCACTTGCTTTCTAGTCCATTGGGCTGCAAGTATCTACTGTACATAATTTATATTAAGTTATCAAAAGGCATTTAAAAGAGGCAGCTCTCATTTGTGGACCAGTCTAGCTCCACTTAAAGACAAGGCTTTTAAAACAAACTCCCAAGGTGGAGAGCCATTTTTAAGCACCTAGCGTGGTGGCAATATTTTTTTAATACAGTATAATTTTATAGCATGATCATAATTGTCAAACTTGTGAAGTTACTTTTTAAATATAACTTTGTGAAACCTTGTTCAACATAGTAATAAATGTTTTATATAAAGGAAGACCCGGGCTGTTGTGTTTTAGTGCATTGATCGGTATTAAAGTTAAGATTGCAGTGGCAGTATATATAAAAAGGATTCAGTGAAGAGTGTACCTGAAGCCACATGTAAACCCAGGAGTTGGTCTCCAAAAAGTCATGTGTTATAAGAAAGCCATCCCAGTTTTGGACAAGAAGTCAGGGAAGCTCCTTCAACTTCTGTATCCAGCCCCTCATGGTCCCTCCCATGCCATTTCAGAGTGGCTTTGGAGGGGGAATATGAGCCAGGAAAATCCATTTGCTCTCTGAATCCCTCCCTAATATTTTATTTCAAAAAAGTGTTCAAATATTGTAGAAATGAGTTTAAAGATCTGTCACATTAAAAACATTAATTCATTCTCCTGCAACTCTGATATTAAAAGCCAGAGTTCAGAATAAATGAATGTGTTCAGACATTCCAAACCGAATGCATACACATCTATGAATTATATATTTTTTAAATATCAGCATTCCAAAAGAGACTGCGATCACACAATACTAGCACCTGTTTATTACTTACCAGATGTCTTAATGCCTCAGTGCATTACCTTTTGTAGCAACATTTGTTGTTCTGTACTGTCATCTTTTCCTTAAGGAGAGCTACCGTGGTGTAGCGGTTTGAGTGTTGGACTACGACTCTGGAAACCAGCTCGGCCATGTAAACCCATTGAGCTTGGGCATGTCACACACTCTCAGCCTCAGAAAAAGGCAATGACAAACCTCTGAACAAATCTTGCCAAGAAAACCTCATGAAAACCTTATGGCCTTAGGTTTGCCATAAGTTGCCAGTGACTTGAAGGCATGCAGCAAGACAACATACTCCCTGACTCCCAGAAATTGTCATGCTTATGATAGACCTCTGTTGCTGCTGCTGTTGCTGCTTCTTACATGAAGAAGGAAGGGAATTCAGAGGATGAAGAAGCTGATCTCAGCTCACAGCAGGGAAGAAATGAGAGGTCACTCTCCTTTTCCTACAACCCCCCAGCCCAGACTAGCGGTATCCCCATTGACCCCCATCCTTACTCTGCTCTCCATCATAAAAAGCAACAGCTGCCACTGCCCCCACCTGAGAAGTAGTATTGGGTTGAAGTGCAAATGGCCCTTGCACCATCAAAAAACGAGACATGCATGCACACACAACCATGTCACATGTGCATGTATGTAACTAACAGGATGCTGCCCTAACTCTCCAATAGATCCCTTCAGTATTTGCCACAGAGAGTCACAATTGCTCGCTTTATTGGACCCCCAACTCCTAGACTTCTCTAGGAAGCATGACCAATTTAATAAATTGTGATTCTGGGAATGACACTTTAAAAAAAAGTATCTTTCTCAAGCCCTGCTATACATGCTTATGACATAAATTATACTTAAAGTTATATTAAAGCTGGCACATCCATATGGGAAGAAGTGCTAACAAATGCAGACTGACTGCAGAGTAAGCATGTACAGGATTGGACTTCATCCAGGGGCTGACGTTAAGATGTTCCTACTGAGATTGAGCATGTTTAGTCCAAAAGTCATTCCTGAAATTCTTGTGCTGCAGTCCTCAGAAGGGCACTCCACCACAGAATGTTAAGGACCATGACAAACTACAAATCCCACAATTCTATAGGATGGCGTCATGACGGTTAAAGTGGTCTCAAACTGATGTAACTGTGCTGTGTAGATGCACTCTTAAGACTCTGCTAATTCTGAATAAGATAAGAAAAAAATGCCAAATCTGGATTTTTCACATTGCATGCACAGTATGTTACCCAGCATGATGCAGTGGTTTGAACATTGGACTCAGAGACCAAGGTTTGAATCCCCACCCAGCCACAGAAGCCCCCAGGTGACCTTGGAAAAGTCACACTCTCTCAACCTGACAGGAGGGCAACGGCAAACCTCTGAAGAAATCTTGCCAAGAAAAATCGCATAATAGGTTCATCTCAAAGTTGCAAGAAGATGGAAATGACTTGAAGACACACAACACACACACACCATTCAGAAACATGGCTATGTAACTCCATCTACTAATTCCTTAATAAGGAAAGCAAAAGCAAACAGCAGAATAATAAGCAGAAACATGCTTCCATATGTGTTATCCTGGGGAGGCCCAAGCAAGAATGGTCTCTCTAAGGCAACATTAATGTACAGAAATGGCTAGCAGGAAAATGTACACATTTTGCAGTGCAAATATCATGATCAGCATTCCATATCAACTACTTTTTTTGCACTGTTGGTGGACATGCAAACATGCCAAAAAAAAAAAATATTTTTTTTTTTTGGATGATGATCAATGATGCAATTAGTCGTATTTTGAAGGTGAAACTATAGATGAAACCAGAATTCTATCTTCTGGGGATGTTTGAAGACAACTTATAAAAGGAATTTGGAAAAATCTTATACTATATGGTTACACTTGCAATGATTATATTTGCGCAAAATTGGAAAAATTAAAATATCCCAAAACAGGAAGATTGGATATTTAAGATATATGATGCAATAGAAATGGACAAATTAACTCAATTAAATAGAATTTGCTAAAGAAATTTAATAAAGTATGGCCACTGGTACTAAACCTTTTAAAAAAGCAATGGGGTATATAGCAAAAATAAGTTTTTCAGAATAGATGAAAATTAAGTAATAAGAATTTGAAAAGGGTAAATCATTCAGTATAAGAGGAATTTAACTAAGGATGATGATAAAATGTACCTTTAGGTATTTAGGTATTTATAGGCACAGATAATGAACTACTCATTTCAAAAATAAAAGTAAAACTCAAGAAGAGAACAAAACCAGTCATCATACCAAAATACAATTTAAACAACATTTCCACAGAAATCATTGACAGTATAAGGAACAGATTTGCAGTACCAAGTATAATAGATTGTGAACCGGAAGAGCTTTGGTCTGAAGCCAGGGGCATAATAAAAGAAGAATGCATAAAGATACTTCCAACAGATAAATGGAAAGTGAAGAAACCATGGATGAAGATAAAATGCTACAAGCAATAAAGGAAATAAAAGAAACAAAACAAAAAGGAGATGGCAATAAACTAAGAACCATGAATGCAACAGTACAGCGACTAGTGTGAAAAGATAAGGAAAACTATTACAAGGACAAATGTAGAGAAATAGAAGACAACAAAAAGGGAAGAATGAGAGACCGATTCCACAAGATTCAAGACATCAAGGGAAAGTTCAAACCAAGGACCTGGATACTCTACGACAATAAAAATAACATAATTCAAGACCAGGAAGGAATAAAAAGACATTAGATGCAATACACAGAAGAACTACACAAAAGAGATGACAAAATGAAGGACACATGGAGTGAAGAGCCACATAAAGATGAATCCCAAATTCTAAAAACTGAGGTGGAAGCTGCAATAAAAGAAATGGCAAAAAACAAGACTCCAGGAACAAATTATATACCAATAGAACTGTTGCAATCCACACTGACAGAGTCAATTCTAGTGGTAACCAACATATATAAAGATAGGAAAGACAAAACGATGGCCATCAGATTGGAAGCAATCAAGATACATCCCCAGCTATAAATAAATAAATAAAAAGGAGACACAAGAGGCTGCAGCAACTATAGGACCATAACACTAATCTCCCATGCAAGCAAAATTATGCTCAAAATTCTGCAACATAGGCTCCAACCATAAATGGAGAGAGAAATCCCAGAGGTCCAAGCAGGGTACATGAAAGGAAGGGGCACAAGGGACCACACTGCAAACATACGATGGCTAAGGGAGCATAGATGGGAGTTCCAAAAGAAAATCAGCATGTGCTTTAAAGACTATAGCAAAACCTTTGACTGCATAATCATGAAAGGCTATGGCAGGGGTAGGCAACCTTTTTGAGCTGGCGGGCGGGTTGCTGTCCCTCAGACAATTGGGGGGCCAAAGCACCAAAAGTAAATAAATAAATAAATAAATATAAATATTTTTTTAAAAAAAATGAAAAAAAATGAAAAAATATGCATGTACACTCTCTCAGCCCCAGAAAAGCCATGGCAAAACCCCTGTGGAAATTTTGCCAAGAAAACCCCAAGGACAAGTAGTAATAACAATAATCAATATCATCATGGCGGGTGGCAGTGGCGGCGGCAGCAGGACCGGCCTGGGGCTGGTCCAAAGGCCTCGGGGGGGGGGCGCATCCGGCCCCTGGGCCTTAGGTTGCCTACTCCTGGGCTATGGAACACCATCAAAGACATGGGAGTGCCAACACATCTGATAGTCCTGATGAGGAATCTGAACTCAGGACAAGAGGCCACTGTCAGGACAGAACACGGAGAAACAGAATGGTTCCCAACTGGCAAAGGAATCAGACAAGGCGGCATCCTTTCACCCTACCGAGTCAACTTATATGCAGAACATATTGTAAATAAAGCAGGCTTAGACATGGAAGAAGGAGGAGTGGAAATAAGAGGAAGAAATATCAACATTCTGAGATATGCAGATGACACCATAAGACTAGCAGCAAACATCGCAGACCTGGAACGCCTAGTAAGGAAGATCAAAGAAGAAAGTGCCAAAGCAGGCTTAATGTTGAACATAAAGAAAACAAAAATAATGACCACAGAGAGTTTACACATATTCAAACTAGACAATGAGGAAATAGAAAAAGAGTTCTTATATCTGGGATCAAACATTGATCAGAATGGGGACTGCAGCCAGGGAATCATTAGAAGACTAAGAATAGGGAGAGTGGCTATGAAAGAACTAGAAAAGATCTTAAAATGCAAAGACATAACAACTGAACACAAAAGTGAGAATCATACAAGCCATTGTATTCCCTGTTACCATG
>CM034701.1:65235224-65249507 GCA_020142125.1 Phrynosoma platyrhinos | reverse complement strand
CAAAGGCCCACTGTAAGACCAAATAAATCCATCATGAAAATTGGCAGCCTGAGGTCTTACTGGCATCATAGAGCAAAACTACATAGGAACCAACTTCTGATGAGATGTTCAGAGGACTGCACTGTTAAGTGTGCTATGAATCTGATGCTTATTGTCTCAAGTGATACACAGTGAATATAGTTCAGCCAGAAAACAATCCGGTTACCTCATTTGTGGGTCCATTTGGAATACCTTTCCATATTAAGAGAAGCAACCACAGAAAACAAATGCATGTGCTTTATCAGCTCCCTGCAAGAACCTTAAATATAGTTGTACTCAATGTCAAGCTGGAACATGCAGCTGAGCTGCAACGTATTAGGAAACTACAATAGATGCGAATCTCTCATTTCATACAGAATCTTCCATGTTTGTTCCAAAATTAAGTGCTTTCTCAAAGGAGGCTGTATATTACAAGAGCAACAGGCAAGCTTTTAAGCATGCTGAGCCATGCATTTCAAAGACTGTGATGTTTGTTTATCTTTAGCAGGAAAGGGGTTAAATTTTAATCATGCCTATTAAATCTAAATTTAACATAAGTAGTTAGGCTGACATACAGACATTTTTCAGGTGTGCTACAGATTACTAAAATAATAGAGGTTTTTGCAAGTGAACTAGTAGATATTGTGGGCAAAACTCTAACCTTCTCTCATCCAAGGGGACATAAAGGAGAGAGAGAAAAAGAATTCATAGCTTTGTTGACTTTATTGACGATGCAATGGAGTCTGAAGCTACTCTACACTACTACTCCTCAGTGGTGGTCCTTTGACCGCTCCTGGTTCATGAACTATTGGCTGATGGTCCATAGTGAGTTTCCAGGAGCAAAAGACAAATCTCTAGCCAATGGGCACAAATACAGCACTGGTTTCTGGCACATTGGAGTGTGCGTGGAAATCCTGCCATTTCATCAAGTTGCTTAAGCAGCACTGCTCTAGAAACCAGAAAATGTAGACTAATGACAAAATAATAATAAACACAACAAAATATGTATGAACTGGAAAGCAGTGTGGTGTATGGTTTGAGCATAGGACCTGGACTCTGGAGATCAAGATGTGATTACCTGCTCCACCATGGAAACCCACTGGGTGACTCTAGCCAGGTCACACACTCTCAGCCCCAGAAAGTGCAGTGATAGGCTTGCCTGAGAGTTGCCATAAGTCATAAACAACTTGAATGGACACCACGACAAATGTATGAACTGTAATATAAGCAAAAGTCTAAGCCATGGAAGTTAAGACTCCAAGGCAAAGAAGACATTTAAAGATGTGGCTAAGCAATTCAAAGATATGTATGTTACATGGGGCGATCAAGATGACACAAACAATTTTCTAGCCAGGATTGGAGTTGAGTACATTCTAGCAGTCTTCAGATTTTTCAGGCCTTAGGCTAAGTATGCATTTTGACCCCACCTTTTAAAAAAAGAAATCTGTACAGTGGTACTGTGAGCATTGTGCATCTCATCTCAGGTTGGGCTATGACACAGTTGTAGATTCAGAACCAACAGCTGAAGGCCAATATTCTTGACGACAAGAGCCTGGTTCTTTCCTATTTCTTTCTTTCTAACTATTCAAATCAACTCATATGTTTTATGTGAAGGATGAGGAAGACAGGAAATGCTGGCTTCACCTTCAAATCTCTGCTTGGGCCTGAAACTGACCTGAGAACAGTTACGTTTTTGGAATACAACTCCCAGAATCCCTCTGGATATGCTGCTGGGGGGGTTCTGAATGCCGTAGTATTTCCAACTTTGTGAATACAACCAAAGCAGCTTCATTTATATACCGCTTCATATTGCGCATGGGATGTCTAAGCGGTTTACAACTGTGAGCTGATTGCCCCCCAACAAGCTGGATACTCATTTTAGCGACCTCGGAAGGATGCAGGCCTGAGTCGAGCCTCAGCCCTGGCTGGTATTGAACTCGCAACCTTGTGGTCTATGAGTGAGTGGCTGCAGTACAGGCATTGGTTGCACTAGAATTCCCATCACATGTACTGTTCCCATTTGCCCAAATCCACACTGTTCTCATACTAAACCTGTGAAACAGGGACCAACCTGTGCAGGGGATTTAAGACAGTAGGTACAATTGCACTCCCTCACCCCAACATATGGACTACCTATGAAAGGAAGGTATGAGCCAGCAAGCAGTAAAGATAATACAGTTCCACTCCCCTCTCCCAAATGAACCAACTACAACTAAGTCCCAATAAAAACAATAAAATGGGACTTAAAAATCAAGACTTGCAATGGATGATTTCCTATTTTTTCAAATAGGAGATAGTTGTGACTAATTTGACTGGACTATGCTCTTAAAGCTGGTACATATCAGAATCAGCCCCCATAAAGATGTATTTTCCATCCTGTTATGATCACACACTAAGCAATTTTATGTCACCTATTGCAAAGCTTAACTGATGAAGAGACTTATTGAAACATTATTAATATTATTATTTATGTATCATCAGACATTTTAAAAGTAATGCTTATAGAGGACATTCTTTTCTTTCTATAACCACAAAATAAAGTCCAAAGTGCTCTGTGCCAGACTGTGATTACAATGAGAAGACAATCAATCACCTATCCTGAAATAATCTTTTTGCAAGTGATATCTTTTTACTTTGAGAAAGTACTCTCTGCCTTCTCAGGGCCAGAAAATCTATTTCATACCAGGCACGGAGAGCTTCCATTTTCCAAGGCAGTCTTCTATTTGCTAACAGGTTGTAGTGACATGCTTCCTTCTCTCCCAGTACTTTAGTCCACATTTATTTTAACACCAAAAAATATGAAAAAGCCTATGAGTCTGACAATTGAAATATGCAACTCAATGCGTTTATATTTTGATGACTGCAGTTCTAGATCTGCACATCCTGGAATGGTCATCCACAATCCAGTCTCATCCTTAATACCTTGAGAATTCACAATTTTCTTGCCCAAAAGGCTACTGAGTATCTTAGCCAATATTTAGACCAAGGATGGATGATATGGGTCTCCCTAGAATTTGTCAGATTCCAACTCCCATTATTCCAAACCACAGGCTATGCTGGCATGGGCTGATGAGAATCCAGTCTGACAAAATCTGGAGGGTCATGCATTCCCCAACCTTGCCTTAGATTTTAATTTTAAAATATCCAGGAGCATATTAGTCGTTCTATCTGCATCTGGTTCAACCTCTTCTAGGTTTCCATTGTTGAAGTGTCCTGTGCTACCACCTCCTGAAACTGATACCCTTCCATCTAGGCTGATATGGTCATACTCTCCCCACAACTTAAGAAGCAACTTGTAAATTCTACAATTATTTATAATATACACAAGGATTCTGAGTATTAATGTACTGTCTACAGGGAAGCCCTGGGCAAGTTCAGCACTGTCTTTACCAGTTTCAATTTGCTTTTCTCAATGTATTTGACATCCTCAATTTTTAAGATATGGGATCAACATGGTGTTAACAGCAAACACTCTGAACAAAAGCTCTTCCCTCTCTTGGCTAGTCCACCAAGAGCATTTGCATTTAGGAATGAACAAATTCATGAAATATGTGTTCTGAAATCAATCAAATTATCCTCAGTATTTTCAGACAGTCTTTCATAATCATCCTTTTTTTAAAAAAGGGGGAAAACCCACAATCTTTTAAAACTTTTCAAATAATTACATTTCCTGGGATAGTTATTATTTTTTGTGATATTTAAAAAGGACTGGATATGAGATAAAAAGAAATAAGTACCATACACTTGGCTCTCTACATTTGCAGCTTTGACTTTTGTGGATTTGATGAACTGCAGATTTGATTAACATGTTCTCTCTAGGAATCATTAGGTCCTCCAAAGAAATTCTGCTGGAAGTTCACCATTGAGTTGCGCTGGAGGACCTAGAGATTCCTAGAGAAAACACATCTCTAGGCATTTGTAGGCCCTCCAGCATGATTCTATGGTAAAAGTCTGGCAGATGTTGACCACAGAGTTCTGCTGGAGGACCTAGCAATCCCTAGAAAGGTGATCTCCCAGGTTAAAAAGTTAGTACGGTAGTTTTTTATTTGCAGTTTTCCCATTTTCACAGAATTCCAGCAAATGTGGAGGGCCTATACTGTAAGGCCAGTCCTGAGAGCCAGTGTGGCGTAGTGGTTTGAGAGTTGGACTACAACTTTGAAGATCAGGGTTCAATTCCTTTATAAAACCCACAGGGTGACCTTGGGCAAGTCACACTCTCTCAGCTTCAGGGGAAGGCAATGACAAACCTCTTCTGAACAAATCTTGCCAAGAAAACCCCATGATAGGTTTGCCTGAGGGTTGCAAGAAGCCAGAAATGACTAGAAGGCACACAACAAGACCAAGCCCAGTCTTTTGAGAGGTCAGAGTAACACAACATCATGGGGCAAGTCATCCTCTGCATCATCTTCTTGGTATATATTTTACAGTAGCTGTGATAGTTGATTACGTAGCCACATGACGCAAAGTTAGACCACTGGTTCTTCTAATCCAGGGGTAGGCAACCTTTCCCCTTTAAGGGCCGAGGGACTTCAGCTCCCAGAATCCCAGGAACTACTGGCCAACATGGGACTATTGGCCAACATGACTGAGGCTTCTGGGAGCTGAAGTTCCTCGGCCCTTAAAGGGGAAAGGTTGCCTACCCCTGTTCTAATCTAACCCATAATCTAACTACACAAATTGTCAGTGGCCCTTCAATGTCTTAGGCAGACATCTATCCCAAATCCATTAACTCAAGATCTTTTTCATTTACAATGCCAAGGATGATGCTTGTATAAGCAAGAATTTGCTCTACCAGACCTAGAAGCATCTCAGTAGTTCAGCTCTCATCAACAGCCTGCACTTCCATTTGTGTGTAACACTAACTATTGTGAGCTCGCTATGGCATTTTTAACATTCAACAATGAAGGCCAGCTCTAACCCTGAATTACTATTGGCTATACAATGCTGGGTTTTTAAGAAATCTCTGAAAAGATTGTGCTCCCCAGTCATCCTAGAGAGAGGGGTCACTGATCACCACCAGACTTTCTTGGACACCTACTTGCTGCAGAAAATAAACACTTGTATGATTGGACAGAGAGAAAAGATAGACTAATTGTAGCCCTAACTAAAAGAACTGAGACGGTCAATGAGTGTTGCATAAAACAAAACGTGGGAAGGAGGAAAATAAAGCAGTCAAAGTAAACATTATAGATTCCTGAAGTTGCACAGGAAAATCCTTGAAGTGACTTGCATTAACATCCAGATGCCTCGGCTGATCTCTTTCACATTTGCATTTCCAGGCTTATTATTGTGATTATTGGCGAACCCAAGGCAGGGTGGTTTGAATCAAAGGAAAACTGAATTCCATTCCATAATCAGGTACTGAAGCAGTCATTTATAAATAAAGTGATTCATAAAATTTTGGTTTCCTTTAAAAAAATATAAATTTCAAGGTCACACTTTTTCTTTTACAATCCACCAGTTCCAGCCGCTCTGTGCCAACATAGCGAGGAAAGATGTGGAAGCAAGGCAGCTGGAGTCTTTTTTCAGTGAGGAACATTGCAGGGAATTGACAGAAACATATCCCAAGGGTTCGAGACTTTGGCCTTGACTGCTGTGGGGCCTTTGCTAGACCTCCCCATCTTCGTCTGAGCTGCTGCTGTTGCTACTGCTCCCACTACTGCTCCCACTGCTCTCCTCATGCTGAGCCTTTTCCTGAGCTGCCAATGCTGCTGCTGCCGCGGCTGCCGCCTCTGCCTCTTCCTTCTCTCGCTGCTTTAGAGCAGCCGCCTTTTTCTCCTGCTCGGCGTGGCTTTTCATGTGAGCGCTGCGGCTTTTCACCTTGTAGAAGATTCTGTGGGAACATGCATTACGGACCCAAAAGCAGTTTACACTAATGGCATTGGTTTATATTCATTTATATACATGCATTTTAAAAACCCCATTGGGCTTAGCTAAGTTCACCTAAAATAACACTTTGGATCACAGCCACATGCCATTTAAATATTATTAAGTGTTAATCTGGCTCCAGCAAAGGATGTCATTCAAGACCACCTTTAACTGGCCCAGGAGTCAGGGAGAAATGATCTCATTGCAACAGTGGGCCATTTCACATTTAGAGGGAGGAGTGGAATTTCCTCTTCTTGGGCAGCTCTATCAAATATATTGGAGACAGGTAGGGACCAGGCAGAGCCAATGCCACGTTGCATCTTACAAAACAAACTGTGCAAACAACTTCCACAAATTAGCGGGCTGAGCTCTGCTTAGTATTTTCATCCTTGCCCAGCAGTGCTAAAAGGCAGCTATCTACCCAAGGAACACTCTTTACTTTGCTACCTTCCTTTAAAAAAACTCTTAACTTTTTGTCTTAAAAACCCCCAAACACAATTAGGACATTTCAAAAGCTCTATTAAGCAATATCAGTTTGCATTCATTTTGTCTTCCTAGAGCAAGGTTCCATTTTCTGAACAGCAATGAACTGAGAACCTGGCAGGGAATGTCATGGAATCAGGCCTTAAAACTGTTCATGCCTACAGTCTGTTTATTCTGTATCATCCCAATGACCTTACTTTATGGGAGAGAGCGCTTGTGTGTGTGTGGGTACTCTTTGCTAACACTGTGCAGGTTTGAACTGAATGGTCACTTCTCTGCAAACACACCTGGGAATTTAAATTTAAGAAAAATATACATTAAAAACTCATTACAGTTCTAGTGGTCAAATATTTCTTGATTACTTTTGATATCTGATATCAGTTTAAATATTCTGCACACATTCGCTTATTTTATCTCAAATAACTGATTTCCTTGTCACTGTTAGTTAACCTTCATCCATTTCTAGCCTTTTAGCTGGTTAGTGACTTTCAGTTCTCATGACTGATTTGCTTAATATCCTTTGTCAAGGAGATATTTTTCTCTCGTAAAATCCCTACTTGTGTATAGGTAGACACGTTTGGATACCCCCTTAAGATTATATTCACAATTCCTTTGGAAACAACTGCTAGAACTAAGAACTCAGGAAAACCCACTACTCTGTTTCCACTCTCCAACTGATGAGAACATAACACTGAGTACTAACAAACAGAGAGTTCGGTTTTGACCATCTAAGTACCACTGCCTCAGTTTATAAATACATTGGACAGAGATTTCACTTTCTTAATTTAATCATTTTGAATATTAGGTAGGCTCATGTTCAGTGGGTTTCTAAAAGTCTAGCGGAGAAGCTTCTAATCTAACATTCCCTGTAGGCAACATTTCTTTCTCATTCTAGTTCCAATTAACTGAGTGAGACATGAAGTATGTATAAATTGAACCAAGGCCAATGGATCTTTAATGATCATAATAATAAGCTACTTGTTGAGCCCTGCACTGGCATTACAGTAAAAATAAAAATTAATTAGTTAGGTTTCTGTTGAACTACTCCTTCAAGACATTCCTGAAACATTTTCCTGTCTCCACAGGAATTATTCCCCCAATGGAAGTAAAATATTGACAATTTCTGAGATAGGACATGACATGTTCGTGTCAGGAAGCACTATGTACAGAGAAAAATCAGTAACTACAGGAAGCAATTTATAACTGGAAAAATGTACAGCTGTTTCTTTTTAAAATACAGGAGATTTTTTAAAAAAAGAAATAATGGACACTTTTGCATTAAAAAAGTAAACCGAGCCATAGTGAGAGAGAAGTCTCTTTCTGATTACCTTGTTGCATAATGTTGTAGCATTTCCGTTCTCCCTCCAGAAGAGGATGGTCATAAAAGCATGCCTTTTGCCAAACAGATTTCTCCACTATGATAACAACCATCTCTCTTGGGAATAGAACAGAAGTGTTCTGAGGGCATGAAGAGAGGTAGGCAGAAAGCCACTTTTCTATCGCTGTGTCTTGGCTTACTTTTGTAATGTGATAAGATTCTAACACCTCCTGTGTTCCACACTTATTACTTCCTGTTGTACAGAAGGAGCACCAAAACTTTTCTTCACCAATTCAGAGTTCTTCCACTCTTACCTGCCACATTTTTTACATGGGTATTCCTCCTCTTGGCTCTGGGCTTTGTTGGCAACCTCCTGTTTGGGTTTTGGCTTTCTTTTTTTCTTCTGCACAGGAGGTGAAGTCTTACGATATTTCACGGGTGTTTCTTTTGTCCTCCTTGAGGTTCTACCTCTGGATTCTGCCCCTTTTGGAGCACCTGGATCCTGATGTCTTTCTGTAAGGAGGCTACTTGCCTTCATAGGAAGAGAGAATTATTATAAGTGAATGGCTTCCGACCAATAACCAGAGACATAGATTTACCAACAAAAAATCTAACATTTTCTAATTTTGCCCAGCTTGGAATTTTCCTTTTTCACATACTGGATCTCCCACAACTCCAGGAGTCATTTGGTGAAAAGCCTTTAAAGTGACTGTAAGTCATTAAACACTCACCTGGTCCTCTGTGTGTAGAGTTTGTGTAGGTTTGGGAAGCACAGAGTTGCTGTTCTTGTCATGCGACTCATCTCCCTCTACCACTTCCTCTTTTATAACCAATGCATTCTCCACTTCCACTTCATCATCCTCATCTTCAGTGTTTTCATAATCTTCATTATATGTTCTGGGAGGAAGAGTACGGGTAAGCCTATGGGAACTCTTTATGAAGATAGGAAAAAAGGAGGAGAGGAAGGTTAAAAATGGAAACGCAGCAACAAAGGAGTAAAGATGGGGAGGTCAGTGCCCTTTTGTGTTTTAGTTTGTTACTAATTAGTATTTTAATTTAGTTTCTTAGTACTGTATAAATAGTCTTAGGCTGCATCAGCACTGCAGAAATAATTCAAAGCTCTGGTGCCATAAACAAACTACAATTCCCACAGTTCCACAGCACTGAGCGATGGCAGTTAAAGTGGTGTCAAACTGGATTATTTCTACAGTGCAGATTCAGCCTCAGTGTACCTTAGTGTTGCATTTGTTTTAGTGTTAGTTATATCCTATGATAGGTTCGCCTTAGGGTCTCGATAAATCAGACATGACTTGAAGGCACACAACAACAACAAATATATACACATGTATTCTTACATATGTATATTACCTTTTTTTCTTTTGTTTTCATCTCTCATTGTTGTTGTTGTTGTTGTTGTTGTTGTTGTTGTGTGCCATCAATGGCAACCCTAAGGGAACCCTATCATGGAGGTTTTTTTGGCAAGTTTTTTCGGGGGTGGGTGGGTGGATATCATTGCCATCTTTGAGGCTGAGAGTGTGTGACTTGTCCAAGGTCACCCAGTAGGCTTCATGGCCAAGCTGGGCTTCAAACTCTGGTCTCCAGAGTTGCAGTCCAGTGCTCAAACCACTACACCATACTGACTTACTTTTTGTTTCTTTGACTATTTAGTACTTTTGCTGTGAATTGCACTGCTTTTGTTAAAAGATTTATTAAAAGTATATAAAAAGAAAAAAAGTTCGCTGTAGTAGTAATAGGGTTGTCAGAAAAATGGAGATGGCTTCTGTTCCTTTTATGGTTGTGCAGAAGAGATCATTTCAGCAGGTGTTACTTGCTACCCGTTTGTGGTGACAAGCAGCATCTGTAGAAATTCTCTCTTCTACCCGATCATTAAAGGTACTTAAACTGTCTCCAGTGTAATTTGGTGACCTTAAGTACAAGTAAGTTAAAAAAAAAACAACTAGGCCCCTTCACAATTATAGCACTATGAATCCATTTTAACTGGCATGGCAACATCCTATGGAATCCTTGGATTTGCCATTTAGGGGTACTAAATGGGTACTTAGTATTCTCATCCAGAGAGCTCTAGTGCCTCACCAAAAACTGCAAAACCCAGGATTCCACAGGATGCAGACATAGTGGTGGAATTAAAGTGCTACAATTATGTAGTGTGAAGGGCCCCATCACTTCAGTGCTGAGACATTAAGAGAAGACTCTGATTAAGTCCAACAACCAACACCATTTCAACAGCTCCTACTGACAAAATGCAATGATGTCTCTCAAATAAAGTTTTTAAAAATATACTACTTTTGGCTTTATTGTCTTCTGGGTAATTTTACGGGTATCCAACATGTTATTTTTATTGCCACCACCAACACCCAGCATGTTACCTTTATATCTACTTCAGCTTCATCTTTAACAGTTTTCTCACTGGCTGAATCAACATCCCCAAAGATTAAGGTCCCATTCCGACCTATTTTAACTTGCTTTTTATAAGTATAATAGAACTCCACGCACTGCGCCACGGTCTTGGTTTTTATCTAAAATATTTGATGGCGGGAGGGAAGGAAGGTCAATGGAGTGGAGGGAGAAATGAGAGAAAAGAAAGACAAATAAATTGCATACAACTCCACACAGTATATTCAGAGATATAGGCCACAACTCTGAGGACTGTTCCAGATCTATCTATCTTGAAACTGGAATACACTAGGTTTGAGGAACCATTTTCACCCTGGAGGCTATATTCCAACTTGAGAAGAGACAGTTTTGGGAAGGGTCACATTCTGGCAATGCACAGGCAAAAGGGTAGTGCTAGGCGATATAGACACAGCCAGATTTAATTTTTACCAATCTGTTCATTTCCCCACCAAACATACAAGGCACAGTTCAGTTACATGCAGCAGCCTTCCAGTTTTAGTTTGCCTCTCATCTCTAACTAGTGTTTGAAAAGGAAACACACATGTCCTATTCTTCTGTATTTTTTACAAGGATGAGAGGCTAAAATTAATTTCACCCCTCTTGCTTAAGTTTCCAGGCAGACCCAATAACTGGTACTTGGAGTATCTGCTAAATGATTCTGAGAAAAGTAAAACAGAAGCAGTGGCAAAGTTTTTCTTCTCTGCTATTAAAACACGTATGATTATGACCCAAGTAAAACAAACAGTCCCGTCTATTGTTCCTTAAATACCCATACAAATATCCACCTTCTTTCAGTGTTACATGGCTTGTATTATCTAATGTATCTGTGAGTGACTTTGTATATCTATATATGCATGTACATATGTGTGCATTACGAGTATGCTATGTATATTTGTCTTATAGTGTTATTTTAACATGTTTTATATGTTTTATATACATTTTGTTGCCTAATGGCCTGTTGGCTGAAATAAAGGTATGTTGTTGTTGTTGTTGTTGTTGTTGTTGTTGTTGTTGTTGTAAACACACATTTGGAGAGGACAAACATGAACAACATGAAGAATCCCCACATGCAGCATCTGGCCAAAATACTTGAGGCTCCCCACTCCTCTATGATCAGAGTAACCCGACCTGCATTGTTTTTCAAAACTTCCTGGATTTCAAAAAGTGCTTATCATGTGAAAGTAGGGTTGGCAGTGCTACTGCAGTTCTGTACCCAGTGCCAAGCATTTGACTATGCAGACACCTTCCTATGCTGAAATGGATGTAAGAAAATCCTTCATATAAGCTGATATTGGCTGGCCACATTTCAATGTCTGTATCTCAGCATAATAAATCAAGCATGTGTCCCACAAAACAAGCAGAAATTAGGCTAGTGGGTGAATGAGACAGGGCCTTTTCTGTAGCAGCACCTCAATAATGGAATTATTTTGTAAGGGGAACTGCCAGGTAGTACCAGTACTATTGAGTTTTAAACTCAATTATACTTTTTCACCAGGACTTTGGCTTTAAAAATTGTTCAGGGCTGTTCTTAATTTTTAATGATTTTATAGAGTTGCAAGTAACTGCAATTTGCTTTGAGGGCTCCCATTAGGCAAAAAGGTGACATGCAAATACTTTTAATAATCAAATAAGGTACAGATGAGCCTCCTTTACTACTTGCTTTATGAAAATAAGCAAATCTACCACCAGGAACTTTTTGATTGAACATAATTTATGGCTTAATCTACATCAGAAATTCAGCTTCACAATAAACCAGGATATTAAAAGGTGGTTTGAAACTGATGTAATACTTTATTCCAAAGCTATTAGCCATAGATTTCTGATTAAGACAAAACAGGTCTGTCACTCCCATTGCAAGGGACAGGGAGAATGGGCTGCACATGCACCCAAGCAGCTAATTTATATTTCACTTATAAAGCCAAACTATGGTAGCCTGAAATAACTCAGTAAAATAACCAATTTCAGTTTACTATTGCAGCATTACATAATGAAATAGCTCAACTCCAGTATGAAGTAAACACTCAAGTCAATTATTAAATGGCATGTGCATGGGGCTTGGGATGGGAGATCAATGTATTTGTAGTGCATTAGGAAAATGACAAACAACTCACAAGTTTCTGAACCAGGAAGAAGTCCTTCTTATAGATGGCAATTCCCTTATTGAACAGCTTTTTCTCAAGTACAGTCCACTTATCTGATCCTGAAAAGAAAGACAAGAGACAACAAACATTTTTATATATAACTCTATAAATATTAAAATACTATTGAGGAAGGTATCACCTGAAAGTCTCAGCTGATCTGTCTGGGTTATATTTAGTGCTACTACTCCTGTGTTACAGCTGTTCTGTCACTGACCGGGGGGGGGGGCAGAAATTTTTCCATTTCATATTTGGATTGTACCTTTGCTTTTTTCTTAAATTTAATCAACATTGAGGAATGCTATTGTCCTTACATTTCTACAAGTATTCAAATAAAAAGTCAAATCATACCAAGAGTGCTTTAATTTCCTTTTTCAAATATTTCAGATCAAATATCTGTGGAAACTTAGCAAAAAAATAATCATGCAGCATCCTTTTTAAAAAAGATTTTTTGTTCACCAAAGTCTCTTTCACACTACGTATTTGTAGCACCTTCCCACCACTTTAACTGCTATGGCTCCGTCTTGGGGATTTTTGGGATTTGTGCTTTTGCTAGGTATTTAGGATTTTATGTCGGAAAGATTTATTGCCTCACTAAATTAAATATTCCAAGATTCGGTATGGCAGTTAAGTGCTAATAATTCTCTTGAGTGTAAAAATGCTTTGTGTTATAAACTGAAAATTGTCTAATACAAATTTATCTAATGAACATAGAAAAACTCTCCAGTAGTTCTCAAAAACAAAACAAAACACATCAATAGGTATTTCATTGAGTTCTTATATATAAAAACATGCACATTCATACACTACCAAAGAACATTTTTTTAAAAAAAAATCACTTTAAAATTTATAGCCTTGGATACTCAAAACGCTGTTTTTTCAGAGACAGGCATGTCATCAAAATGATAGTGTGTGCTGTCCACAACTGAGACACTGTTAAATTTTATACACATAGTCCAAAACACTTTGATATTCGTACTGAACATTGTACTAAACAGAATATTTTATTGTTCCCTATGCCAAACATTTTACTCCTCAACATTTGGGGCCTAAAATGCAGCAACTCCTTTATGTAACCAGCCACTCTTTCAACAGACAGGAAGCCAGGCCAAATTGCACCCGCAATGGAATGGAGGAATGTGGGAATTCCTCTTCGCCCCCAGACTAACCTTGGAGGAAAGTAACTGACAGTGGCAGCTTGGTATTTATTCATATATGCTGACTGAAAGTCGCATTTACTATTACACTGTTATGAAACACACAAAACTGTAGGGTTACTGTATTAAAAAGAAGCAAATTATATATGAAGAAAGGGATGAAAAAGAATATACAAGATTGTTACTGCAAATGTAAGAATGTATATTTTTCTTGTATTTCACTTGTATATTATAAATAAATAAAAATTTAAATAAAGAAATTTGCATTTACTATTACACTGTTATGAAACACACAAAACTGTAGGGTTTCCGTATTTTGAAAAGTAAAAAAGAAAACAGGTTTATCAAAAGATTACATCAGACCACTTATCGCCATGCCATCTCTCACTTTAAATACCCCTACTATTATGAGATGTGGTCATTCCTACTAGAAATATTCCTAACCCTCACTGTACCTAAATAACAACCATCTCTTTCTCCTTCCCTGCCTCTTCTGACTGCTGCCTCACCAGCTCTACCAAGCCGCCCTGTTCCATCGCCCCCATGTAGCTGGAGGCTCTCTCTATTGCCTCACTTGGCTAGCAAACCTTTTCCCTCTGAGTCTATCTCCTTTTTCTCCCCCACCCAAGTTTCTGTCTGTCTCTGAGTATGCCATCACACCAGTCTCCATCCCATCTCAGTCCTTGGACTCTTCCCTCTCTTCTTTATCTATTGGGGACTCTGCTGACTCAGCTATGTCTTTATTTAACTCCACTCTTTCTTCAACTCTTGACAGCTTTGCCCCTGTATCTGTTCGCGTGTCCTCCTTTACGAACAAAAGGCCTCAGCCCTGGCTTACTCCCATAGTTCCTCCGGTCGTGCTCTCAAAAAAGTCCAGGGAGTGGGC
>CM034701.1:65216650-65228336 GCA_020142125.1 Phrynosoma platyrhinos | reverse complement strand
GGCTCCTTCCTGCCTCACACCTCTATCTTCCTCCTCCTCATACCCGGCACTCTTTATATCCGGAGTATAAGACGGCCCCCCTCACTTCAGCCCCAGATTTTTCAGGTTAAAAAGTCGTCTAATACGCCGGAAAATACGGTAAATAATTTAAGACAAAGAAGAGACTTCTATGGATCTAGCTTTCACAAGCATTTTCTGTTTATCCTTATTCTTTATTATGTTCTTATCTATCTATCTATTTATTTTATATGCCACCTTTCTTCCTTAATGGAATCCAAGGCAGATCACAGAAAGAAAATAAGGGATTGATGGTCCACACTGTCGATCATCCAGCAACTAGAGACTCAAATCTGTTATGCTTCCTTAAAATAGTTCATGATTTCCAATTCTTTACCATTCTCCTGGATAGATGCATTGGTTTCCAGTTCCTCCCATGGCTGCCACACCAGTTCCTCCTTGGCTTTGTCAGAAGCTGCCAAGGATCGATCTCTAAGAGGTGGGATTTCAGCTTGAAAGCGAGGGCCCACATTGATCCGTCTAGAAAAACAAATATACATTAAAAAGTGGCATACTCTGCAACACTGAAGAAATACCAGTAGGCCAAAACTAGCCATCTACTTTTTTAAAATAAATTACAGCTGAACCAGTGCTCTTGTTTGCAATGGGTAGTGACCATTTCAATGGCTACTTCATCCATTTAAATCACTAGTAAAAGTCTAGGCTTATATCCAGTTGCTAATCTCAACTAAAGCACACCCTTACTTGAATGAACTGCTGAATGGTAAGTCAAACTTTATGTAAATATTCCTTTCCTTCAATGAGATTGATTCTATTTGGGACTCGCAACTAGATCTAAGCCATAACTTCAAAATATAGTATTTTACTTTTATCTTCTTGGTCATCCAGTATATGTCAGTTAGAAGGCATGATGTTAAAAATGGAGAAGCAAGATTCAGAATCTGCCCACAAGAAGCACAACTGCAAGTCTACTTACTTACACAGAAAAATGCATGACAGCTAAGAATGGCACATTTCTTCACATACTCTTTTCACATTCCAAATGATATTTTAAGTTTTAATTAGGGAAACTTCAAACATCCAGCTCAACTATACAAATATGATCATGTCCCAAGTTTTGATATAGGATGTCAAGGAGGGGTACAGTAGCTGCAGTGTTGAACAAGGATGTGGAATTCAAATTTAAATCTGTTATGCTGGGTGAACTTGCTTTTTTTTTGTGGACAAGCATCAGCCTAACCTGCTGTACTTCATAGGGATGTCATGAGCTAAGAGAGATCTCAAAACTGCAACAAGGAATGGCATGATACAAAATTAACATATGACATCACAAGCTTTTAACAATGTACTTAAAAGGTATATAAAATTATTTGGCATGGAGCCTTTTCTGTTTGCTATGTTTCTGTAAACATATATGTATAAATATGTATGTATCTGAAGTGAGGTTGAAATTGGCCATGTACAGACAATAATCATTAAACAACTTTACACATAAGAAATGCAATACAAAATTACAATACTCTAAAGAGGTAACATTTTGTATTGTCAGTATGGTGGCTAAAATGGTGACAACACTGGTTTCTTCTGCACATGAAAGGATGGCTGTTAATTAAAACCTTTTAAATCCTACTAATTTACCTCTAAATGCTAATGCACATGGTTTTAAAACTGTTTTAATTGTTTAACCCTCTCATTAATGTGTTTAATATGTTTTTAGTCTATTTAAATTAGTTTCATTTTATTAACTCACTTATGTTCTTACTTGAATGCTGCCTTAAGATCTTTTGATACTGGGTGGGATATAATTTTTTTTTTTATATACACAGAACAGCAAAGCAACTATTTTTGCTCACTTAACTGATTAGAACAAGGCCTCTGCAAACAGGAAAAGAGGCCCCAGCTACATTTTCAAATACTTACGGCTCAATGCTGACAGGAGTACACTCTTCCATTACAGAAAGAACAGGAGGGGTGACCTCTGCACTATCTGCAAGGCAAAAGGATGCACTGTTAATTCATGTTTATATTCCTCTTAATGCTATACTAACTACCATTATTTTTGTACAGTGATATCTGTTGAGGAGGAGGGATGGTCGTAAAATAGACAGTATAACTTGGAAGTTTTTTTCACTACTTTCTAGCATCGTTTTCAAGTGCAACTATGATAAGTAGTTTCTACCACTATTTTCTGATTTAGGAAGTAATCAAAGCACAGTGCATGTACCCAACATGAACATACAGGCAGCACCTGGACCTATGAGTATTTTTCACATCTCTCAATCAAAATGGTTTTCCTTCAGCCTAGATACCCCAACTTTTCCAAACCCAAATGAGCAATGCACAGAAACTTACTTGATCTGAGCAGAGTCCTGTGTGCACTTTTAGGAGTTATGGGAGGTGGAACTGAGTTGCCACTGGCAGAAAGGATAGCATTGAAATAGAGTCCTGAACCCTCTCGTACAGGGCTCAATATTGGTGGGGGAGTGTAAGGAGGTAGCTCAAAGTTCCTGTCAGAAGGATGATCTGCCAAACGGACGGGCGAGCGTAAATGGCTCTGGTATGGGGTGATATTGGAATAGACAGGTGGAGCGATGAAAGTGCCAGCTTTGGGTGGGATGAAGAGAGGTTCTGGTCTGGGCCGTTGCTTTGGCTTCCGTGCAAAACCTTCTGCTTCTTCTTTTGAAGCTTCATTCTATAATAAAAAAGACACTGCTTTTGTTTTATATCATATCAAATGAATTGTCATGTTGTCCTCAAACTGTCTGTGCATTGTCCTCAAAACATGGGGTTCACAAATTACGTCCCTCCAATCTCTGATACCCTGGAGATTGAGAAGTGGACTAAGGCAGTGTGCTTGTCAGACACACAGGAAAAGATTTTCTTCCACATTGCTCCCAAACACTGAATTCCATTCCTCCTGGTTTTGCAAGTGACTCCACACTCTGTGTTAAGACACATCTTTTAAACTTGGCTTTTAAAACTGTTTCATGGTTTTAAATGTGCTTTCAGCTTCTGGTTTTGTACTCCAACTGCTTCAATTTCATTTTCTTAATTATCTGCACACCAAATTGGTTGGTTTTGGAAAAGTACCAGAAAAGTTCCTTAAATAAAAGTAACTGGAGACACATTTCAAGATGCTCAAAATATGGTTGCTTTATTAGTAATAAAGCCTAATATATTACAACCTGTGTGTACTCTCAAGGCCTTTTGCAGGGACTACTTAGAATCAAAGATCAGAAGTTTCTGGACCAGAAACTCTCACACTATTTACTGGACAAGTAGTTTTCACTTGGCCTTAAAAATACACACAGGCCAAAACATATTACCGTAGGTTTTAAAAACATACCCAGTATTTCCCCATGTTTACTGAAATCAGCTTTCCTAAAGTCTAGAAGGTGTGTCCAACTATGCTTGGCTTCCCCTTGGTGCAAAACCAAATACGACCAGCTTTACTTTTACACCATTATTTTTTAATCACTTGGTATACTTAAGCATAATGAAAGATTGACATGTAAGTTCATCCCGAGTGTAGCATCCATATAGGAAAAAGAATACATGCAGGAAAAGACCTTGAAAAACAGATGCAAAAAATAAAGTGCAGCTACTTATATTTGCTTTTTATGGTTTCTTCCTATGCTGAAGTGTTTTCCTTATTCAATGTGCCCAAGAGACCCTACAGAATAGATAAATCGCTTGTATAACTCAGAACAACTCACATATTCATGCCATAATCAACTCTGGTTGAAAGCACTCTTTTTGAAATGAAAACTATTAAAAATATCAAATTTCAAATATCAAAGAGGACTTCTCTATGATCTGCCTTTTTTCCATCTTTCCATTGTCAAAAGAGCCAGAGAGGGACTGCTTTGCCATTTTAGTACCAATTATGGATAGAAGCCAGTGTGACTTGTACATTAGCTATCAGGTAGCAGAAAAATCAGAAAGAGGAGTAAAATATCCTTTCAAGACTATCAAGACTTAGATTTTGGGGACTCAGGAACAGGACACAGACTCAAAACACTAAACAGAGAACCACTGTGGACAGTCGTAAGGAATTACTCATGACAGAATCCACAACACTACTATCAAGGATGAATACTTTTACTCTGCCACCTACAAATAAACCTCAACTATAAACTGTTTGCAAGACAACAGTCTTGCAGTTTGTTACAGTCAGAAAACAAGAATACTTGAATATGTAAACCATAATCTATGACAGAAAAATGCATATAGAATAAGTCAGAGATACACACACAAGAAGATTCACTTTACAAACGCAGAGTATTCATTTGTGCCACAAGCCCAGACTTTGGAAAAGTTATGTTCTTGCCCTACAACTCCTATAACCTGCTGGGGATTCTGAGATTTATAGTCCAAAGAATAACTTTTTTGAGTTCTGCTGATGCCCAGGATTCCAAACCCAGACTTACCTGAGCAGATGTGTCCATATTTAAATTGCGATTGGACCTTCTCCGGGTGACGATTACAGAAGGCTTGCTTTCTTGAACTCCCCGGTCATTGGTCATGAAGTGCTTGCCATCCTCACTCCTCTCCCTTCCAATCTCTTGAGGGTCCAATCTCCTCACAGGAACAGACACAGGAATGATAAGAGGCACTAAGCTGCTGTCCTCCCGGGCTCTCTTTGGGGCAGGTGACGAACTAGCGAACTCTACAACACTCCTGGGTGCAGCTGCAACTGCCTCACTATTGTTCTTCTCTTCTGTAGTTTCATGTTCCTTCAGACAAAAAGGCCACATGGCATTAAAGATACCTGACACAAGTTTTTTAGGAATGTGTGGATTGAAAATTAGGATTGAAACTTGGTGTTACTGCCTCCAAATAAAGGCGTAAAATAAACCTTCTTTTAAATCCCCAAAGGTATTAACATATGCTAGCAGGTGACATGATTATGAAATCAGGAGTTATCCCTGACAATTGTATTTACAAATTAGCAATGCTAAGACAGACAGTAGCTAATGTTTGCTTATAACAATGCTGTGCAACCATGGTGGGTCTGTGGGCCTATCTTCTGCTGCTGGGACCTTCCAGGGGCCACACAGATTGCCAAAACACAGAAACAAATGATAAAACCCTGGTAAGTGCCTAAAGGTCCACTTCATGTTAAAGTGAGGTCGTTCTTTTTTCTTTTAGTGTTGAACAATGCTCCTAAAACCTGTTTAAAGGGGGAATTGCAACTCCTTTGAGGTTTCCAGGAAAGGCAAATCATATTTTCTGTTTCTACAGAAAAAAAATTATTGTCTAGGGCAGGGGTAGGCAACCTTTCCCCTTTAAGGGCCGAGGGACTTCAGCTCCCAGAATCCCAGGAGCTATTGGCCAACATGGGACTATTGGCGAACATGGCTGAGGCTTCTGGGAGCTGAAGTCCCTCGGCCCTTAAAGGAGAAAGGTTGCCTACCCCTGGTCTAGGGACTATGGAAGAGTCAAGGGCTACTAAAGTACTATGGGGGGCCACACACAGTCCCAGGCAGATGCGTCACTAGGTGTGTGGGGGGTGCAGAACACACTGAGTGACTACTCAGAGGGAGGTGGCACCCGTTGTGCTGATGGGAACTGGCTGCCTTTTCCCACTCACTCAGCAGTTCTGCCAGACCTGGAAAAGCTGCAGAACAGCAGCAGCAGCACACTCCCAACAGTGGCTACCTGCTGGGAAGGGGCTATCTTCCGGGTCTAGTGGCTCTGCTGGTCGGGTGGAAAAGCGAGACTCCTCATAGTTAAGAAATAAGCAAAACTTTAAGATAATTTCAGAGTAAGAAGTGGAAATAAAATCATTACTCTTTTTTCTATATGGTTGGAACAAGTGTGCAAAACTTTGGAATAATATATTGGAAATATTTCATTAGAGCTTTATTGCACAAGAAAACAAAGCTAAAATGGAGCCAGAGAGTAGTGGCTTTCTCTATGCCTTACTACATGAGGGACACAGTTGTCAAAGTGAGTCTTTTTTTCTTGTCGGAAAAATCCGTTCAGCAGGAAGAGAACTGAGGTCCTATGACATAATGTGGTAAAGCATAGAGAACGCTGCTACTTTCTAACTCCATTTCCACTTTGTTTTCCCATGTGGTAAGGTTTATAATATAGTAAATTAAGGACTGGGTCAAACTTATCTGGTACATGGGTTCTATTCACTAAGGGGATTTTTGAGCATTCCCCATTTCACAAGGAAAACATCATACATGACAAATGTGTACAGATGAATAAGCAATTCCACATAAAAGAGTGACATGAACAGAGAATTTGCAAGAAGCAGTGAGTAAAACTTCATAGAAATCTTGTATCCACAAGCCCACTTCACATATACATTCAGGATGGAAAAGGTGTGGTCCTCCAGATGTTGTTAGATTGCAACTCCCAACAGGCCTAGCCAGCACAGCCAAGGGTGAGCAATACTGGGAGTTACAATTCAGCAATATCTGGAGGGCTACAGAATTCTAACTTCTTGAGCCTCACATTCTACATGCCAGAGATCAAGCAAACTACAGTAGCTCCATGATAGAGTCAAATAATAGATATGGTTAGGCTATTTGTCCAGCTCCGTACAACTGAAGGAATAAAGAAAAAAATGTAACAGACATTTTGGCTGTAGCAAGAGAAGGCATGGTTTCTAGGACCAGATGGCTAAATGTAAGCAGAAGTGGAGAAACAGCAACATTACTAATGGATTTTGAAGTAAATGGAGCTTAGTTTTGAAGTCATTGGAACACTGCACAGCATACATAATGTTACTTTGCCTTGGCTCTCAGATGTTCATAGTTTAACCATGGTACTCTCAGAGTTCAATTAGTGAAGACTTTAAAGAGACTTCTAAAACATTTCCAGTTTCACGATCAGATGAGAAGTATGTATGTGAGATTCCCACAAAGCCTCAACTCTTCAATTCTTCAAGCTGCTTGGCACTTGCTCCCATATCATTTAAGCCCAGCTCTTGGGTGATTCAACTGAGGGGAAATGATGAATCTGGAGGTCTGCATGATTACCACCCTGGTTTAGTGTTGGGATAGGACTTGGGAGATGCAGGCTCAATTCTCCATCAGAAATGTGAAGGCCTTGAAAGAAAAACTGAAAAAATGAGGTGAAAAAGCATTTCCCCTTTTTTTTCTGAAGTCTTTTCACCTCTGGGATTTTCTTTTAAAAACTGGATCATCAAGTATTTTCTTTTACAGTGATGACTGAGACAAAGTTTTCACATATTTATTGTCCCAAAATAATTTCTAAAAACTTTCTACATTTTATCTTGCTACATGGCTTGCTAGATGACTGCCAAATGTCCCAATAAATCCACTAGTCACAAAAGCATAATGCGATTTGCCAATAGATTTACACCTTTACTTCTCTGCAGTGTATTTTTGCTTTCTTTCTCTTTCTAAAAGAGTAAAAATTTAAAGGACTTTTTATGCTAGAGTGTGGAAATGTTACTTTTTTAAAAAACTACAATCTTCATGTCCACTGACTAGAGATTCTGGGGGTTGCTGTTTAAAATATTATTTTTAAGACTGGAATAAGTTTCCTAGCAGATAAATGAAGGATCAGGAATAACTGCAGACCTTTTAAAGATGTTTCATTCTGAGAATGGGGAACTTCTTTCAGCCCAAAGGCTAAATTCAATTTCAGAGACATCATCAGGGGGCCGCGGTCCAATGATGAACAAAGCCAAAGGGAAAAGAGTAGACCAAAATCACTAATGTATTTTCACTTAAAGCTTTTACTGCTAGTAACTAAGACTTGGGTGAGGCATTCAACTTTTTAGAATGGCTGTGAAACTACAAAATGATGACATCACCAGGAACGAAGCATGATCATATGGTAGGGTTGCCAAGTTTCCCTTATTATATAAAGAATGTCCTCTATTTTAAGGTCGGAAACTTTTCCCTATTATATAAACTGAACAAAATGCCAAAAAATCCTGTACATTAGGGTGTGGGCCCTTCATAAAGACATAAATGTATGCATCATGCAATTTATGAATGTGGACAATATATTAATTTTGTAAAGAAATGCATAGCTAAGTTAACGCCAATCAACGTTTTCATTTGCTATTTAAGCAAAAAACAAACTTGTTAATACCTGCTTCCTGATTGTCAGCCCTGCATGTTATGAATCTTGACTATCTCTTATTGTTTAAAAACCTGGTAACACTACAATTCAGGCAACCTCAGAGGTCCAGTTTGGGGCCCTAGAATTTGGCTTCAGGGTCTGATGCTCCCCACCTACTATATATAGTAGAGAAGCTAGGCCATGGTCCTATCCAAGAAACACCACTTACTGTGTCATTCTGAAGAGAGGCCAGCTCCACAGCCTTCTGAGCCAGGGTTAGCAAGTTGGCTTCTTGAGAAACACGTCGCCTTCTCCGTGTGCTCTGGATGACGCCACCTCTAACTCCAGCAAAGTCATTAGCCCTCTGGACAAGGCCTTCATTGATGGCCATCTGCTTTTCTGCTTCTCTGGCATTCTCGTATGTGCCCACTTTCTCCATGTCAGGTTGGCTTGGGTGACCTCCCACCAGCCGCTCCCCATGTTGCATCTCTCCTCTGTTTATCTGTGAGTAACCCTCCTTGTTGTGACTGAACGTTTCAGACTGATGCCGAAAATGGACATCCAGATGCTGTTGCGCTTGCCAGTGATGGGGCAACATGTTGCTGGTGTACTCCTCAGCCAGTTTTGATGCCAAGGCATCTTCTGCAGAAGATGCTGGCAGGATGCCTTCCTTGGAGAGTCTCCGTGATCTTCTTGGGAGAGGGATCTGGGCTTGGGGTAAGACAGTCTGTGGGTTATGTTCTGTTAGGGCCTTCAACAGCTCTTGGTTCCTCTCAGGAACAGAGTGGAATTGATGGGGAACCATATGATGCTGAGGAGGTGGTGCTGCTACATGAGTTTGTCCTACAGCAGCAGACTGCTGAAGGCCAAAGGCTTGTGAAGATGTCTGTTGTTGTTGTTGTTGTTGTTGTTGTTGTTGTTGTTGTTGTTGTTGCTGATGCTGCTGATGGTGGTGGTGATGCTGCTGCTGTGGATAGAAATTTTCAAACAGCTGTAGCTGTGGAAGAGCTTGTTGCTTTTGTTGGGTGGTAAAGGCTGGGCTGGAAGAAGTGGGAGGTTGCTGAAAGACATGCAAAAGTTCAGGGAGTCCCTGCTTTTGGCCCTGATGGCCAAAGGCAAGCTGGAAAGGCTGCAAAGGAAGGGCCTGGTTCTGATTCTGTTGTTGTTGCTTCTGCATTTGCTGATAGGAATTCATCTGGGCTTGCTGACAGGCCAACGCTTGCTGTTCTAGCTGAACTTTTTGAGACATCATCTGCTGGACAGCATCTCCATACATGTTCAGCTGTGACACCATAGCACCTTTCTCCCGGTTTCTTTTCAGAGTCTCTGGATGGCTGTAGAAACCTGGGATGCTGGTATTCGGGTGGCCCCCTTTCTGGCTGCCTCCTCCATAAACCATTCCATGAGTCCACCCTCCAGGCTGAGGAGGAGGCCAACTGGCCTCACTCCGTTCAGGCAACCGATTTCCCATCAAGGAATTCTGCCACTTGGCAGCAGCCAACTGCTGGGCAGTCATCCTGGCCTCAACTTGCTCTTGATAAACAGAATTCAGCAGAGCTGGGTTGCTGGGGACTCCGCTGAAGACTCCTGACTTGGAAAGCTCCATTGTTTGGGAAGCAGGCATATTCCCTATATGGCCATAGTATTGCCCTTCTTTCAGCTGTGGCTGTTGAGCTTCTTTCAGCAGGGCAGATTGCTCATTATAAAAGGTAATCCGCTTTCCAGCCCTCTTATTTGAAGACTTCTGCTGAGCCTGCAGACTCATGGTTAGTCTGTCCCTCAAAAGATGGGGATGATGGAGGAAATCAGACCAACAGCCAGCCCATTGCTAGTGTTCAAGGAGAAAGTGACGGGCAAATATAAAGATAGTCCAAAAGATGCCTCTCTCACTGGCCACTGGTCTAATACACTCAGAGATGCAAGTGACAGATTGTCAGGCTCTCAACTTTATACTGTGCAACTCAAAAGGAACTGGAGGTCCGTAAGAATCAGAACCTGCAACAGAAATAACAAAAGAATTGATTACAAAATGACAACCAAAATTTCAGTCAGTTCATCCACACCAGGAGTGGGGAAAGTATTCTGTATTTATTTATATTTGAATTTAATTGAGATCCCACCTTCCTCCCATAATGGGATCCAAATACTCCCCCAACTCGATTTTTGCAGCTGACAAAGACCTCCACTAATCCCTCAAAAGCATACCAAAGGCTAGTAACTTTTTCCGATGATTTTCACCCAAAGATTACCCCAAAATGTCCTCCAATATCTCTACTTTTCAATCTTGGTTGGGCCATAATGGCAACCAGAACTGAGATTACATCACTTCTGGTTGCCATTTTGGACAAAATATGGCCCATCAATAATAAGTATTTTGGGGCACAAACAGATGCAGGTTAGGGGTTGGTTGGGGAGAGGGGAGAAATTAGCCTTCATCTCACCACACAGTTGTCCATCCCTAATCCATACTCTTCAACAGCATGGAAAACATTTTGCCAGTTACAAGGTGTGCTCATCAACTTACCTCCATCTCCAGCCTCCCTCACCTGTAGCTGGTGGCCCTGCTGTCAGAGCATACTAAATCTGCTCCAAGTTTTAATCCAGACAATAAATGCGCCATCTAATGTGCAGAACTCTTATCTTCCCTCGACCCAACAAGTTTCCATACCTTAAATAATTTTTTTAAGATCTGGACTGGAGTAGATTCACAGCCTTACCAATATCAGAGCCACCAGGTGCCATTTTCTCCTGCCAACCTTCCTGCCTCTTCCTGTTTCATAACAGAATTATTTTGTCTACTGGATATTATTTACATTTCATGTAAATTATTTGTACAGCTTTTAGCTGGATTTCAACTTTTATGACAATAAGCTGAAACAAAATTGTTTCTTCTCAAATATTTTTTCTCTTTTATCCATTACTGTACCCCTTTGTAGCATAGTTTTATTCTGAAACAATCTCTCTTCCTTTCAATAAATAGATTTCAGGCCTTGTTGGCCAAGAGTCAGAGTCTTCATTTCATCTTTTCACACAGTGAAGATAAATATGCTTATATTTTCTATTATACCAAGAGTACAAGGTGTATCTGACATCTCATCTTGCTTTAGCTTCTTTTCTCATTAGTACCAATTTCCCAAGCCAGCATGGTATAGCGCAGGGGTCGGCAACCTACGGCCCGCAGGCTGCACCTGGCCCATGGACCCACGCTGCTGCACATGTCGTGGCCGCCATTTTGGAAAACAAAATGGCGGCCACAACTCATTTGCGCATGCGCAGTACTCCTGCACATGTGCGAACAAGCTGTGGCCGCCATTTTGGAAAACAAAATGGTGGCCGCAACACGTGCAGCAGCAGCGTGGCCAAAATGGCACCTCGGAGGAGCCCCGCGGTGGAACTGGGCCTCTCAGAGGCCCGCCATCGCCAAGGGAAGCCTCCTGGGGGGGCACCCACGACACGGGGGGCCATGCCATTTGTTTTTCAAAATGGCAGGCGCGCACGCACCTGCGCACATGGGAGGACGCGTGCGTAAGCACAAACCGCCCCCCAGCGCCATTTCCCCTCCTAGGCCGTCGGCAAAAAAGGTTGCCGAGCCCTGGTATAGTGGTTCAAGCATTGG
>CM034701.1:65185735-65203115 GCA_020142125.1 Phrynosoma platyrhinos | reverse complement strand
TCAAGCTCCCATTTGATTATGGATGAATTCCTAACAGCAGCTCCATGTTATGAGCACCTACACGAATAAGCTAAACAAGAGGAAAGCTAACCAAACCAGTTAATAAATGTCTGAGCCTTCCTGTAGATTTTATCAGCTGCAATATTACTGTCCCAAAATATTAACTTTATAGTATAAAGGCTACCTTTTTATTCATGGTGTGATCAAAATATGGTATGTGGCCTTAACAAAATAGCCTTGGGAAAGCTCACAAGTCGGCGCGTGGTTGTTCTTGTCTTGTGTAGGTTGGTCCACATCATGAAACTGCCATCTTTTGTGACAGATGCTGCTGAGAGCTATGGAATTAAGGCTAAGCATGCGCATGTATGAGTGTGTTAACTAAAACTTGGCAGAAGCTGGCCTCCAACCACATGGTCACATCAGTCCAATTAATGAAATTCCACCAATACAAGCCTTCTGAATAGGAAGCGTGATTAAAATTCCTGCAGGCTGCCAGCTGCAACCAGCATTTTCCCTCCCACTCACAACCTACTACTCCCTGAAGTGGGAAATGACATCGGCTAAGCACTCCTACACATGCAGATGGGGGAGGAGAACAGTCTTCTATGGAGGATTGCCTCTCATAGAATTAATGGAAGTGCATTTAGTTCAACTTGCTGCCTTACAAGACTACATAGCTAAAACATTTCAAAAAGATGCTCATCCATCCTCTGCTTAAAGGCTTCCAATGACAGAGAGTCCATCTCATTCCAAGGCAGTCTAACCCATTGTTGAAAAGCTTTCAGGCTGTATCCACACTGCAGAAATCATCCAGTTTGACATCACTTTAATTGCCATGGATCAATTCTATACAATTCTGGGAAATGCAGTTTGTTGTGGCACCAGAGCTCTGACAGTGAAAGCTACATGTCTCACAAAGCTACAGTTGCCAGAATTCCATAGCATTGGGCTAGTTAGTTAATGTGGTGTCACACTGGATTATTTCTGCAGTGTGGATGCAGCTTTACTGTCACAAATGTCTCCCCAGTGTTTAGGTGGAATCCTCGTTCCTGCAATTTGAATCCACTGATTCATATCCTGGTCCCTGGAATAGTTGAAGACAAGTTTTCTCCATCTTCTACACATTAACAAGTTTTTAATTGCCATCAAGTCTACTTCAACTTATGACAATCCTATGAATGAGAGACCTCTGCTCTGGTGTCACAATGAACTACAGTTCCCAGAATTTCAAAGCTTTGAGCCATGGCAGCTAAAGTGGTGTCAAACTGGATAATTTCTGCCATGCGGATGCAGCCTGAGTCTATATCATCATCATCCCTGTTCAGGTCTAGCAGACTCAGAGCCATGGCTTCCTTTATTAAAGCTATCCATCTGGAATGTGGTCTTCCTCTTTTCCTACTGCCTTCTACCTTGCCAAGCATTTTTGCCTTTTCTAGGGAATTAAGTCTTCTCATGATATGTCAGTCTTGGCTTCTAGGAAGAGTTGAGGCTTGATTTATTTAGAACCCATTGGTTTGACTTTTTAGCAGTCCACAGTATCTGCAGAATTCTTCTCAAGCACCACATTTTAAATGAGTTTATTTTCTTCCTATCAGCTTTCTTCGCTGTCCAAGCTTTCAGAACCATACATAGAAATCAGAAATATGATGGCATGGATGATCCTGACTAGTATTCAAGATATATCTTTACACTTCAGAATCTTATCTAGTTCCTTTATAGCTGCCTTTATCTTCTTCCAATTTCTTGACTGCAGTTTCTATTCTGATTAATGATTGAGCCAAGGTATAAAAAATCTTGAACTATTTCAATGTCTTTCTCATCTACTTTAAAGTGATTAGTATTTTTGTTTTCTAAATGTTCAATTGTATAACTGCCCTTGCACTTTATTCCTTGACATTCTTGAGCAATCGTTCGAAGTCTGTGCTATTTTCAGCTAGTAGTATGGTGTCATCTGCATTTCTTAAATTGTTGTTGTTCCTTTCTCAAGTTTTCATGCTCCTTATCTCTGAATCTAATCCTGCTTTACATATGATATTTTCAGCATACAGGTTAAACACATAGGTGATTAAATGAAGCCGTGTTTGACCTCCTTGCCAATGGGAAACCATTTTTGTTTCTCCATATTCTGTCCTGGCAGTAGCCTATTGTCTTGAGTGTAACTTATGCATCAGGGCAACCAGATGTCTATAATCTATAATTTATAAAGCACAGGTTGATTTTTTTTAATTCTTTGCTACACTCTATTAGACGTATGTTTCCAATGTGATCCCTAGTTCCACGTCCTTTCCTGAACCCAGACCGGACATCTGACATTTCTCTTTGCTTACATGGAAAACTAATTAAACTTTCATTGCCTGAGTAAAACATTGTGTAATTATCTGACTCAAAAAATGTCCCATTTCTGTCCACTTCAGTTCATTCACCCCAAGTATTACAATGTTCCTTTTCTTGCTCTACTATGTCTAGCTTCCCTATTTATGCTTTTCACATTCTATGTCCCTATGTGTTGTCAGCTTCGGACTTTCCTTTCATCTCTGAGCATGTCAACAACGAAAATTTTCAGCTTAAGTCCAGTTGCATCATTACCATGCCCTATGAGGAGCAACTTAGGGAACTGGGTATGTTTAGCCTGGAGAAGAGACGGTTAAGAGGTGATATGATAGCCCTGTTTAAATATTTGATGAGATGTCACACTGAGGATGGAGCAAGCTTGTTTTCTGCTGCTCCAGAGACTAGGACCCAAAACAATGGATGCAAGCTACAGGAGAAGCGATTCCACCTAAACACCAGGAGGAACTTCCTGATAGTAAGAACTGTTCAACAGTGGAATACACTCCCTCTGAATGTGTTGGAGTCTCCTTCTTTGGACATTTTTAAGCAGAGGTTGGATGGCCATCTGTCAGGGGTGCATTGATTGTGTCTTCCTGTATGACAGGGGATTGGACTTGATGGCCCTTGAAGTCTCATCCAGCTCTATGATTCTATGATTAGCCACAATTTACCAAAAGCGCACTATGTATGCACTAAGGAGAGAACATTTTTTGTGAATATGTTCCAACTCCTTTTTGGTTCCTCAACACAAATAAACAAAACCAAAACTGCAAACTCTTAGGGAGAGATTAACACATTTTTATCTGCCTTTGTATTTTACAGGTAAATTACCTCTGTTGGTTTTCTACTTTTATACTCTTTTTTGTGGCTCTCATTCTGTAATTTTGATGAAGGATGTTCATTTTATTGTATGCACATTTCCTCTGAATAATTTTAGTGTCTGTGGTGGATTGGAAGAGTTCAGCATTTTCTTTTTCTAGTCTTCTTTTGTAATTTCCTTGTTCAAAGACCACAACTTGCACATCCCTTATTGTGTATCAAGGCAGGCTGAAATGTTCTGAAACTGGTTTTTGAGTTCAGCCATTTCTAATGTCAGATTTATGTCCATTAATCTTCTCGTGTAGAAACTGTCCTGCTTATCCAGTGCAGAGGGACATTCCTGGCATAGGATACCATATACTATATCAGCAGAAGAGCAAGTAAATGTACCTCTGAGGCTGTGAATGATGTTTTTTGGCCCCTGTAATGTTGCTCCCAGAGTAAATGTGGGGTTAAAATTGGCATCTCGATTTGTCCCTGTATTATCATCTAAGTGATGCTTACAGCTTGTCATTCACATTTCTTTTCTCTCCCCCACACACATGCACACAAAAACACACTAATTTCCAATTTGGAAATCAAGATAGAAATTGTAGCTGAAGGGGCTGTCCCCAGATCAAGATGCAGTGAGAAGATCATTCATTCTTATTTACTTAGGAAGATGGTATAAGAAATATCTAGTCTAACTTCTAGCCAGGAGATTGAAGCAGAGCAGAATAGAGAGTGAGTCCTGGCACCACAAAGACTGGGAGGGAACGAGGAAGCTAAATAAGTAACTACACAGACAACTTGGAAAGTCTTTGCAAACTGCAGCAATAAAGCAATTAAGTCTTGCAAAACGGCAGCAAGCTGCTGCTTTACTAGCTGAGCTGGATTTTTGCACACAGACTTTTGCTCAAAGTCCACCAAAATGGGAGAATGTGCACCCTCATCTCCCACCTGGAGATGACCAACAAAAACTGGACACACAGGGCCTGCCTCTTAGATCTGGCAACCCTATCTTCAACATACTCTGAAAAATGATATGTTAGAAGAACATTAGTGTGGCGTTAGAGACTCAAAGTAAAAGCAAATGTGTTTCAGAGTGTGACTTTGAACCAGGGAGCATTGAGAAAGGCTTTTAAAGTGGCATGCAATTGCAAACTACGGTACTGTCTCTTTCTCACTTACTCTCTTCTTGTAACAACTGCTTAAATCATGTATGCATTTTTTAAAGCTTGGTCCCTTTGTTAGCTTTTGTCAAAAGTACTAATTAAATATATTGGGCAATAGTCTGTTTCTATCATTCACAGTAGGATAGACCCAGAGACTGCAATTAGGAAGTAAAATTAAAAACAACAACAGAAGTGCAGATTTCCTACAATGTGCCACTGCAGGAAGAAAAGGAGGCTTAAAGAAGAAAAGAACTCTTAGCAGTTAATTCTCAATTTAAAAAAAAATAGGGTAACTTTTTGTAGTATACAAAACGTATTTGAAAATGTTAAAAAATAAAAGTTACAACCACACTGGTAACAGTCAGCTGAACAACCCAAAGGACCTTTGGTGACATGACATGAAGAGGAAGGAAGGGAGAGAGGGGAATGTGAGCATTTTCAAATCAGTTGCTGCAAAAGAAGTTTCACTGTAACATGTGCATAAGCCAGAAAGCAGCAAACAATGGGAAAGGGAAAACCAAAAAAGGGAAATTGGAGGCACCCAAGATAGACGAGGAGAGGCCTTCTGCAGAATGGGACTTTCTCCACAAAATGGGGAAGCAGGGTAACAGATTCCACTGCAGCAAAAAATATCATTGTTTTGTCTACTTCCTTGATGTTTTAGAAATCAGCCTGACAAATGAGACAGGTTAATGTGAGCCACAATTATTACTTATTGTTATGAGAAGCACTGTAATTAGGGCTGCCTGGTATATGGATAAGGAGGACCAGAAGACAGTAATCTATACAATTCTGACACAAATGTACACATTCCTCCCTTCTGGAAACAAGTTAGTTGCTAACGATTAACAGTGCTGTTAACTAAGCTATTTTAGGCTCTTCCCTTTGGAGCTGCCAAGAAGGTAGTTGCTAGCAACAGAAAGCTCTGTTTACACCAGCCGTGCAGGAATTGCAGCCGACCCCGGGACTTGGAATAACACAGAAGTTCTCCTTGTACTTGCATGTCCAGAGCCACCACAATACTGCGAAAGCAAAATTGACTGGTACAAACAAGCTAAATTATGGAAGCTAAAGTCAATTCCTGATTTAAAATCCTGTTGCTTTTGCATGGATAACACAGGTCTTGCAGCAACACCGCAGACTATTTGCATGGCAAAGGTCATCTTTGCTCTCACGTGGACTTTCCACTCTAATGCAAAGCAACATTTGGGCCAAGTGTGAGAAAAAAAGGCAGATTTATGTTTTGTGCATGCCACAACAGATTAAAATTTGAAGGCTAAGCAGATTCACTATTCTCACAGGGCTTTCTTCTCACTCCTCACTGCCAACAAGGGAAACAAAGTGCACACACAGATAAGAATTTTGTGTCTTCGTTAAGTTGATAACTTCATGGTACAGCATTAGCTTTGCATGCTGAAGGTCCTGGGTATAGTTCATGGCATCTCCAGATTAGGCTGGAAAAGACACAAACTCTACCAGGCTGAGTTGCCCATCAGTATAGATACAATGAGCTGGGCAGACAATGGAAACCATGCCCTATGGCAGGGGTAGGCAACCTTTCCCCTTTAAGGGCTGAGGGACTTCAGCTCCCAGAATCCCAGGAGCTATTGGTCAACATGGGACTATTGGCCAACATGGCTGAGGCTTCTGGGAGCTGAAGTCCTTCGACCCTTAAAGGGGAAAAGTTGCCTACCCCTGCCCTATGGTCTGGAAATCATATGCTTAGAGGAGCAGCAACTGAATTTGTTTCTCCTGGAGAAGAGAAGGTTAAAAAGTGGCATGATAGCCACGTATAAATATTTGCAGGGAAGGTATACTGAAAATGGAGCAAGCTTGTTTTCTGCTGCTGCAGAGACAAGGACAAGGAGCAATGGATTCAAACCACAGGAAAAGAGATTCCACCTAAACATTAGGAATAATCCTAACAGTAAGAGCTATTCAACAGTGGAACATGCTCCCTCTGAGTGTGGTGGATTTTGGAGATTTTTAAAGAAACAAACAACAAACAATCTGTCGAGAGTGCTTTGGTTGTGTATTCCTGCATGGCAGGGGGTTGGACTGGATGGACATTTTGGTTTTTTCCATTTCTAAGATACTATGATTTTATGTTCTGACACTAAAGGAAACCACCTGTGCTAAAGAATACTGGACTCAAATGAAGCAACCACACCATCCTATACTTATCAATTCAAAACATGCCACACTGATTTCAATGGGTTTACTTCATGGTAAAATTTCAGAATTGCAGCCTCCTAGCATCTAAATCATACCTCAGTCAAACTTCTACTATAATTTGTCATATTCTTTCAGAAAAAGCACAAACCGGATTTCTTCCCTCAAAATTTAGGTTGACAGAAACATCATGGAATTGAAATTAAATTAAAAGTAGTTGTTTAAAACAACGCACCTTGCAGGTTCAAATAGAATAGCAAGATTTTTTTTTTCTTTAAGAAAGAAAACCCACACAGCGCCTGATTAAATTGACAGTGGACCTCAGGTTGGAATTATGTTTGGCAACATAGGTCTGGGAGTCATATTTATTTATTTAAAACATTTACACATTGCCCTGAATTTTTAAACAAGATTCTGGGGTGATTGTCAACAAGTAGTTGTTGTTGTTAGCTGCCCTCAAGTCAGTTCTGAAACCACATTTACTGGATTTGTGTATACAGTGGTCCAGCTGTATTAAAATGTCCATCAACCCTGGTTAAAAAAGGCAATGATGAGGGATACTGGAAGTTGCAGTCCAACAACATCTGGAGACCACAGGCTGCTGCCTTGCCTTGAAATAGGTGACAGGCCATGCACTATAGAGAGATATTTTATTTCCCCAGGAAAGGCATGGACATTTGCCACCAAAAATTACATAACCTGGCAGCAATCACCATACCTTTTGTGTAATGATTGGTATAAAAAAAATTACAGTGACCACTCATAAAGTAGTGTTGACAATACACTCAAACATTTTGGTACTGTACTAGTAATCTAATAAACCCATATAGCAGGATATAACCTTTTAGCTCAGTGTAGCACCAATGCTGCAGGAAATCAGCAATCAACATCAATCTGTTTATAATGTAATATTCACACACTAGTTTTTTAGGGGGTGCATTCCATTTCCTTCAATCACAAGATTTATTTATTTTTTGTATAGTGTCTATGTCCCTCTTGCTAACTTAGGATAACCCTTTATGCACCAGATGAAATGCATTCTCATCTTTCTAAAGCATATCCTACTAGAAATCTGTGAGGCTTTTAGTTATCAGAAAGACAGGGTTGGATTTTTGGTTTTGGTTTGTGTGTGTGTGTGTGTGTGTGTGTGTGTGTGTTTTGCTGCAACAGACTAATGTGGCTACCTCCTCAGAGAAACCAATTCAGAATATGCTGCAAAATTACTACATGCACAGATTAACTGCTTATGCTTCACAAAATCCTTTGCTTCATATGTTTTAGGCAACACAGTACAATGTCTTTTGCATGGGCTATAAAATGCTTCATGTAAAAAAGGTCCATTTATTTTTTTGTTTTTAATTTACATTTCTACTTCAGTCCTCCATCAACATATGTATACCTCAACAGGAGTAAAAAAAAAGTTTTAAAACTGTGACAGTTTTTCACAACTCCATGTACTTCTCAGCCATGTTGAGGTGTAAACTTGTGTGTGTATGTACATGGGGATCCTTAATTTAGTGAAAAAATAATGATTTTGGACATAAAATATTTGGAGGGGCATTCAATTACTCTTACAGCTTTTGTGGTCAATATAACACCAGCAAATGCTATTTAAACATAATTCCTGATTAGGTACACAGATGTTTAGTCCAAAATCTGTACTCTTTGACCCCAGTACCAAATTGGTATAGTCATTTTTTTATTTCAACAAAAAGATCATAGTGCTTTTATATTCCAGTTATAGGAAATGTCTACAAAAGTGGCTTACTTTCAAAATCAAAACCAGTTTTATAACATGTTTTATGTATTTATTTATTTTATACCCCACTATCAGACCCAAAGTGGATTACAATAAAATTAAACCAGAAATGCAGTCAAGATCTTATCTTATAGAAGTTTTTTTTTTAAATTAAGCAATTCTGTTAAAAGGCCACACAGTTAAACAAAATTAAAAGACGAAAGATAAAAACACAGCACACAACTTTCAAACACCCTTTTGCCAAGTGAGGGAGGCCAATCAGACCTTCTGTGGAAGAAAGTTCCATCATAGTACATGGTAAATTATAGGTTGATAAGACCCTGGGAGATTGGTTTTTTTAGCCTAAAAATCATGGCATTTAGGCTGAATTTTTTTTATGAATGCAGGAGATAGGGAAAGTCAGTGAGGATTTCAGGGGCCAGACTAGATACCTCCCAGTATGCACAATTTGCACCCCTGAAAAGAGAGTTCTCAATTATAACTTTATATATGTATATATATGTAAACTGTTTAGTTTCAGTTAACACCTCCCTTTCTTTCTGCTGTACAGTGCAAAAGACATGTATATTGCATGGCCAGATAGTTAGTTACATCCTCCCATAAAATATAAAGGCTTTACTGAGTTACAAAACCAATGCTTTCACCATAACAGAAACAAATATGTAGTCTTGTGTGCATGAATTACAAACCTAAGAACTTGATTTAAGTCAATTATTTGAAAATGTAAACATTTTTTGTTCAGGAAGTATGTTGCTGTAATTTAATTCAACCACCACGGTTATGCAGATTGGTTGAAAATGTACTCTGACACTGTTTCCCAAATTGAAAAATTAGTGCAGAACCTGCACAGGTAGATCAGATGAACCAATCACCCAGAAATTAAATTCAGCCTCCAGTTCACAGCAAATCAAGAATCTTGTTGAACTCAAGTCAATCTCAATAACTCCAGTGTTACTCTCATTAACCACTAGGTATCTTTCTGCATAAAAATTACATTCTTGTTTGATCACAACAATTGGCAAAAGTAAGATCCTGGGGCTACATGCACTTCACTAATATTGTTGTTGAGGTTGTCCAAACAATCTGGATTGTCCTTTTTCTGGCCATAAAAAAATAATGGATTGCCCTGAGGTCCTTTCACACTTTTGTTGTTGTTTTGTTAACTGCCCTCAAGTCGATCTTCACTCATGGCGACCCTATGGTTGAGACATCTCCAAGACCCTCTGTCCTCCATTGCTCTGCTTAATTCCTGCAACCCCTTAATACCTGCAATGTCCTCCTTAATAGAGTCCATCCATCTGGCATGTGGCCTTCCTCTCTTCCTAATTCCCTCCACCTTCCCCAGCATTATTGTTTTTTTTCCAATGAGTCCTCCCTTCTCATGATGTGTCCAAAGTACGACAGCCTCAGTTTGGTCATCTTGGCTTCCAGGGAGGTTTCCAGCTTGATCTGATCTAGGACCCACTTGTTTGTCTTTTTGGCTGTCCATGGGATCCTCAACACTTTTCTCCAGCACATCTCAAATGCACTGATTTTCTTCCTATCATCTTTCTTAACTGTCCAGCTCCCACTTCCAGACATAGTAATAGAGAATACAATGGCTTTTATGATTCTAACATTTGTGCTGAATTGTATATCTTTCATTTTATAATCTTTTCTAGTTCTTTCATAGCTACCCTCCCCATTCTTAGACTTCTTCTAATTTCCTGACTGCTGTAACCATTTCTATCAATGTTTGATCCCAAGTTTGGGAATTCTTTTACAATTTCTATTTCTTCATTGTCTAGGTTGAACTTGTGAAGGTCCTTGGTGGTCATTATTTTTGTTTTCTTTATGTTCAACATTAAGCCTGCCTTTGCACTTTCCTCTTTGATCTTCCTTAGTAGTTGTTCCAGGTCTGTGAGGTTCTCTGCTAGTACTATGGTGTCATCTGCATATCTTAGATTGTTGATATTCCTTCCTCCTACTTTCACTCCTCCATCTTCTGTGTCCAAGCCTGCTTTTCTTATAATATGTTCTGCATAAAAGTTGAACAGATAAGGTGAAAGGATGCAGCCTTGTGACTCCTTTGCCAATTGGGAACCATTCTGTTTCTCCATGTTCTATTCTGACAGTAGCCTCTTGTCCTGAGTACAGATTCCTCATCAAGACTATCAGATGTATTGGCACTCCCATGTCTTTAAAGGCATTCCATAGCCTTTCATGATCTGTGCAGTCAAAGGCTTTGCTATAGTCTATAAAGCACATGCTGATTTTCTTTTGGAATTCCCTGGTGCACTCCATTAGCTATTGTATGTTTGCAATATGGTCCCTAGTGCCTCTTCCTTTCCTGAACCCCGCTTGGACCTCTGGGATTTCTCTTTCCATGTATGGTTTGAGTCTATGTTGCACAATTTTGAGCATGATTTTGCATGAGAGATCAGTGCTATGGTCCTATAGTTGCTACAGTCTCGTGTGTCTCCCTTTCACACTTAGAACACTATAATTCCACTCTAAATCCTATGGAATCCTGGCCTTTGTAGTTGGTGGGGTACTAGAGCTCTCTGGCTGAGATTTCTAAATGTTGTTCCCTAAACTGCAAATGCCAGCATTCCTAAGGGCAGGGGTAGGCAACCTTTCCTCTTTAAGGGCCGAGGGGCTTCAGCTCCCAGAAGCTTCAGCCATGTTGGCCAATAGTCCCATGTTGGCCAATAGCTCCTGGGATTTTGGGAGCTGAAGTCCCTCGGGAAAGGTTGCCTACTCCTGCCTAAGGGTATTGCTATGACAGTTAAAGTGGATTCACAGTGCTCTAATTGTGTAGTGTGGAGGGGCCCCTGGAAGCATTCAGGATCAGCTATATACATTTAAACAGTTGCCACACAATCCTTTGTTGATTAATATCAAAAATACTTGTTTTTTAAAAATCAACAAGCCAGAAGTGGACTTCTAGCCATTTCCAGTTTTGTTTTGCTTTTGTGTAATTTTTTAGCAGTCCATTCAACCCTCAGACTCCCTGCAGGGTTTCCCACCCTGGCTGATCTCCTTTAAACACAGGAGTTTCCTCTAATTGGTACCAAAGCATGCCATTGGGCCATGCAAAGCTGGACTCTTTCTGTCATTCAGGCATCATACCAACCACCCACACATTCAGTCAGGCTGTCATCAAGTTCATTCTTTAGTAACAGAGGCCTGAAGCCTGTGGAGTTTGCAACAACTCTTATTTCTTCTCATCAGGAAACTGTGTAATCACACCTAAGAAGACAAATCTTTTATTCCTCATTCCCCAAAAGGCAGATGACAAACTTAAAAAAAAATCAAGCAAGTTTTGTCAATGCTGGCTGCTGAGGAAGTGGCTTGTACCAGGTGCTTACCTCTACTATATATTTTAATGCCTCTACCATATATATTTTAATACAGTTAAAATTGTTGTTGTTGTTGTTTTGAGAGGGTGCCTTCAAATCAGTTCCAACTTATGGCAACCCTAAGGCAAACCTATCACAGGATTTTCCTTGGCAAGGTTTGTACAGAAGGCCTTTGCCTTCCTCTGAGACTGAAAGAGCAAGACTTGCCAAGTTCATCCAGTGGATTTCTATGGCTGAGCACGGATTTGAACCCTGCTCCCCAGAGTTATTATCAAATGCTCAAACCACTACAGCATGCTGGCTCTCAATGTAATATAATAACATATAATACATTATGTTTACTATAATCTTAATATAATTAAGATAATAGCACTGTGTTATAGCTGTTCCTTTTGAAATCATGTCAGAAAAAAGGAAGAAAGGATATAAAATAAATTCCCAATGTATAGGTCAGTGCAGGGGTCACTAAGGCCACAATCCTTACCCAGTTATATGGAAATAAGCCCTGCTGATCTCCAGACATACCTAGGATTGCACTGCAAATATGTAAGAAATAAAACGTCTTACTTTAGCTGCTCAAGTCTAATTAATGTTGATTAGACAGGTGCTAATCTTATTTTAAAATTTTGACAAAACTAGCAATCTAGAACATGCAGTAGCTTTTAAAAATATTTTATTGGTTCATGTATTTACAAATAAAGTGCATCTCCAGTGCATGACCTCAAGAGCTGACATGCTCCAAGATCCCTCTTCCTGCAGAGCACTGGTTCCAGTGTTCCTATTTCTGAACCCTCCTCCTAAGCTGCAGGAGATCAGGACTAGTTAGCAAGCTATCTTCCAAGAAAGCTTGATTCCTTTGAGCTTTCCATTCACCAAATAATCTGGGGCTTGGTAAAATAGTTTAAAACTCTACCGATTTCATAATTATGGGGTAGACAAGCTTGGTGCCCTCCAAACTTTTATAATCCAGCTCTCATAATGCCTGCCATGCTAGCTGGGGTGAATAGAAGCCTGCTTAGTTATTATTATTATTTTTTATTAAAATATGTATATCCCATGATATACATGTGGTGTATAAATAACACAATTATAAACATTTCTGTACAGTACAATAGTATAAATGGGATAATCAAACAAGTCAACAAGTTGAAATAGCTTAAAGGCAGCAACAATTTAAACCATGTGCATGTACATTTGAAAGTAAATAAGACTTCAAAGGCTTTAATAAAAAGCATGCTTTGACTTGGCACTTTGACTTGTTTTCAAAGGGCCTTTGCAGACTGCCAGAAATAATGCAAATTGAGTCCACTTTTAGGGTTAGGGTTAGTGCTAGGGAATCATGGGAATTGTTTTTTTTTCCTGAGACATTGAGCCTTCTCTGTCAGAGAGCTCTGGTGCCACAATAAAATACAGTTCCCATGATTCCCTAACCCTAACCCTTAAAGTGGACTCAATTTGCACTATTTCTAACAGTCTGTAAAGGCCCAAAGTCTGTACAAGGCAGAAGCAAGTCGTCCATACATTCCAAGACCCCCAAATGGATGCGTGAAACCACGGATAGTACTGAACTCTATACCTGTAATATTTTCAGACCACAATTGACCACAGGGTACTGAAACCATGAGAGTGAAACTAAGAATAAGAGGGGACTACATATATTTTTGGACATGTCTGACTGCCGGAACTGAACGCCAGAAAAGATAGATAAAGATGTACTACTGCACATGGAAAATTGAACAGGACCTGGTAACATGTCCCACCAAACAGGATCCCTGGAACAGTTTTTAAGGTGTGGAAAGGAGTCAAACATTAGCTGTTGTTAATTTTACCTACATGCAGGGGGAGAGCAAATTACTTTTCCAGCCATTATCATTTAAACATTTGTAAATATGAAGACTCTTACACATGCAATGTGTACCTAGAAGTGCCCTCCATGCATTCGCTGTAGCTTACTCCCAAGTAAGTATGCAGAGGATAGATGGTATGCAGTCTTTATTACCTCCTGGGAGGGTGCAAAAAATTTTGTCTTAATATTTCTTGGGCTGTAGAAATAATCCAGTTTGACACCACTTTAACTGCCATGGTTCAATTATTGCTAGTTTTGTGAGACATTTAGCCTTCTCAGTCAGCCAGCTCTGGTGCCACAACAAACTACAGTTCCCAGAATTCCATAGCACTGAGCCACAGCAGTTAAAGCGGTGTCAAACTGGATTATTTCTGTAGTGCAAATGCAGCCCTGGTGCTTGACTATTCAGTATATTTCTAACTGGTAATTCTTAAGGAGGCTCAAATCCTTACTGACCCAATTTCCCCACTTAATTCCAGGTGAAGTTCAGCCAACTCCTGTGGGAGAGATCAAGCCCCCCATCCCTGTTCCAGAGTCCACGCTGCCAACATGTGAAATCAAACCTTGCTCCCATGCCCAAAGAACTGGAATTAAATGCCTCTGTCGGAAAGTAGCGCACAAAATAATGTGTCTCCTGTTAGGCAAGAAAGGATTAAAAATTCTCCTGCAAGTAAAGCCAACCTCAAGTCTCCAAACGCCAGGCAGAGGCTGCCCATCTCAGAGCCACAACATTTATACCTCTAGCAGACCAGACTGTCAGGTACAAGGAGCAAAGCTGTCATTGATTTCCACTGGAACCAGGAGAGCTCCAATGATGTCACCAGTGACAAGTATGCCATCCGCCCAGGTTACACATAGCTTTCAACATTGCTGCCACTTCTGCAATGGAGCAAAATGAGATCAGGCTTCTGGGTTCCAGGAAGTCACCTGAGCTTTTAAAAATACATCACCTCCATCCTTTCTGTTCTTGCCCTGACAATCTCTGGACACCAATGAATCCGGAGGAAACTACCCACAAAAACACATTCCACAGGTCTGCTGCCCAAGTCTGCCAGGCTCATGCGTAAAAGCACCCACACATTTTGTCTTAAATAACAATCCTGGCAAAGGAGAACGTGGAGAAGAAGAAAAACTCTACTCTTCTGCAATCTGAATTCCTGCACAAAGCTTTCTAGAAGTAGGAAAGTGAATGCAGGACTGTGGCTGCATCCACACTGCAGATATAATCCGGTTTGGCCCCACTTTAACCGCCATGGCTCCATGCTATGAACTGTGGGAATGGTAGTCTGTTGTGGCACCAGAGCAGAGCAATTCCACAGCATGGAGCCATGGCAGTTAAAGTGGGCTCAAACTGGATTATTTCTGCAGTGTGGATGCATCCTAAGTCAGTGTCCAAAATAAAGGACTAGTAAGAGACCTGTAGCTCCCAAAAACACACATGGAAAAGGGTAATTGAAAAGCACAGGACCCTTTAAAAATCTGGAGTTCCCAAATGACTGGAAAGGGGCCAGAAAAAGAGTGTGGACTCCAGAATAATCTGATTTGGTAACTAAGAGCAAGAGAAGGCAAATGGAGGATAGGAAATCCTGCCTGCCTCCTTCCTAACCTCTGTGTTATTTCTCTTGAAGGGCACAAAGGGTTAAAGTGATCTTTAATTTTTTATGATTAATCAGACTTAAGGGCCCAAAGAGTTAAAGCCCTGCTGAAATGACAATGTGTGTGTGTGTGTGAGAGAGAGAGAGAGAGATAGAGAAAGAGAGAGAGAAAGAACTGGATTCCAGGTTAGCAAAGATTTAAAAATCAAGATTTATGCCAGGAGAAACAAGCCAGCTTCTCCTCTCTTCTCTGGCAAAGGGGGCAAGGGACAATTTCCCCCTCCAGCAAGCCTCTGATTTCTGAGTAAATAGGGTTTGAGCTTTGGGTTAGGACACTGGGAGACATGGGAACCCACTGGGTGGCCTTGGGCAAGTCACACTCTCTCAGACTCTTGGCAAGGTTTCTTCTGAAGAAACCTTGCCAAGAAAGCCCCATGATAAGCCGGAAAGGACCTGAAGGCACACAGCAACAAAGCCTGGGATTTTCCCGGTTGGGAAGGGAGGAAACCTCCTCTCCGCAGTCACGAAGTGCGTAGCTGCCCAAAGGAAGGCAACGCAACGCCTTCTGCAAGAGGAAGAAAGGGGAAAGCGCCCCAAAAGAGGAGGAAAAGGGGGGAGAGAAGTTGGCCCAAGCCCACCAGCTCTTTCACTTTATCCAAATCCATCTCCTCCCCCCTCCAAACCTTGCTCCCTTCCTGGAATCAGGGTGACCAGGGCTGCATCCGCACTGCAGAAATAATCCGGGTTGACACCACATGCTCTGGAATCCTGGGAAATGTAGCTCGTTCTGGCACCAGAGCTCTCTGAGGGAGGAGGCGAAATGTCTCACCAAACTACAGTTCCCAGAATTTCATAGCACTGACTCTGAGCTAGCGCAGTTAAAGTGGGGTCAAAGTGGATTATTTTTGCAGTGCAGATGCAAACAGAAGCCATTCCACCCCAGTGCTGGTCCTGGAATATGGAAGGAGGAGGAGGAGAAAGAGAAGAAGAGATAATAATTGAACTACAGTTCCCAGAATTTCAGAGCACTGAGCTAGGCAAGTTAAAGTGGTATCAAACTGGATTATTTTTGCAGTGCAGATGCAGTCTAAACACAAACTCAGTGCTACTCCTATAATATGTAATAATAATAATAATAATAATAATAATAATAACAACAACAACAACAAAACGGCAATTTCCAAAATTCCATAGTATGGAGCGGTGGCAGATAAAAAGTGGCGTCAACCCGGATTATTTCTGCGGTGCGGATGCAGCCCAGATGTCCTCTCCACAAAGGAGGACCAGGGGCTGCAAAAACGTAGGAGAAGTCCAGCAAAAAGGAAGAGCAGGATCAAAACCAAAGCTGGAAACGCTGCTCTAAATATAAATTCATGCTCCAAAGGGAGGACCGTTTTGGGATGCCTCCTGGAGAGGAGGTGGAAATGGAGGACAGGTCCTGGAAAAGGAGGACCACGGCTCAACAACAACAACAACAACAAACCCCTACTCTTCCTAGGGCTGCGGTTTCTTGGCAGATCGCAGAGGAGGAAGGAACCCAAGGTTGCAAAACAACCCACGCGAGGCGCAACCAAGAGGCCCTCCCTCCGGACCTTTGCAGGGAAGCAGAGCTGGGCTCCTTTGCAAACTCACCTCCTCGATCCCAGGCTCCAAAACGACCCCAAGCTGGTCCTCATGGCTCCACAGCTTCTCATCTGGAACCCCCAATCCCAATTTCTCCCAAAACCGGACCAGATCCCTCCCAAAAGGAGCCCCAAGAGGAGGCAAGCAGGAAGTTTCCTTGCAATCGCCAACAGTTGCGCACAGCTCCTGCTCCTTTCTCTCTCTTTGGCACCAACTGGATTCCTTACTTGGTCCAAAAGTCCTGCTCTCTTGCAAGTGGATCCCTTGCCTGGGAAGATCGAGTCTCCTCCTCCTCCTCCTCTTCTTCTTCCTCCTCTCCACCAGATCTGATTGATTCCTCCCTCTCTCGTTGCAGTGTCAGGATTGCAAGTCTCTGAGTCACACCGGTTTGAGATCACAGCTTGAGGAGGAGGAGGAGGCTGGAGAGCAGAGAGGCAGCAAGAACAACAACAACAGCAACAGCAACAACTCCTGCAACAGGAGCAAGCAGGCTGCTGCCTTTGCTGCTGCTGCTTCTGATCAGAGAGAAGAGATTGCACAACCTGCAAGCAAGGAAACTGGGAGCAGCAGCAGCAGCTTCTTGCAAAGAGGAAGAGGAAGGCCAGGCTTTGGCACCCAGTCCAAACCAGCTCTTCCACTTCATCAGCACAACTGGCCTCCTGCGCTGGTTCCCCCGCCCGCATAGAGGCCCAAATCCCGCCTGTTTCCTGTTGCCATATTAGGGAAAGAAAGTCCCCCCC
>CM034701.1:65146135-65157089 GCA_020142125.1 Phrynosoma platyrhinos | reverse complement strand
GATAGATAGACAGATAGATAGAGAAAGAGAGAAACCAGGCCGCACCAGAGTCCCAAACAAATAGATGGCTCACCTCAGTCTGCAAAAGCGTCCCGGACCTCTCTCTAACTGAGGCCCACGCGTGAAAGGGAAACACGAAGGAGCCCTTGAGAGTTTAATCGGCGGCGGCGGCGGCAGCAGCACCAGAGTTGTGGGAAGGCGTCACTTCCTAGAGTAGGCCAAGAGAGGCTGACTGAGAGAGAGAAAGAGTGGAGGATTCCCCCTCAGGGCTTTCAAAGCCCAGCCCCTTCTTCCCCCTCAGGAAAAGGTTCCCTCAGGGGTCTGCCTAGAAAGCATTTCCTTCCTTCCTTCCTTCCTTCCTTTCCACAATGGACGCCCTCCCAGGGGTCCTGCAGGAATACCTGCCCTCCATTTCTGCCTCCTGCCCAGGAGTTTTTACCTCAGGGTGAACAGACTAATTAGGGCCTTTACAGACTGCCAGAAATAATGCAGCTTGAGGCCACTTTAACTGCCCTGGCTCAGTGCTAAGGAATCATGGGATCTGTAGTTTATTGTGGCACCAGAGCTCTCTGACAGAGAAGGCTCAATGTCTCAGGAAAAAACTACAGTTCCCATGATTCCCTAGCATTGAGCCAGGACAGTTAAATGGGCCTCAAGCTGCATTATTTCTGGCAGTCTGTAAAGGCCCAGACTAAGAAGCATGGGTTTGTATTTCTATATGAGTTTTTTCCTCAGTGTGAAGTGACAAAAAATTGTTTGTATTTCTAACAGAAGCATGGGTTTGTATTTCTATATGAGTTTTTACCTCAGTGTGAACAGACTAAGAAGCATTGGTTTGTATTTTTACTTCCAGAAATAGTGCAAATTAAGTCCACTTTAACTGCCCTGGCTCAGTGCTAGGGAACCATGGGAACTGTAGTTTATTGTGGCACCAGGGCTCTCTGTCAGAGAAGGCTCAATGTCCCAGAAAAAAAGACAATTCCCATGATTCCCTAGCACTGAGCCAGGGCAGTTAAAGTGGACTCAATTTGCACTATTTCTGGCAGTCTGCAAAGGCCCTAAGAAGCATGGGTTTGTATTTCTATATGAGTTTTTACCTCAGGGTGAACAGACTTGTTCCTCCTTTTTCCAGGACCTGCCCTCCATTTCAGCCTCCTGCCCAGGAGGAATTCCCAAAGGTCCTCCATTTGGAGCAGAACTAGGTTTTTATTTCTATGAGTTTTTAGCTCAAGGTGACCAGACTTGGTCCTCCTTTTTTCAGGACCTGCCCTCCATTTCTGTCTCCTGCCCAGGAGGAATTTCTAAAACATCAAGACTTGTCCTGCATTTTTCAATTCAGGAAGAATTCCAAAATGCCATCCCTTTTGAGCAGGACTAAGGGCCTTTGCAGACTGCCAGAAATAGTGCAAATTGAGTCTACTTTAAGGATTAGGGTTAGGGTTGGAGAATCATGGGAACTGTATTTTATTGTGGCACCAGAGCTCTCTGACAGAAAAAGCTCAATGTCTCAGAAAAAAATACAGTTCCCATGATTCCCTAGCACTAACCCTAACCCTTAAAATGGACTCAATTTGCACTATTTCTAGCAGTCTGCAAAGGCCCTAAGAAGCCTGGGTTTAATATATATATGAAGGTTTTTAGCTCAGGGTGACCAGACTTGGTCCTTCCTTTTCTAGAACATGCCCTACATTTTAGTCTTCTGTCCAGGACAAATTCCAAAACATCCTCCATTTTGAACAGAAGCATGGATTTAATATTTCTATTAGTGTATTTAGCTCAGGGCGACCAGACTTGTTCTTTCTTTTCCAGGACATGTCCTACATTAGTCCAGTAGGAATTCTAAAATATCCTCCATTTTGAGCTTGATTGATTTGTATTTCTTTGAGTGTTTTTAGCTTTTATTTGGTCATGTCCTCCATTTTTCTTGAATGTCCTACATTTTATGGTGCCTTATCCTCCTTTGCCTTGAGGACATCTGATCACCCTGTTCATTCCTGCAAATTCCACACATCAATCTTCCTTCATGTCCAGGGTGACCAGACTTGGTCTTCCTTTTTCCAGGATCTATCCTCCATTTCTGTCTCCTGCCCAGGAGGAATTTCCAAAATGTCAAGACTTATCCTATATTTCAATTCAGGAGGGATTCCAAAATACCATCCATTTTTAGCAGGACCAAGGATGTTATCACACGGGGCAAATCTGCTGGTTAATCCACACAAATCCCAAACAGAAACTGGATTTGTGCCTCACGATTTCACACGACGTTGCACAGAAACTGGACAGAAACTGGTGTTATCCGAGATCTTTTGAAATTCGGTTGTTTTCAGGAAATGCATTTCCGAAATTACAGTAATTTCGAATTTACCGTAATGTGAAAAGCAAATGCGCATTTGGGAGCATTTCCCTGCTTTTCCCATGGTTCCACGGTGAGCATTCCTCTATCTGCGCATGTGCAAGAAGCTCATTTCTAGTACATTTACGGGCTTTTCTCGCTTGTGTGTGAACATTAAATTCGCTTACTGTAAATTCGCAATTAAGGTAATTACGTGTGAAAGCCATTTACGGAATCAAGGTTTATTTTTGGTTTATTTTCGAAATGCCTCATTTCCACTTTATTATCGCTTTCTGGCCCACGTGTAAGAAGCCTGGGTTTAATATTTTTATGAGGGTTTTTAGCTCAGGGTGATTAGACTTGATCCTCCTTTTCCAGGATATATCCTCCATTTCAACCTTCTATCCAGGAGAAATTCCAAAATGTCCTCCATTTTGAGCAGTACTAAGAAGCATGAGTCTACATTTCTATTAGTGTTTTTAGCTTTTAATTGATCATGTCTTCCATTTTTCTTAAATGTCCTACATTTTGCAGTGCCTTATCCTCCTTTGCAGTGTGGACATTGGTCACCCTTCCCATGTCTCCAAATTGCCCACCTCAATGTTTCCTCATCTCCTGGGTGTCCAGACATGGTCCTCCTTTTCCAGGACCTGTCTTATATTTCAGCCTTCAGTACAGGAGGAATTCCAAAATGGACTTCATTTTGAGCATGACTTGAAGCATGAATTTCTATGAGTGTTTTTAGCTTTTATTTGGTTATGTCTTTCATTTTTCCTGAATGTCCTATATTTTGCAGTGTTTTGTCCTCGTTTGCAGTTAGGACATCTGGCTACCCTGGCAGAGTCCAGAGACAGGCCTACATACAGACCTTTAGTATTCAGTAATATATCTTTATACTTCAGGATCTTGTGTACTTCCTTCCATAGCAGCCCTTCCAAATCCTAGTTGTCTTCCTCTTTCTTGACTGCAGCCTCCATTTTGATCAATGATTGAGCCAGAGGATGGAAAAATGTCTGCCTTGGGCACAAAGCATATTTATATAGTTGTATGAGAGCCAGTATGGTGTAGTTGTTTGAATGTTGGACTACAATTCTGGAGACTCTGGTTCAGTTCTCTGCTTGCCATGAAACCCACTGGGTCCTTGGGCAAGTCATATTCTACACAAATCTTGCCAAGAAAACCCCATGATAGAGCCTTAGGGTCGCCATAAGTCAGAAATGACTTGAAGGTGCACAACAACAACAACAACAGGAGTGGAATGTAATAGGATCTAGAAGGATGAAATTCATATATCTTCCACTTTGAAATTTTAGGATTGGCTAATGGCTTTAATTCTGGAGTGACAAAACATTGATTTGATTTGAGACAATCCTTGGATAGTCAGACAGGGAAGTTGAATAGGAGCATAGCATGAGGTCAGGTGGAAGGTATAATCTTTGATGAGGAAATGTGAAGAGCCGGGTGGGGTGGGGTGGGGATGACAGTGGAGTGATCAGCAAACCTATTTAGTGTTTTAGTTCAATCTAGGTCTCTTGCATATCATAAGGCCACCATGACTCCTTACACGTGTCATTTCCTCATCTCCACAGATCATTGTGACCTCTCAAAATGTGCTTGATGCTAGATATTAATTATGAAACTCCCATATCCAGCAGGAGGGTGTAGAGCAGGTCTCATAACATACAGTCCAGGGGCCACTTGTGTGCCACCAAAGGATTTTTGGGTGGTCCACGAGAATATGGGGTGACTTTACAGCTCCTCCTCTGCTGGCTTCCTCCCAAGGAGAGGGATAGGCAGAGGACGAGGATGGAATTAATATAATACTAATTATTATTAATTAATAATTAGTATTTAATCAATTAATGATTTAAATAGTTTGATAATTTATATCTTTACTTGGTGAGTGAGCTGCCAAAAACCTATCTGCAGCCCAAAGAAATTTAGCCTATTTCAGTTTTGGCTTCTGTCTACTGCCAAGTTGTGCAGGTCTGATGTATAGTGTGCTAACACAGAGAGCTGCTAAATTAAGCCAAATATGCAAATTATTTTGCAAAGATGGTAAATTAAACTTTCCATCTAGACCAGTGGGGGTCAAAGTGTGGTCTGTGGACTACATGCTGTCCACATGGCCATTTTTGTGGCCCCTGGGCAACCTGGCCAAGTTCTAGTTTTTTTAGTTTTCTCCCCCAAATGCCCTCTAGGGAACACAGAAGGCATTTTGCCACAGTTATGGTTCCCTCTGGCACAGGAGAGGCTTTTTCTAAATAAGTGAACAAGAAGTCACTTCCTGTTGTAAAAAGAAAAGAAAAAAGGCTTCCATGAACCTAAAATGCTCCTTAGTGCTCCCCAAATTGGCAAAATGACCCCCACAGTTCCAAAGTCCCCCTGGAGGGTATCATCTGTAGAATCTGAGGACTTTGGTGCAAAGGAATCAGATACAGAAAGGACTCTGGTATCAGCTTATGCAGCCACCATTCTGAGTAGGCATTCTGCAACAAAAGAAAATGAGTAGGGTGGACCCTGTTACCCAAAAAAGGTGGGAAGGATTTATGGTTCCCACCAACAGTGACAATGTCTCCTCGGTGTTTGGAGAAAACTATATCTCAAAAGGAGGCCTGCGAGAGGTGGGTAAGTTAAAGGGATCTTTTCATCTATGTATACCAGTACTAACTGCAGAAAGACTCAGATTTCAATTAATAAAATAGTTTTATTCAGAAATGTGCAATGGTGCACACAGACACACAAAAACACTGCAACGTTAAGAACTATACAAGGCTAACAGAAAGAAACATGTAAAAGTTTGGATAGCAAGAAATCAGGAATTAGAGAGGGTGAAAATAACCAATCCTGAAGAGAGGGTTCCACAGATGACAGAGAATGGCTCAGACAGTCTGAGGGCTATACAGAGAGTGAAGCTCTGGTCTATGGAATAAATCCTTGGTCTGTAGCAGCAAATTGGCCATGTATGAGGTGGATATTTATATTCAGTTTTGTGCCTTTGAGAGTACTTGACAGACATGGTGTAACAAACACTTGATGGGTTCCTCAGGGAATTGACAAAATGACTCCAGAATGACTAATGGCTTTAACTCAAGAGTGACAAAACATTTATAGGATTTGAGACAACCCCTGGATAGTCAGACAGGAAGGGTGAACACAGCCTGGAGCGAGGTGGAGGTATGGTCTTTAACTGCTTTGTGATTGCTTAGTCTCCACTGCAAGAAGATATGTGGAAAGCCTGGGGGAGGATGATGATAATAATAATAATAATAATAATAATAATAATAATAATAATAATAATAAATTTTATTTTTAACCCGCCCCTCTGCATCGCAATAGGGGCGTCTTACAACAATTAAAAATACAGTAGTTAAAAAACAATCCAATATCCCAATCCCTCCACCCACATCCCTCCCACGCCCCTTAAAACAAAATTAAACTTGAAAATTTTATAAAAGACAAATAAATGCATAACAATATAAAAATGCAAACAAATGGAGTGATCAGCAACCCCATTCTGTCCTTATTGTATTATTTAGGTCAGGGGTAGGCAACCTTTTTGAGCCGGGGGCCGGGTTGCTGTCCCTCAGACAATTGAGGGGCTGAAGCACCAAAAATAAAAAAAATTAAAAATAATTATTTTTTAAAAAATATTTTTTTTAAAAAAAAATGCATGCACACTCTCTCAGCCCTAGAAAAGCCATGGCAAAACCCCTGTGGAGATTTTGCCAAGAAAACCCCAAGAACAAGTAATAACAACAATAATCAATATCATCATGGAGGGCGGCGGCAGCGGCGGCAGGACCGGGCTGGGGCCGGTCCAAAGGCCTCAAGGGGCCGCATCCGGCCCCCGGGCCTTAGGTTGCCTACCCCTGATTTAGGTCTTCCACATGTCCTTGCATCAGGGTGCCTTTCCCATGTGAAACTTCCTAGTGTTCCAAAGGTCATTGTGAACTCTCAAAAACATGCCTGATGCTAGATATCAAATTGGAAAATATTCAGTAAGAGGGGTGTAGTGTACACTAACAGCTCTCACCTCATCCATCCAAAGCTGAGGGACAATGAAGAGACACCTCCATTATTTGTGGAACATCATCATGGCAAGGAATAGTAGTGAAGAAACCAACACATCTTCACTGAGCAATCAAGCACCTGATGTCTCAATTAGAAGGGGACTATAAATCCCACAGCATCTGCTGGGAATTTTTGTTGTTCGCAACTGTTTGCTTTGCCTGATTTTATCTACTTCCTGTTAAGAGCATTAATTTGAATTCTTGACAAGTGGACTTGCTTATGATGTACATCTCTTTGTCTTTTTCTTGTGGCATCGGTTAGGATGACTGCAGGATTCTGGAACAGTTGAAATCTCACTGCTGCACCTCCCTTCAACCTGGTAAACTCCCTTGACTACCTATATATGACTCCCACTGGTTTGATTCACCTGTCACTACTTCTTACAACTATAGCCTTTTCTGACTTGGAATTTGCTTCCTGTTGGCACAAGAGAGAAAGGTGATTGTGGCCATCTATTTTCTGACAATTGCAAATCTCTAATATATACAAGGAATTATACATCTGGGAACATATGAGATCACAGCCTACCTCAGACCAAAATTAAATAATGCTTTCTTTGCTTGGCTCCTAGAGGTGATATCTTTGTATTCTACATATTGTAATACAAAGAACAGAAATGTGATATGGAAATAACATGAAGACTGAAATATTATTTTCCTTTTTTGCTGATTTCATACAGTGTGAGGACTGAAACATATTTGTTCCACCTTCTCTTCAGAAATCTTACAAGAGCTGTTTATTCCTTTTCAGTATCAATACAGAAATGCTTAACTATACCCCTGACTCACAGTTTACCTACACTTAAAAGATTTGGGAACAGATGTAGGCACCTGTCAGTAGAATTAACATTGTGTGGGCAGCTAGCAGAGTGACAAATTTTAACACCACATGCAACTTCAAGAGTGTGTATCATTAGATATCAGCAGAGCTTCCAGGGTGAGATACAAAAGTGAGATTGAAATATGAAGACAGGACAATAATGACACATTAATAATGAAAAATATAATAACACACATGAAAAGCCTGGGAGAATAAAAATGTCTTTGTTTGATGCAGAAAGGGCAATATTGGTACCAGGCAGATTTCTCAGGAGAGGTGGTCTGCATCACTGCACAACTTTCTGGTTACCATCAGAATACCTTCAAAGATGTTCTCAGTGTATGGCACATTGGTACAGGAACAGGTGTTCATGTACTCTGTCCAGGACTTTAAAGGCATACCGCCTCAGGCAGAATAATCAGAAAATGTCCCACTGTGTAAGGCAGAGCATATATACTGCCCTTCCTCCTTGCACCTACAGCAGGTACCTTAGACTGCCCTCCTTTTCCTCTCTGTGACTGCTGCCACACTGCAGAATTAATGCAGTTTGATGCTGCTTTAACTGTCATGGCTTCATCCTAAGGAATCCTTGGATTTGTAGTTTCCTGTGGCACCAGAGCTCTCTGACAAAGAAGACTAAATATCCCGCAAAACTACAAATACAATAATTCCACAGCATTGCACCTTAGCAGTTAAGGTAGTGTCAAATAGCATTAATACTGTAGTGTAGATGCAGCTGTGTCTCACTCTGAATGTGTCTTCTTCTTTAAATTGAGGTACTATGGGTAAAATGGCAAACAAACAAAGAAACAAAAAACACCTGTGCTCATACAATGCTAGGCCTATACCCTGCTCTGGAAAATGTCACCACAAATAGTTCATCCCCCACCTTCCCCTAACCTCACTTTGAGGTTTTATCAGAGTAAGTCAATGGACTGTTTGTGATGGCTCACGGACAGTAATGTGCAGGGCAGGGGGCACCCTTTCAGTCTTGGATATATGATTTGCTGCCCCATCCCATCCACTTCTGGAGACAAGGGATTCATCCACTTCATAGGAGGACTAACTCTAGCAGTACTTTGAACCTGGATCTCCTACATGATAGTATAGCATAGTTACTAAAGTGAAGAACAGCAGTGACATCATAGCTAACCTTTGTTAACACTGCGCACAGGGAGGTGTAGGTAGTCCTCCTTGTGTAACCCCCCCCCTTAGAAAACCCTATGAGGAGACATTGAAAGTGTTACACAGGCAGGATAAGAGTATTAACAGAGAGAAACTAAAGGAAAACACACTTGCAAGAGCAGCTAAGAGCAGTGAAAAATGACGAAGCAAGCAGGAAATACTCTCAGAAGGACAAACCCCATCAGAAGCAGCACCACACATAAAATAGGGACATGGAATGTGAGAAGCATGAGCAAAGGGAAGTTAGACATAATGAAAATGGAAATGCAATGCATGAACATAGCAGTACTGGGGATGAGTGAGTTAAAATGGACAGGAATGGGCCACTTTGAATCAGACAACCACACTGTTCTACTCAAGGAATGAAAAGACAAGTAGAAATGGGGTGGCTTTCATACTAAGAAAAGATGTTGCAAAAGCAGTCAGAGGATACAATGTAAAATCAGACCGAGTCATCTCAATAAGGCTCCATGGGAAACCTATGAATATAACCATAATTCAAGTATATGCACTAACCACTGAGGTAGAACAAGAAAAAATTGATAGATTTTATGAAGGAGTACAGGAAAAAATTGACAACACACCAACACAGGATGTCAAGCTAATAACTGGAAATTGGAATGCCAAGGTTGGATGTAAAGAAGAATCAAAAACGGTAGGCAGATTTGGACTAGGCAAAAGGTGAGTGTGATAGATTTTTGTGAAGCCAACAACCTATTCGTTACACTTTTTTCATACAACCAGAGAAAAGGTTATACACATGGACATCACAAGATGGTCAACACAAAAGCAACTTCATTTATATACTGGGATCAAACATTGATTGGAATGGGGACTGCAGCCAGGAAATCAGGAGAATATTAAGAATGGATAAGGCAACTATGAAAGAACTAGAAAAGATCCTAAAATTCTGAGATATACAACTCAGCACAAAACTCAGAATCATATAAGCCATCATATTCCCTATTACCATGTATAGATGTGAGAGCTGGACAGTCAAGAAAGAAGATAGGAAGAAAATCAACACATTTGAGATAATGTGGTGCTAGAGAAGAGTGCTGAGGATCCCATGGACAGCCAAATGGACAAACAAATGGGTCCTAGAGCAAATCAAGCCAGAGATATCCCTAGGAGCCAAGATGACAAGACTTAAGACTGTCTTACTTTGGACACATGATGAGAAGGCGTGAATCGTTGGAAAAGACAATAATGTTAAGAAAGGTGGAGGGAAGTAGAAAGAGAGGAAGGCCGCATGCTAGATGTATGGACTTTATTAAAGAGACCATGAATAAGAGTTTGCGGGAGCTGGGCAGAGCAGTAGAGGGCAGGGGGGCCTGGAGATGTCTCATCCGTAGGGTCGCCATGGGTCGAGACTGACACGAAGGCAGTTAACAACAACAAAAGTCTAGCATTCTAATCCCAGGGTTAAAACTGCAACCCTCCAGATGTTGTGGAACTACAACTTCCAGTACTGAAGCAGTATGAGTGCGCAGACAACACGGAAGTTCACTTCTCTACGCTGAGGAGGGAAAAACACCAGGCAGCCTTGAGTTGTCTCACTGCTGGAATGTCTCCTTCCAGCCTCTCATGAAACAGACCGTAGATAGGATTTAATTCTAAAGAGGTACATTTATTCTTCAGTTGCAGTATATACAAAGAAACTACTATGTACATGCATATCCAGCACCAGCAGGAACAAAAAACAACAATAATAAGAGAGTAGTAGAAGAAGAAGAAGAGAGAGCAAGTCCAGCCCACTACATACTGTGTTTTATAGACACTTGCTATGCGGCCACAGAGTTCAGCCTCTTCTTGTGATGTGTAGTCACATGAATCGTAGTTCTCAAAACATGATGACCTAACCTGTTTACAACTTGTCTATGAGTTCTCAGACACATCCTGACCTTGGACTCTGTTATGTTGTTTTGTATCCCAGCTGCAGAAAGCTTTCACAGCTAGCATGCTGTAAGTGACCTGTAGTTCCCTTATTGTCACTTTCCCACATCTAGACATTTACACTCAAGTTGCAATTCCCAACAGTCATCACTGTCTGTGCTGGCTAGGGCTGCTTCAAGCTGCAGCCCAACTACAGGCCTTTGCAGACTGCCAGAAATAGTGCAAATTGAGTCCACTTTAACTTCCCTGACTCAGTGCTGGGGAATCATGGGAACTGTAGTTGATTGTGGCACCAGAGCTCTCTGACAGAAAAGGATCAATGTCTCAGAAAAAAAGACAATTCCCATGATTCCCTAGCACTGAGACAGGGCAGTTAAAGTGGACTCAGTTTGCACTATTTCTAGCAGTCTGCAAAGGCCCTACATCTAAGGGCCACACAATTACCACTGGTGCTCTGATCACTACATTATACTGGTTTAATGTACAATACATTATTGTAGTCAGTTCTGATAGTCTGAGCATGGAATGGCCTAAAATGAGTCATAGATGGCTGTGTCTTTTAAAATTACAATAAGCACTATTTGACACAAAGGATACCTCTCTGTGGACGTTACCACACTGGCGGCAAGAAAGCGGCAAGAAAGTGGG
>CM034701.1:65132032-65143466 GCA_020142125.1 Phrynosoma platyrhinos | reverse complement strand
TGCCAAGAAGACCCCAAGAACAAGTAATAACAACAATGATCAATATCAACATGGCGGGCGGCGGTGGCGACGGGAGACAGCGGCAGTAGGACCGGCCTGGGGGCGGTCCAAAGGCCTCAGGGGGCAGCATCCGGCCCCCAGGCCTTAGGTTGCCTACCCCTGCTTTAGAGAGACAGTGTCCTCTGTCTGAAGGGCTATATTGTACAAATTTAATTTAAAGAACAAAAACATAGAAGTATTAAATGTATTTATTTAAATTGTATTCAATCTTTCTCCACAAATAGGAGTTCAAGTGGGCTACAATGAAATATTATTAATGTATAAAATGCATAAAAGTGTATCAAACATAAAAAAAAAAAATTGAAAACACAGTAAAAGAAAAATACAACACCTATCTGGTTAAAAGCCAAAGTCTGAATCAAAAGCTCTCTACAGACTGTCTGAAAGTAGTGCCAATGCCAGGCTATTTTGTGCCCTAGGCAAGGCTAATTACTTGCAACTCTTCCTCTGCCCAACATCACTACAAGTCGTGTAGAAAAAATGAAAAGCTCAAAACTTGAAACGGTTAAATTTAAATTTAAATTTATTTTAAACTGTAAGAATAAGTAATGTAATAATAATAATCTTTCTCAAATACAAAATAAAATGTTTTAGTAAACAATTCATTTTGAATAATTCCAGATTAAATTAAACAAGTACATACAGAGATACCTTTTAGGCATGTGTCATCAAAGATCTAAATTAACGCATCATAGATACTGTAAACAACATTTGTTGCCAACTGAGCACAATAAGATTTTTTTTCTTAGTACAAAATATCACTAAATTATTTTTAAAAAACATATAAAATGGACACTTAAATAAAAAACCCAGACTATGAGGTCTGTGCCCTAGATAGCTGCCCACTTGGGTTAATGATAGCACCCACCCCATTTGAAAGACGTCATGATGAATGCTTACATTTCATCCCACTGCACTATTGTGTGTGACCCTAAAATCTGCTGGGCCAATCCAATTATGAAATGTTTTTGGGGTCAGTAATGGCAACGATGTGCTCAGGATGGAATGGAATGATATGTCATTGTCAAGTACTGATGGTGATTCATCTACTGAGTATGTGTCCTATTTAAGACACATGTTTTTACTAGTACAGTTTACATGCACAGCTATGAAAGAATTAGACAAGATCCTAAAGTGCAAAGATATGATTGTGAACACTAAAATGAGGATCATCCAAGCCATTGTATGCCCCATCACAATGTACAGATGTGAGAGTTGGACAGTGAAGAAAGCAAAGAAGAAAATCAACTCATTTGAGATGTGGTGCTGAAGAAGAGTGCTGAGGATACTGTGGACAGCCAAAAACACAAACAAATGGGTTCTAGAACAGATCAAGCCTGAACTTTCTCTGGAAGCTAGAATGACTGAAGCCATCGTACTTTGGTCACATCATGAGGAGCCATGCTAGGAAAGGTGGAAGGCAGTAGAAAGAGAAGAGGACCACACATCAGATGGTTAGACTTAATTAGGGAGGCCATGGGCCTGAGCCTACAAGACCTGAGCAGGGCAGTCAAGGACAGGGAATCTTGGAGGTTTTTCATCCAGAGGTTTGCCATGAGTCGAAGTCAACTTGAGAGCAGCTAACGACACCATAAATAAATAAAAATAGAGAGCTAGTGTGGTGTAGATGTTTGAGTGTTGGTCAAGAAATCTAGAGAACAGAGTTCAAATCCCTGCTGGGCCATGCCAACTCATTGGGTGACCTTTGGTAAGTGACACTCTCTCAGCCTCAGAGAATGGCATTGGCAAACCTCCTTTGAATAAATCTTGCACAAAACAAAACTCTGTGATTGGTACACCTTAGGGTCACCATAAGTGTTAATGACTTGAAGAAACAACAACAAATTAATAAAAATATTTCCTCTCTTTTTACTGCAGTTTACCTCAATGAAGCTCAAAACACAAGCTTGGTTTGAACACAGAGTGTACCTACAAGGAAACAAAATGAAGGCACGGCCCTCAAATAAGGATTTTACCCCCCACCCCATAATCTTCCTTCAATCCCAAAATTCCTAGCATTGTAGACAATAGTCACTGAAATTCTCATATCTAGAACTCTTATATTTGCTGTGTCCACACTCCCTTGATACCTTTGCCACTCTTTTCTTTGAATGCCTAAAACTATTTGTAAATGTATAACTGACATTTTAAGTGATTGCCATGCTAGAAATGTGAGGCCTGAAGGAAGATGTAAAGGAGAAGGTAGAATGCTTATTTCAGAGGGGAGCAATATCCTAATTTTGACCAACCCATCCAAAATGCTTTAGCTTTAGAGACATTCTAATGCATATAAGAGGCTTTGTTGTTGTGTTCCGTCAAGTCGTTTCTGACTTACGGCAACCCTATCACAGGGTTTTCTTGGCAAGATTTCATCAGAGGAGGTTTGCCATTGCCTTCCCCTGAGGCTGAGAGTGTGTAACTTGCCCAAAGTCACCCAGTGGGTTTTCATGGCTGAGCTGGGAATCATCCAACACTCAAACCACTATAATAAGACTGAAGTCTAATCTGCACTGCAGAAATCATGCAGTTTGACACCGATTTAACAGCCACAACTCAGTGCTATGGAAATTCTGGGATTTCTCATTTTGTGAGGCATTTAGCCTTCTCTGTCTGGTGCCACAGCAAACTACAAACCCACGGATTCCACAGGATGCTAGTTAAAGCTGTGTCAAACTGTGTTAATTCTATGGTGCAGATTAGAAGGCGTTCCAGGCACTGGAAAACCTCTTGCACTTCTGAGGTTAGAAGGCAGGCAGGACTTCCAGAAGAAAATGCATGACATCCAAATAGGCTGGGCATTTTCTTTTTATCGGATGAAACTAATTAAATCCTGCTGGAAAGTCTGCACTCCTGTGCTCTCTTACTTTAACCTCTTGCAAACTCAATGGATCTGACTTCCCAGGCAGAAAGTCCTTCCCTACATTACCCTTTTAAGTGCTCCAGAGCATATGCGAGTTAGGTTACCCTTTTAAGAGGAAGGGTGAGGAGATACTCCCAGGGTCATAGGGAGCAAAGTTAAAACTCTGTGCTTGTTTTGCAAAGCGTAAAGGACGATCGATTGAAACACAGTGAGTAATACCTCTTGCTCTCGTTGCCCCTAAGAGAATAAATAAAGGTTTAGCTTGCAAATTCCAAATCCACTTTTCCTCCCTCTAAAGTGGGGCTCCTGCCTCTTTAACAATAGCTGTGCGCAGCAAGAGCTGCATTACATAACTAAGGTTGCATCTGCACTGCAGCAATAACCCGGTTTGATAGCACTTTAACTGCTATAGCTCCATGCTATGAACTTCTGGAAATGGTCGTATCTTGTGGCACCAGAGCAGAGCATGGAACCATGGCAGTTAAAAGTGCTGTCAAACCAGATTATTTCTGCAGTGCAAATGCAGCCTAAGTGAGTGATAGGAGGAAAGCCAACAGGGAAACATTTCTTGGAAGGATGGTGCAGTGATGAGAAAAGCTGGATTGCCTGCACACATTAAAAGTGTGGGCAAAGTATAGGATTGCGGCTCCCAGCGTATCTCACTGCTGTCTTTTCTGTCTAGGATTGCTAGGAACAGCAGTCTAAAGACATCACATGTTTCTCACTTCTAAGGAAACCAAAGGGAAAATGACATGAAATAAAACTTTGGATGAGTCTGCCTCAACTGTGCTCTTTCTCCTGAGAAGCATGAGTGAGCCCTCAAACAGCAGTCAGGAGGAAAGTTATTATTTTGGATTGCAACTCCCAGAGTCCACCCAGCCAGCATGGTGTCTAGGGGACTGAGGCAGATGATGTACAAAAAGGATTGCTTCCACAAAGCTTTGACCTGCCTGTGCCTTTTATGAATTTAAAATGCAGTTACAATAATGTGTCAAGTATGAAACCTGAAAGTTTTCTCTCTGCATCACTTCAGATGGTACAAAATGTAGCAGTGTCAGGTACTGGCATGTGGACCCAGATGGTCAATCACTGGCACATATATCCTGTGATTAGATGGTAGAATCACATGCCACTTCTACTGGTATGTTTCATGATGTGTATGTGCCTTCAAGTTTGTTGACTTGTGGCAACTTCATGAATTTCATTTTCCTAGGCAAAGAAAACTCAAAATGTGCTTTTACCAGTTCTTTCCTCTGAAGTATAGGACCTGGTATTTGTTGGCCATCTCCCATCCAGGTGCTAACCAGGCTTGACTGTTTATCTTTCAAGATCATATGGAATCTGGTGCCATCATGGCCTTTAGGCATTTAGTTTTATGCAGCATGGGAAAGAGCCATGTTTCTGACCTTGGACAAGTAAAGAGTTTTCCCCCAAGCAACCAAACATCTGGTGCCTTTAGAGTTTTTAGACCTAGACCAATATAAACCTCTGACTTTGGCTTTCAGAGTTTTAATCTAGGAATAGGCAAACCATGTCCCTCATGTTTGGATTGCAGCTGTCATCATCCCTTTCTATTAACCAAGCTGGCTAGAGTTTTGTTCCAAAACAACCCTATGATAGTAGCATAATGGTTTGAGTGTTGGACTACAACTTTGGAAATGAGGGTTAAATTCCCAACTCAGCCATGAAGCCCACTGGGTGACCTTGAGCAAGTCACCCTCTCTCAGCTAACCTCTGAACAAATCTTGCCAAGAAAACCTCATGATGAGGTCTCTTTAGGGTCACCATAAGTCGGAAATGACTTGAAGGCACACAACAATGGGTTTACCTTAGGATTGTCATAACTGGAATGGAACACAACATCAATATATTCTGCACAATGTCCACCAGACTTTGCTGTTGTAAGCCTTCAGGCAGGCTCTAATGAGTCATCAGTTTTCCTTGGCATCCAGCTCAGGACTCTGTTGAGGCTGTCATGCAGCCAGATTGATAAAGTGGTTAAACTGTTGAACCAGGACTTGGATGATCCAAACTCTAGCCCATTTTTGATAAGTTCCTTGCCATCTTACTCCCGTATTGCATCACAATGTTTTTAGAGATATGATATCTTGTTTGGCTCCTACTCTGAAACTAGTGTACATTTGTTTGAAAGTAACAATTGAACATTGTTCGTTATTATGCTATGTTAAAACACATAAAAACACATGAAGCTCTTGGCTAAACAATGTAATAATTCTTGCTATTATTGCTCACAAGGTGAAACCTCAGAGTGCCAAGGCATTCTGTCACATTGTTTTCAGAATAAATAAATAAATATTAATATACAACATAGAAGTAATATATAAGATTATATATAGAATATAAATAATATATAATAAATGCAGAATAAATGTCTTCTAATGTATATAGTTGCCTGCTAAACTCACATTTGAATGTGTTGTATTTATTTTGAAGAACCTGTGAAAATTAATAGAAATGTCATCTACTTGAATGTAATGCTGTGTCCAAGCTGTGTGTGCTGTGTAGTTCTAATTTTAGCATCATATCTGTGCAAAAATAGAATTTGCATAATCCAAAGGTGAATGCCTAATCCTTACATAACAACATAGACGGTTCAAAGGCTGCATGGTCTAAAATTATTAATTAGCCTGAAAAAGAAGGCCCTCCCTAGAGGGAAAGAAGGGCAGACCAGCTCCACAGTAAGCCTAGCCACAGTAAGAAGAAGGCTCTCCCTTCAGTCCATCTGCCTTGGTCCAGGCTTCAGAGGGAGAGAAGATCTGGTGGATGTATTCACCTTACTCACCACCATTCCCTTCTCCTTTTGTGTCTTGTCTTTTATGTAAGCCTGAGGGCAGGGAAATGTCTAATTAACCATTTGTAAGCTACTCTGATAGCCTTTTGGCTGAAGAGCGGGGTATAAATACTCCAGTAAAAATAAATACTCCAGAATGCTGACCAGAGCCAGTTAAAGAGAGCATATAACTCCTGTACTGAAACAGCTTCAATGGCTACTGGTTCGTTTCCGAGCACAATTCAAAGTGCTGATCATGACCTATAAAGCCCTACATGGCTTAGGTCCAGGCTATTTGAGAGACCGTATCTCCCCATACGAACCACCTAGAGCCCTAAGATCCTCAGGAGAAGGTTTTCTCTTGGTCCCACCACCATCCCAGGCTCATTTTGGGAGGACACGAGAGAGAGCCTTCTCGGTAGCTGCTCCCACCTTGTGGGAGTCTAGACTGGCCCCCTCCCTGCTGGCCTTTCGCAGGCAAGCAAAAACATGTTTATTCCAGCAAGCTTTTAAAAAACCATGCAGGCATGTGGTGGTGGTTTAGATTATTTTTAACCTTTGTATGTTTTAAATTTTGTATGTTTAAATGTTAACTTTTTGCTGTTTTAATTAGGCTGTTTTAATTATTTTTTTAAATGTTATTTTGATGTGGTTTGACGTGTTTTTATGTTGTGAGCTGCCTTGGGAGGAAGGTGGGATAAAAATAAAATAAAATAAGATAAAACAAAATAAATAAATAAATACATTTGTATTTTTACGTGCCTGAAGACACTGCATGTGTTCTAATTGGCTAGTAGCATAGTTGACTAAATCAATTTCCAGTACCAATTAGAGTAGATCAGCTGAATCAATAAATGGTGATTTTTCATTCAGCAATATGTAGTAGGAACTAGAAACTGGTTTTAGGGCTTAATTTACCTCCCCCTTTGACTTTTTGTACTGTGTTCCTCTGATTTGATCTTACGATTACCTTAAAAAACAGAAGGCTATTACTTTTCCTAGGTTAAATATCTTCTGTTTTACAGGGAAACTGACTTCCTCCTCTGCAAGATTTTAGCTGCAGGACAGATGAATATACAAAGAGTGGTGCTGAATTCACGCCCTGGTATGTTTCTACTTGTCAAAGAACAGTAATGAGTTTGATGTGTCTGCACAATATGGAAGATTGGAAGGGAAAACATAGAAAGGAGCTTCATTGCTGTAGCAGCAGAGTGCTTTTGATGGTAATGTGAAAAGGGCTTGCAGTAAAACCTTTGTGGAAATCTTTAGCAATACAGACACAGCAGGTACTCCTATTATGGAAGATGTGTTGGTGAGATTTCCCCCCTGTTTATTATATAAGAGCAGGGCTGTGCAACCAGTACCCTTACTAAAGAGTGGCATCTTAGTAAGCAGGGTATTAAGGAAGCTGTTGAAGGCAGGCACTGATGTTGTAAGTGGCATGAGCTGTACCTACATCAGTGAGTCATAGTGATGACTAGAGATAATAGCGTAGTGCCAAGAACTAGTTATTAACATGGAATAATGACTCTGATGTGATTGCATATTTCCTTTTTGTTGATAATTTCTCTATTCTCTCAGATTTGTGAAGCAACTGGACATCCTTTTTCTAATATTGACTTACCTTTTCCCCAGCCCATTTCATTCATTTTGTTGAGGGTGCCAGAAGATAACCTTAAAAAAAATATCCTGGCAAAATTCTAAGTCCAATTACTTGTAAATCTAGCATGGTTTCTTTTAGAGCTTATTTTCACAAAAGAATAGTTTTTAAAAGTAAGCATATTAAGATGGATTTGTCAAGCTATATGGTAAGACAAATACAGAGGCCCAGGAAAAGCCATTATTAGTGATGTTGGCACTGCAGGGCTCTGATCTGTTTGGGAAAATGCCAGTTTAATTCTCTCTCTCTCTCTCTCTCTCCATATATATATACCCCCTTCCTTCAGTGATTTGGGACCCAGATCTATTCTGGGAAGTAAACATCATAGTGGTAGGGTTCTCCCACCACCACTATATAGGTATACAGATAGGTTATCTGTACACATATTGTTTACATAGCTAACTCATACAGTGCAGAAATTTGTACTCTTTCTTGATCTAGGAGTGGCTTCAAAAATCAAGATTTCTATACTAGAAAGAACCTTTTATGTGAGAAGAGGAAAGCATCCCAGTCTAAGATCTTTTACAGACAATCTGGACTTCACAATGCATGTAGGTCCCCAGCCTCATCTCAGTGGAAGTAGATGAAAAAGCGTTTGTTGGACTCCAATTCCAGATGATTTCCAACGTACAAGGTTGATCAAGAGGGGGAAAAAAATCAACATATGACTAGGGCAAACAACAGGCTAGGCAAGAATGGTGGTGAAACAAAGGAACATACTGGGTGGAGAGAAGGTTAAGGAAGTGAAACATAAGGAGGAACTGAATAGACATTAGGTGGAGTAGACTCCAAGATATATAGCTTCCACAAAGGTGACAGTGAAACAATCTTTTACTTTTGCAGGAGTTCGCTTATTGTTGTGAGTTCAGTGTTGTGAGTCATCTGAGCTCAGATGTGGCTGATCAAAATATTGGCTATTGTGATCTCAGATTAAGAGAGAAACCATTGCAATTAAACTCATCATCTCACCAACTCTAGGCAAGAATGGAGTGCCAGTTGCTGAAAACTTCCGGGTGGAGGAGGCTGTCCTTCTGGATAAAATTGATGAGGGTCAAGTCAGAGTTCGTACACTTTATTTGTCTGTGGATCCTTATATGGTAAGTGGATATGACAAGATACATGGCTAGGCCATATGTATTGAAGGAGGGCTGGAGAAACACATTTTTCAATTTCAGGTTATAGCAGCATGTCAGCAGTAAACAATGCAGTAAAATTTTAACTGGGAAAGAATGGGATTCTGTTCTGCAGCTATGTGTGTTTGCCTACAACAGTCAAGATAAACAAGACTTGCATCCAGAATCCCTAACATGGGCATCTATGAACATCAAAACAGAGAGCAAATGGGAGAAAGACAAGCCTGCCTTATCAGCTGCCCCAATAAAAGCAAAGCAAAGCAGCTTCATTTATATACCACTTCATACTGCGCTATGGGGTGTCTAAGCAGTTTACAACTGTAAGTTCATTGTCCCCCAACAGTTGGGTACTCATTTTAGTGACCTCAGAAGGATGCAGGCCTGAGTCTAGCCTGAGCCCTGGTTAGTACTGAACTCGCAACCTTGTGGTCTATGAGTGAGTGGCTGCAGTACAGGCATTTAACCACTGTGCCACCAAAATAAATATCCTGCGGGAAATGGAGACTGGTGAAAGAAAAAGTCTTTGGATAAATTTTGGAAGAAGCTGTAAACTGGTCTCTGGAAGGTTCAGATGTTTTCTTTTATGCAAAGCTTCCCTGGTCTTGTTGTTTTATTTCATGTGTGCACATAGTTAGTTTGAATAAGAAGTTTACTGAAACATTCCCTTTTTGTGTGGCGTTGGAACCTAACCCTATCCTTTCCATGTCATTTCTGCCTCTGGTTCCTAATTTTTGTTAAAGAAGGAATGTCCTGGAACACTTCTTCGTTAACTGAGGTATACCTGTAATTAGAGGCTTATGCTTGTGCAGACTAACAGATGTTGTCAAGATAATGCACCCACAAAAGTAAAGGAGTATGGTATACATTGTCTAGTGACAACTGAATTCTATGTTCTACTCTGTTAATGGTGAGAGTCACAGCAAAGGATAACTTGTCAGAGTAGAGAAACTAATATTATTTTACTAATGAGTAATTGAAAGATTAGCCCTTTATTCTGTGGCCCTCCATATATTGTTGGACTACATATGCCATCATTCCTCACCTTTAGCCATGAAGGCTGGGACAGATGGGAGTTATAGCTTAACAATGTTTGGAGGGACAGAAGTTCTAGACTGCTGGTATAGGATTTTGTCTAGTACTATAATGTTAAAACTGGAAAGTACATATGTATACATTACATTGTGAATGCAGAAAAAGCAAAGCAGCCCTGTACTGTAGTGGAATGAATGATGAGAGAAACAAAAGGAGGAGAAGGTCACTTCATGCACACAGGAGGTGGACACCTGGAGGAACGTCACACACAGAAGTAGGGAAACCAGGGATTGTTCTGGGAGCTTGCAGCTACAGAATCGATTTGAAGCTCTCAAGGATGAAGAGGAAGAGCAGCAGGGACAGTCCTCAGGGACAGTGCAGGGGAGTACCACTGCAGGGAACAGACATTGCTAAGCCTTAGAGGAGGCATGTGGTGGTGGTGGGGGACTCCTTGTTGAGGGGTACACAGCAGTTTGTGGCCCTGACAGGATGTCCCAGGAGGTGTGTTGTCTCCCTGAGGCAAAAATCTGTGATGTGACAGCGAGGCAGACAAGACTTGTCAAGCCTACTGACCATTACCCCTTTCTCTTTGTCCATGTGGGAACCAATGATACTGCAAAGCATAGTCTTCAGAATATCAGAAGAGATTATGAAGCTTTGGATAGGAAGTTGAAAGAGCTGGACGCACAGGTTATTATCTCATCTCTTCTCCCAGTTGACGGACATGGTCCAGGAAGGGAGTGGAAGATAGCAGATGTGAATAACTGGCTCTGTAGATGGTGCTGCCAAGAACGATTTGGATTCTTGGATCATGGGCTGCGGTTCCATGAGGGTGGACATCTAGCAAGAGATGGGTTGCATCTCACACAAGTTGGCATAAGCATTTTTGCCAATAGTCTCAAACATTTGATCAGGAGGGCTTTAAACTGAGTCATGTTGGGGAGGGAGACAGTATCTTGGAAGGTATCTTGGAAGGTAGGAGTACATCATAGGCTGGAGATAATAGTCAGGTCTTTGCAGACTGCCAGAAATAGTGCAAATTGAGTCCACTTTAACTGCCTTGACTCAGTGCTAGGGAATCATGGGAACTGACAGAGAAGGCTCAATGTCTCAAAAAAATATACATTTCCCATGATTCCCTAGCACTGAGCCAGGGCAGTTAAAGTGGACTCAATTTGCACTATTTCTAGCAGTCTGCAAAGGCAAGTGTTCTAGAGGGAACAAGGCAAATGATGCAATGGCCCAACAGTGGGAGGCAAAGAATCTCACACAGGCAGTAAGTGGGGAGGACCCATGCTCTTAGACATCTCTACACTAATGCACAGAGCATGGGAAATAAACAAGATGAACTTGAACTCCTAGCACAACAAAGCAAATATGATATAATAGGCATCACTGAAACCTGATAGGGTGAGTCTCATGATTAGAATGTAGGAATAGAGGGTATAACTTTTTAAAGAGAAATAAGCCAAACAGGAAAGGAGGAGGAATAGCATTATATGTCAGGGATGTTTACACCTGCGAAGAGATCCAGGACTTAATTCCTGGAAATCAGGAGGAGAGCATCTGGATAAAAATTAAAGGGGAAGGAAACAACAGGGATGTTATAGTAGGAGTCTACTACAAACTCCCAAGTCAGACTGAGGAATTGGATGATGCCTTTGTAGAACGGATGACCACATACTCAGAAAAGAGAGATGTAGTAGTGATGGGTGACTTCAACTATCCTGATATTTCCTGGAAGTCAAACTCAGCCAATACTTCAAGGTCTAGCAAATTCCTCACTTGCCTCGAAGACAATTTCTTTGTACAAAAGGTGGAAGAGGCTACAAGGGGATCAGCTTTCTTGGCCTCCGCTCCCAGATTATGGAATGGCCTGCTAGATGAGATCCGTCTCA
>CM034701.1:65083766-65127199 GCA_020142125.1 Phrynosoma platyrhinos | reverse complement strand
TGAAGCTGCTTTAGCTGCTTTTGCTTTGAAAGTTATTGCCTGTTGCTGGTTTAGTGGAAACTTTTGACATGTCACAATTGCCAGAAGTCAGCTGAGTACTTGCTATGGTAAGCTTGGCATGCAAGATTAAGAACGCTGGCTTCAGTTTAGGTGCCCAATAAGTTTAGCTTAAATTGGGAAAAAATAATTGCTCTGTAAGACAAATTATTGCATGCAGCTAAAAGCTGACCAGCTGTGATGACTGTCTCATTCCAAAGATAGGTTTTCTGGAGGGCTGTTCCAGAGTGGTTGGTATTTGTGGCACAGATGAAAAATGCAGCATTTTGGTCTCAGAAATGAAGTTCAATGCTGCTATCAACTATAAGAAAGAAAATGTGGCACAACGGCTGCATGAACTTTGCCCAGATGGAGTGGATGTGTACTTTGACAATGTTGGTGGAGACATCAGCAATGCAGTGATAAGTAATGTGAGTATGCATTTTATCTACTTTGTCAATATCCATTCTGTATTTTTGACACTGCACCAATTGATGGACTATTACTATCAATCTGTCTGGGCTTAATAGCTAGTGATCCAGCAAGAATGTAATAAAAATGCCCATGAATGCATGCAGAGTGGCTTTTCCATTCCACTCTGCAAATGGCAGCTTGTGCCAGGGAGAAGAGCTAACAGGGATGCTAGCATCAATGAGTACCATACCAGTTTGTTTGTTTTCTAATTTACTGTTTTCTCCCTTCTCTGCTGAGGCCATTCTTTTCAAACAGGGTTAAAATAAGTAATGTAGCCTTCCTCTCTCTGAAGGAAGTCTACTCCAATTTTTTTCTTCCTCCCCTGAAATTTTCTTCCTTCCCCTTCACAACCCATCCTGGTCGGAGTGATGATGTATTATTTTAATCAGCCCACAAAAGATAAAACAAAGGAAAGCTGCCTTTTAATCTTTTATTCTGATATGGAAAGGAGAAGTGAAAAAGAAAACCGTTGCAAATGGTGCTAGGGAATGAAGAGAAGCTGAAGCAAGTAAAGAGGGAATTTGAACTTATCCTCTGCCTTTTCTCATCCAGTCAGTCAATCAATCAATCAACAAGCCAAGCTTTCCTTGTCCCTAAAAAGATCCTCACACCAGTGACTAAGGTAGGGATGCATACTAGGAGTTGCTGTCTGAAAAAGTAATTGTCCAAATTCTGGGAAAGCCATGAGTTAAAAGAGCAAAAGAGATTGTGGGGGAAGGAGCCTTGCCTATGGAGAGAGAGTGCCATGTACTGAACAGGACCTGACAGAAATAGAACCCACTGCACTGAACTTACTAATCAGACATGCAGTTTTTCTAGCTAGCAACCAGGCACACATTGCTTAAGACTCAAAGACATTTCTTTTAGATCTACAGCTCTTCAAGTTCCTACCCTTTTTAGTGTCTATAATAAGATGATGCACATGCAACCAGCATTTTGGTATGATCTTTCCTTGAGAATACATGTGGGGTAGAAAGCCCTTCTTGCAGAGATGAGGTCTGTTGGACTAGAATTTCTGCTTATTTCTCCTGATTCTTTGAACTGCTCCAGTCGTAATCTACTACTGAAACTATTATTAAAGGCAAAACTTGATCTAGTGAACAACTTCAGTTTTACCCTTTTAAAGTGCAGAAAAACAGAAGCTGGTACTTGCATTGCTCCTGTGAAATCTTATTATCTAAGCAAACATCCTCCCACTTGATTCCAGACCTCTCATACTTTTTGGCTTTGGGCCTCCCTTCTAAACTTACTTACCTTCTGGGCTGCCCCAACCCAGTTTACCATAGCAATTAGTGGTTCATATGTCAATGGACCTTCTCAGGCCTTTAATCTAGATATTAAAAGACCTATTCCAGGTGCTTAGTTTATTTGGGGGAAATGGCTCAGCACCTAGGACAGCTCCTTTAAAGTTATGAATGAAAACTGGAGTAGATTCACAGCCCCACTTTTGCGAAAGCCACATAGCTGCCTCTGCCAACTTGATTATATAGATTTCCTTGCAAAGGTGAATATGCAACATTCCTCACCAACAGTCGCCTGTATGCAGCCTGCTACTGTGTGTAAGCATCTATGAGCTAGAGCCTGGAAAACTACTTAAAGGAGTGAATCTGGTGACATGTTGAAGCCATATGTAACTGAGCAATGGAAGGATGATTCTCATGTTAGCATAGTTAACATTGGAAGCTTTGCATTTGAAGAAGAACAGGTCATATCTAACCTCTGAAAACCATGCAGAGGGCACTTCTTCACATAATGTATAGTTAAAGAACTTTGCTTCTAGAAGATGTAGTAATAGTTGTCTACCTGAGAAGTCTGAAAAGGGGATTAGACAAGTTAATGGAAGATATGTCTATCAGTCAGAATGCCATATATTGCTCTGATATCAGAAGCAGTATGTTTCCCAGTTCTAGTTGCTAGGAAACCCATGCAGGAGAGTGTTGTTGGATTCATATCCTGGTGTGGGTTTCCCAAAGGCAGCTAAGCCTAAATAGGCCTTTGATCTGGTACATTGGGGCTCTTCATATGTTCTTACCCATTAAAACAAAGTAGCCATTCTTCTTAAATGAAGTAGAGGAGCCATTGCCAAGCACAGATCCAATATGGTCAATAGGGATCAATAGGTATGCACAAATTTGTTCCCCATATTCTCAGCATTTTTGTTTCTTTCCTGAATATAGCTCTGAACACTTCTAGTCATATTTTCAAAATCATTGCTGCATTTCCGTACATACTCACTGAAGAGTAAATTCCATTGAACACCAGTGAGATAATATGGATAGCATTCTGCCAATGTGGAAGTGGCAAAATTCAGCAAAGCTGATTCCTACAGTATGGCTGAATCTTTTATTCCATGTTTATTTCACATGCACCTCTGAAAAAAAGTCCTGATTAGGGCACAGAGGGTAATGGGTCTGGACTCAAGATGCTGGTCTTCACTGTGAAAGTGTTACATCAGGGTGGCAGTTGTGTTGCCTTTCAGATGTTGATGGACTACAGCTCCTTGCATTCTTCACCATTGGCGGTGCTGGCTGAGACTATTGGAAGCTGCAATTGAATAACATCTGGAGGGCTGCACAATTCCTACCTCTGCTCTAATAAAGTTTAGGTACAATCTACAATCTTGCCTTGGTATGTATTTTTTTTTCTTTAGATGTTGTATAGCCTTCCTTTGCCACATGTACCTACAGTATCTCGCTGTTTCAGTGACCCAGTGCCAGGTATGATTGCCATCCAAAATAAGACTGAAGGAGTAAAGAGGGAGTCTGCAGGAACTTATAGCCTCAAATTATGTTATATACAGTGTGATTTAAGCTCATAAATCCAAACATCAGTGTAAAACAGCAGGCTTTATTCAGAAACCAAAGCAGTTCACAGTAAGACTGAAGCAATTTCACTTACACAGTACATTGAAAGCAAAAAGCATTTAAATCCTTTACATGCTCTCAAACCTCATTCCTTCTTAAACAAAAACATGCTTCTTCCCAGACAGACCTGTTGTTTCTCTTCATATCAGGCATTCCCATGGAACTGAGCTTGACAAGTCCTAGTGCCCATTACCTCCCTTTCACATCTGCTTGTTAACAGACTTCAGCACAGATAAAATATTTTCCCACCTGACAGTCAAAAGTATGACATATCCCATCATCCAGTAATACAACGCAAAGCAGGTACAGCATAAATGATTAAGCATGGCAGGAACTCTGAGGGACTCAGATCTTCACAGATGCCTACCTGGTCATCTTGGAGGAGACTTTTATCCATCTTGTGAAGTCCACCCTATTAAAAACGGTCTTTTCAGTATTGCAGACTTTCCAGATTCTGACTACATCATTTAGAATGTTTTATGGCTTTCATACGTTTTCAGTGAACTTTGGAGAAGGAGCTGTAAGATCTGCCTTTGAATGAATTAATGAGATGAAGATGTCAGAGTTTGAATACAGCGAGTTACTGAAGATGTCGGAATCATGCTTGATTTCACCATACCTTTTTAGTTTTTTTGATGAGGGGATATTCTAGTGATTTTTTCCCCTCTGTATGAACTGTTTCAAGAGCAGGGCCAGTGGCATGTAAAAGTTAATAAAAATGTCTAGTTTTACCCTTGTACTTTAAGCTATCAAAAGAGCTTGTTGGTGAAATATTAACTTCAATATAACTAAACCTATCAGCTTAAATAGTGGGAGACTCATTCTCCAATGTTGTTCTAATATTTCAATGTTATAAATGAGGGTGCCTGCAGAAGTACACTGAAGCAACTTAAAGTTTTCTTGAGGCATATTTTTGCCTTATTGGAAAAAAAACGTGTTTCCATTTTTGGGATGTTGCTTGTCCTGGTTACAAGTACACCAGTAACTGAAGGAGAGGGTGTGTTGATTGTTGTTGTTGTTGTTGAACTCTCATTTTTCCTGCAGAAGAATAAATTAAAATTATGTATTTCTGGTTGTTGTAACAGAATGTAGGCCAGATGAACTGAATGTTCTTCAGCTCTGTTTCATAACACAAAATAAACACACACTGTTCTTTCGACTGTTCTCTTAATTGGCATGGTTAACCATTTAGCATTCTGTTACAAGAGTTTTCAAACTGTGTTCTTGGAAGCCAATCAGAGTTCCTTGGCGAGAAAATGGATGATGGCCGACACTTTTCTCTGCATGTCAGATTGCTTCCATGCATGTTTCCTTTAAACATAGCTCCTAAGTTAACAGTTGCAAGCAGTGTTGTAACTGAAGTTTCATGCAGTGCTTAATATAGAGTTTTTTATTCTCCATTGGTGTGAAACAGGCTGTTGGGAAATGGAGGAGAGAGTACTGAATCTTTTAGGCAGAATAATTCTCAGGCATAATAATCACGTTGGCAAGGCAGAAGCTGAACAACAGCCTGTCTCACTTCCCACCCCCCATGATCTGCCAGAGAGAAGAAATACATTTTGTCTTTTTAAAGCATATAAAAGTAGCTGTATTATCAAATCAATTATTCATAATCAAACACATGGTCTTATGGAGGAAAAAGAGAGAAGACAAAATGGCTGCAGGTTGCAATGATACAGGAAGTGGGAGGGGGGGAGGAAGTAAAATATGTTGTGTCTTAACTCCAGTAGAATAGCATGCAAACTAGCAATGAATGCGTCCAGACATACACAGGTTGCTAACTCTAGCACAGGCATTGCAGGATTGCAAATGCAAAAATTACTTGGTCCTAAAGCGCTTGTGGTACAGTTGAATTAAGGAGAATGCAAGTGTGGGTTTTCTCACCATGGCATTACCTGTCTATAGATGTGGGATTGTGTACTTCTGCAAGGTAAAAGACTAAGCTGATGGCAACAATGTAGATGGCAGGGTCTCCCATGTTACATAGGCTTTTGCTAAGGAGCTACACAAAATGTGCCAAACAGCCACTGGGCAGCAGCAGTACTGAGTGATGACACTGGTGGAGGATCTCTCAGAGACAATAGCAGTGGCCCCACAGCTAACTCTTGTTAGTACTGTGCAGCAGGAAGCATGGTAAAACCCAGAGGTAGGCAACCTTTCCCCTTTAAGGGCCGAGGGACTTCAGCTCCCAGAAGCCTTAACCATGTTGGCCAATAGTCCCATGTTGGCCAATAGCTCCTGGGATTCTGGGAGCTGAAGTCCCTCGGCCCTTAAAGGGGAAAGGTTGCCTACCCCTGGTAAAACCCTTTTGAATGTCTTTTACCAAAAAATCCCTATGATGAGACAATCCAAAATGAAACAAGAGATAGTGTCAGAAGGTTAAACTCTCTGATTGGATGGCATTCGGTGAGCTACTGGGATATAGCAGAGGACAACTACAAACAGCACTGCAGCTAATGATGTAACTGGACTCAAGCTGAAAGGACATTCACCTGTTGACATGCTCAGAGGCAAAAAGAAAATCTGAAGTTGTACAACATATATTATAGGAACATGGAATGTGAGAAGCGTGAAAAAACTAGACATAGTAAAACAAGAAATGAACATTGCAATGCTTGGACAGAGTGAGCTAAAGTGGACAGGAATGGGATATTCTTAGAAAGAGAATTTTACTCATTGTTTTACTCAAGAAATTAAAATCTGAGAAGAAATGGGGTAACATTAATAGTGAGGAGAGAGATAGCAAAAGCAGTCAAAGAATATAATGCAAAGTCTGACTGAATCATATCAATAAGACTTAAGAATTTTGATATGGTAGAATACATCTTTATTGAATAAGTCTCCAGACCATTTCAAATATATATATATGATTAAAATGATAATGATAAAAAAGGGAAAAAAAATATACTTAGTTTATATTTGAATCAAGTTACACCCCTTTTATAATTTGCATTACAGTCTGTTTGAGGCCCTTATCTACTTGCTTCCATAAAATAGCTGCTTTCATTGCAAACAAGGCAATGTATATGTGGGGCAACTAATGTTGAAGATCTTGCACATTATCTGCTGCGTTGTCAATTATATAATGGTATCAGAGAGAGATGTCTGGCTCCCATCCTCAGAAATTTGAGGGAAAGGGATGATGAAAGCAAGATGTCTTTGCTATTGCAAGGAGTAGAGCCTTTCTTAACTCTTAGGGTTGCCTTGTTTGCAATGAAAGTAGCTAAAATAAGACATAAGGGAAAACTCATCAATATAATCATAATCCCAGTTTATGCTTCAACTATAGAAGCAGAAGAAGAAGAGTTGAAAGATTCTGTGCTGGAGTCCAGAAGGAAATTGATCATACACCCAAACAGTTGTTAATCTTAGCCAATTGGAATCAAAAAGTAGGAAGCAGAGCAAAAATAAAAGATTACAAGTCAATTTGTCCCAGGATCAAGAAATGAAACAGGAGAGTGACTGCACAGACCAAAGGAAGCATTGGTTCTGCCCCTGCCTGTTCAAATGATGCATGTGGCCAAAATGGGAGGAAACTGGAACAAAGCTGTGTTCCAGGGCTAAACAATGGAGTAAAATAACCCCTGGTTTGCACTGGTTCAAGAAGGAAAGTGTGCACTATTGCATTGGTGTGTGGACTATGCGCTGGTGCAGAGAGGTGGGAAGCAGCTGGCAAGCTGTTGGCACCATTGCTACCTATAATTTTTTTTTTGTTGCCCACCCATGAATTGGTCACATATGAATGGCCAGACGGACCATTGACCCATTGCATACCCTGTGAAGCGAAATGAGAACCAACTCGGCACGTTGCCAACAATGCAGTGGATTTAATAATAACATTAACAAACTGACCAGTCCAACAGGGAGCCATAGGGGGAGGGAGCATGTGTGGCGGATGGGAGCCTCCATGATCATGCTGTGCCAATGTGTCAATGGGTGCACTGATGTGCTGTCTGGGTGGCCAATTGCTTATGTAATTGAGTGACTGGTCACACAGTCAGTTGCATAGGGCACCAAATGAGTGGGCAGGTGAGCAGGATAAGGCTGATGATTGGTGACTACTAACAGTGCATCTGTGTGCATTTGGGATGGAATGAGAAAAAGATGGTAAGTGCAGCTTGTACATGTGAATTTACCCATTTTGGTGCATCCATCATTGTAGAAGAAGGGGGCAGTGCAGACTGTATACAGGTGTTTGGCCCATTGTGGGAACAAATGGTGTGGTCAGCGGGTTCTTCCTGCAAATCAGGAAATCCCAGAGGTAAACTGGCTTTTTCCCTCCATCTGTTCAGCACCTGAGTCTTACTTCCAAGTATGTACATACAGGATTGTAGCCTTATCTTTCAACTTTCATGCTTGTATCTATTTGTCTCTAACAGATGAATCCAAATAGCCATATCATTTTATGTGGCCAGATCTCCCAATACAATAAGGATGTACCTTATCCACCTCCTTTGCCTCCAGCAACAGAAGAATTAAAGAAAGAAAAGAATATCACAAGGTATTTCTTATTAATCACCCTAGCCACATACCTGAATTAAATACAAATATAACATCTACTGGGATATGTTAGCATTGATTTTTTGTTGGTTTTTTTTTAAGAAAAGACTTTCTAGAACAGGGGTCAGCAACCTTTTTGGGAGTGGGGCCAGTCCACCTGGGCTGTGGTGGTGTGTGCGCACACGCGCACTACCAGAAGGGCTCCCTCGATCGCACCGGGCCTCAGAAAGGCCCAACACGGCTGCGGGGGTCCCCCAGGAGGGTTCCCTTGACTGTGCTGGGCCTCCAACAGGCCCCGCGTGGTTGCAGGGCCCCCCCAGAAGGGCTCCCTCAACCGCTCTGGGCCTCCGAGAGGCCCAGCGCAGCCGCAGGAGTCCCCCATGAGGGCTCCCTTGACCACGCTGGGCCTCCGAGAGGCCCGGCACAGCCATGGGGGGTCCTCCGGGGCGCCATTTTGGATTCCAAAATGGCGCCCCTGGAGGATCCCTGCGGCCATGAAAGGCGGAGGTGGTGGCGGCAGGACCGGGCAGGGGCCGGTCTAAAGGCCTCCGCGGGCTGCACCCGGCCTGCAGGCCTTAGGTTGCCTTAGGTTCTAGAACCTCATGATGCAGCATCTTTTCAGAACAAGATCCTCTAATATTTACTTGGAAAAAAAGGATCAGTTGCAGATTTACAGAAATCAGGCAGAAGCAGCTTGACAAAAAGATCAAACGGGAAGAATAATTTCAGGGAAATGTGTCTAGTGGAAGTTTTACTTTAGGGGACAACAATTTCCAGAATTCCCAGCCGGCATAGTAATTTGAAGTGTACCTAGGGCATTTGGAAAACTGTATTCCCCCAGAGTTGCTTTTGCAGCCTCTGGTTTGAATTATATAGGTAAATATGCAGCTAATATGCAACTGTTGTCAGTGTATAAATATATTGGAAGCATTTTCACCTCTCAGTGTGGAAAATTCTAATTTCAGATATATGTAGTGCAGAATGAAAAGCAATTAAGTGGTCAGTTCTACTTAGTGTATAACCATATTGATGTCTGTCCAGAAGAGGTGCATGCACATAACTAGTAATTGGGCAGAAAACTAAAATATGAGGCAGGAATGTGAGCAACAAAAAGAACCACAAAAGTGAAGGAAGGATCAGGAAAGTACACTGGTAAATCAAATATTCGCTGTTCAGATTTCTGTGCTTTTGAGTGACCAGTGAGGAGGTAAAGGATGGGAACTAAACATAACAGTAGCAGCAAAGCTGAATTATTTTTGTGTGTTTTTTTTGAGTGAATGACATATACAACTAGGTTAAACTTTGCTTCACTTCTTCATAGTCAAAGGCATACTCTTGGCCTCTATGTGCCTATTTGCTACTGCAAAACTTCTTATGTATTAACCTCATTTTTATATGCCATTGACCAATTGGATCAGGATGTCTTGACCTTTTCTAACTGCAAAAGGTAAGCATTCTGTGTTCTTGTTTTAGCCCACTGTAAAAAAGATGGTATCCTTTCTACTGATCATTGACCATTGTTTGGTATATCAAAGCTGCTGTCCTATGCATGCTTATTTAGGACTCATCCCCATTGACCTAAGTGGTATTTAGTCTGAGTAGGCATACTTCAGATTGTTTAAAGCATGGATGTATTATGCTAGAAAGTCAAAGTACTACCCAGAATTGGCAACTATAATACAGCAGTATTCCTCATTTGTATACAATATTGAATATGATTTTCCACAATTGCTACCCTGCTATGAAAGCTACCCTAGAAGAGTATCTGAAAACTTCAGTTGGTGCAAAACACAGTATTAGCTATTAGTTGGTGCTCAGATCAAATTATGTGGACATTAATGAAAGATCTTGACTTGTTGCCATTTGTTTTCTGGTTTTACTCAGAAAGGTTTTAAACCTAAATACTTCAGGGGTTGGTTAAAGGACTGCCTGATTTATTGTGAACGTAGTTGAAAATGGGTATTAAGATCTGCTGGAAAAGTCCTTTATCACTACTCATGGCAATGTATGTGTTGGGCACATATGAAAGCACTTTCTCTTGGAGTTTCACTTCAGAACTGTGGGATGCTGTCCATTCACCTTATGATTCCCCTTCCTTCCTGTCTTTTTCTGTATTACTAAAAATATGTTAAGAATTTTTAAAAAGATGTTAAATTGTTTTTAGTGATTTATGTTTTGTGATGTAATTATTTTATGTTGGTTTATTGTACACAGCCTTGATGACTTTTGTGAAAGCCATGGTCATAAAAGCCTTAATGTTCATTCTAATTTTTACAGAGAAAGATTTATAGTTTTGAACTACAAGGACAAATATGCAGCTGGTATTATGCAGCTTTCTCAGTGGATCAAAGAAGGGAAACTGAAGGTATGATACAGATCTGAAGGTAATATTTTATAGGCTGTAGCAATGACTTTCTTTTTAATGAAAAACTTTTCTAATTCAGGCTACTGTCATTCTATCTGCAATGACTATAGAACCTCCTTAAAATTAATCTGATTATGTACTTTAGTAGTTCTTTCAACTAGAAAGTTGATGAAGTTGAAAGAACATGTTTGGATATTTCATCCCCCATGATATTGAAAACTGATTGCCTTTAGGAAACCAAACAGCCAAAAGGCAATATGTTATAATTTCCCTCCCACCCTTCTTAACAGGTGAAAGAGACTGTTGTAAAAGGCTTGGAAAACATTGGAGGTAAGATATTGTTTCATATTTAGTCTGTAATTGAAAGTATTGGGTTAACCGGTCTAATGTTACAGGGAACCACTGCAAACATAATATAAAGTTTATTTCTTAATCAATTTGAAAGTTGCACTGTGAATTGAAGTTGATTTGATTTAAAACAAGTGCATACATATCTGTGGGATTAATAAGTCTTAAAATCTAAATTGTAACTCTGCAGTTTCCAGCTGCCTTACCCACCATAGTTGATGATGAAGAAGGCTGGGAGTTGCAGTTCAGCAATATCTGGAAGACAGTCTGATTTCCACCTCTGATCTAAATACACATTTGAGCATTTTAGGAAATAATAAGTACATAGCTATTGTAACTAACTTTCATTACAGATTTTCAACAAGCAATTCAATTTAACTTTATTTTTCAGAAGAGAAGGCCAGTGTCCAATAATAAAAAAAAGACTGTGATAAAATTTCTAGCTTCATTAGGGCTATTTTATGGTGGAGAGTTTGATGCATATAAGAAAGCTCCTAACTGAATGAATGGCTCATTGTAAACCTCTGCTGCAATTCATCCATGTTGGCTGAACCTGTTTTTCAGCTTTTCCCAGAACTGATACCTTTACCTGACTGAGGGGATTCTGGGAGTTGTAATCCAACACATCTGAAGAGCACCATATTGGGTGACCTTCTTGTTGGTAGACTAGCCTGATTGTCTGTGTTCTGAATTATTACACCAACAGTTATTTAGTTTGTGAGCATTGGGTTTAGCTGGCCTTGTACTCACTTGGTCCCTTTATTTTAAAAGACAATGTCCTTACTTCAGGTGGAAGTAGCCATATAAACCTCATAACTCACATAAAACATTCAAAATGACAAAAGGAAATTTTGAATTGCTAGTAGGCAGAATTTTTAACTGGAGGGTGCTTTATTGATAGACCTGTTGTGTTCCCTTCTGTGGGAAAAGTTACATATATGATTATTATAATTACAAAATTTTCCACACAATCATATTGTTGTGTGCCTTCAAGTAGTTTCCAACTTATGCTTATGTATAATACAGTAAACCTGTATAGGATGTATATAGCTAAATTAAAACACATCAGACAAAAATAATAATTCAGAGCACTCCAACTATATCCCCCAAAAGCCACCAAAGCAGGTAAGCCTTGTAGCATTTTTGCAAGCCCAGAAGAGAAGAGAAGTGTCGTGACCTCCATAGAAGAGGGCATTGCAGAGAGTCAGGGCAACAATAGACAAGTTTCTTGTTTTAGTTGTGGCTTTTACTTGACATATTATTATTAAACTGAACCCAAGTATGATCAAACAATTATCACTGCCCTTGGGGTTCACTTTGGGAGAGACAGTCTAAACTTTTGATTGCTGCTCCTTAAATGAACCCTCATGGCTGGCTCTAAGTCATATGGGTCCCAGGCCATGAAAGGCTTTGAAAATATGCAGCAGTAGCCTTAATCTGATCTGGAGTAGTGCAGATAACACAGAACTGTTTGATGTTCTTCTCACCAAACTCGTATTCATTGGGAGGTGAACTGCAGATTTTTTTTTTCTCTTGCTGCTGCTTTCAACTAGCCTTCAATGTGACTATTGCAGTCAGCCTTCATGATTGCAAAGAGCAGGAACAAATAAGCATAGTGAAATCCCTCTGCTCTAAAGAGAACTGGAGCCTAAAACACATGATTGCTGATAAAAGGCAATCATGCCTGGCTCTTCCAGAGACCGGGAAAAGTGTCTGTCTTTATTTAAATACTGGCTGTAAGATTCTGGAAGTTGTAGTCCAAACAAGTAACTTGTAACCCTTGTGGTTTTCTTGAGGAATCTCCAAAGTTCCAAACCTGTTCAAAGTACCACTTGCTAAAGAGGCATATAAGAGTATTGCAACTGTCCATCAGTTTTCATTTCCTTTCTCAGAACTCATACCTACTGGTTTAGGGCTAAAAGAGAGCTAGAGCTTGATATTATCAGTTTATTGCTGATAACTATTTCAGAGTTTTGGGTGATCCCTCCAGAGACATTTCTTAAAGATGCTAAAGAGCATCTATAAATATGTGCATGCATACATACATATGTACACAGCACCACCACAAAACCTGAAAAACACTGAGGGTCATTCCTGTACTGCTGAATGTAAGGAATTACAAAGTCAACCATCATCTATTCAAGACAGCTTATGATTTTGGACTTGTGCAGGTTGACGGATTTCCTTAAAATCTCTTAAGGCACTGAAACTGCTGTGAACAGACCTAATCTCAAGCACTTTTGTCTACTCTGGACTGTGTCCAGGCACTTGTGCAGTTCTAAGTGCAACAGTCAATAGAAAATGTTGTGGTGTTTTCACTTGCCCCCAGTGTAGTTGAAGAGCAGGTAAGGATGGGCTAGAAACTAGATGTGTGATAGAGCCTACAGATGTGGGATGCAAGAAATATTTTAGATAGTGTGCTCTTGTTTCAATGTTTATGTGGAATAAAAGCAGGAGAGAGAAGAAAAAGCATTTATAAAGTGAAGAGCAGAAAAGAGATGGAGAATCAGAAAGTCAAGTGAAGTCAAGCAGCAGAACGCTGGCAGGAGTGGAGAAAGAGTGTGGCTGAAATCAGGAGAGGACAGAAAGTAGAAGCAGGGAATTATTTAGGTTTTGCATCGTCTTGCTTTAAGAGTTGTGCAAAAGATACGAATGTCGCATAAACTGGTAGTATTGCCACTACCAAGCCTTAGGGTAGGCCATCTGGGGACATGCCCTGGACCAGCGGGCTGATACAAAGCCAGATAAAGTAGAAGGTGCATGTGCACACATACGTTACAATGAAATGTATGTGAATCCAAAGCTTTTTCAGGGAATTTGCTCTTTTAAGGCATCTGAACCAAAACATGAAATGTACATTGGTATACTATGACCTAGCAGATCTTTGTATATTTCAGTCATTATAATATTTTCATACCACAAAGCATTGCAAGTTCCATTTTCTTTTCTTTTTGTTCTCTCATAGTTGCTTTCCAGTCTATGATGACCGGCGGGAACATTGGAAAACAGATAGTACTTGTTTCAGAGTGTCAACAATTATGAAAACATATTTTATTTGCATAATCTTCTTCTTTATATACTTCCTTTGCTAATGAATGGATATTTGCATTTGAATGCAGAGCTTGTAAAATTCAGGTGACTGTCTAGTTCTATATATGTACTTTATAACAAAAATGTAAGATTTCTAATGTCTGTTATCAAATTGTTGTTGTTGTGTGCCTTCAAGTCATTTCCAACTTATGAATCATGGAGGTTTCTAGGGCTAAGATAGTGTGATTTGCCCAAGATCACAGTGAGTTTCCATGGTTGAGCAGGGAATTGAAATCTCATCTCCAGAGTCGTAGTCCAACACTCAAACCACTAAACAATGCTAGTATCAAGACATCCTGCAATAGTATAGTTTGTACTACACTGATAGTAATAAAATGTAGTTACAATAAAAAATAATGAGATGACAATAGCTTCATCTGCATGCAGAAATAATGCAGTTTGATACTGCTTTAACTGTCACGGCTCCATCCTATATAATCCTGGGATTTGTAGTTTGTTGAGGCACCAGAGCTCTCTGACAGAGAAGGCTAAATATCTCAGAAAACTGCCAATCCCAAAATCCCATAGCATGGAGCCATGGAAGTTAAAGCAGTGTCAAATTGCTGCAGTGTGGATGAGGCCAAAACAAATCTTTTCTGACTTTTAATGCAACTGTTACACAGATTTTTAAATGTGATTTTCCTGGCCTGGCTTCCTTATTTATATGATACTGTGCCCTTTCAGGACTATTACTAGTAAACTTGATTTTTTATATTGTTCTCCTCAGTATATGAAACTGGAAGAGAAAGACAGTACATTTAGGAATGAACAGGCCACACAGCAGGAAACTATATTATTGCAACCTATGTACTTGTGTTCTTGGTTCTGTGATCACATGTACTTTAGTTCATATTGTATAATGGCTGAGAGACTGAGCTATGAAACAGGAAGTCCTTGACTTGGTTCCCCCGTATTTGCCTTGGGACCTATAGTTCAATTCTAATACAGCCATTTTGAAAGTATTTGAATAATTTTTGTACACGAGCGACTGGTTGTAATGCCAACTTAAGACATGTGTATCTGGCTTTATTTTAATTGACACATGTATTAATACCAGATCTTAGAAATAATAATAAAAATATTTTCCAAAATTCCATATTGAGAAAGTGTTCAAAGTGTAATAACATTTTGTACAACTTCTGGAAATGAGCAGCTGTTGTGGAAAAAAAATGAAAAAAATATATATACAGTACTTGTAGACAAAAGTGGTACAAAAATGGGACACCTGGCAATGAATGTTTTTAAGATTGCAATTGTATACACATTTCCTGGGGAATGAGCCCCCATTGAACAATTGGAGCTTACTGTATATACTCAGCTAGAAGTCCAGAAATTTTAGTAAAAAAAAATTGACACCAAAAACCTAGGTTGATTTAGCCACAGGTCAATGTAAGTATTGTACTTGAACTCTTATTTTAAAAAAGAACCACGCCCTGGTGAAAGGCAAGAGTTTAATCTGTCCTGGAAACACTGACACCCCCCCTCTGTTCTCTCATCCATCCAAACTTTAGTATGATCACAAACAGTTATGCCTGCTGGAATTTTGTCTGTTCTTTGGCATTGTTTTCCTTTGCTTCATCCCTTACATCCTTTGTAACATGCCAAATTTTACCCTCGACTAATCCACGGGTCATATCAAAATCCCTAATTTTGGCCCCAAAACCTGCCCTTGATTTATACATGGGGTCGACTTATAGCCAAGTATATACAGTAATTCTGAAGACACATACATGGCTTGTTGTTGCGTACCTTTAAGTCGTTTCCAACTTAAATTGGTCTTCATGACACAGGGGGGTTGCAGACTGCCAGAAATAGTGCAAATTGAGTCCACTTTTAGGCTTAGGCTTAATGAATCATGGGAACTGTATTTTATTGTGGCACCAGAGCTCTCTGACAGAGAAGGCTCAATGTCTCAGGAAAAAAAAATTCCCATGATTCCCTAGCACTAACCCTAACCCTAAAAGTGGATTCAATTTGCACTATTTCTGGCAGTCTGCAACCCCCCACAGTCAACATCTAAAAATCACTGGTGTAAATGTTTAAAAATATAACCAAATATAAAAATCGAGAAGGCATCACACGAAGAAAGCCTGTTATTTTAGTTTCTCATTACTGTATGCTGTAATTTCAAAGGTATTGGCAAAAAGAGAGACATTGGCTTAGCTCCTGTGCTCTATTAAGTGGTCAGTTGCACGAGCATGCCTCAGGTTACTCGTATGCTATATAGAACATCTTTTTTGTACTGTAGCTTAAATACACATCCATAGCAGAGGCATGTATACTCCACCCTACACACCCACGCATTATAGAGTTGGGGGGAGGGGAAACAATAGCCGGGTAGGGCACACCTTTGTGCAACTGATATGCCGAGGGCCAGTTACACAAGCCATGTGTATTTGTACTGGAATGGAGAAGGACACTTGTTCTCTTCTACAGCTAATTGGACACCAATTATATAATGAGAGCAGCATGTAAATTGGGACTTATATTCTTGCCCTGTCAATGACAGTATTTAAACTATTTTTATTTCAAAATACACATGTGAAACATTTATTATTTTACAAATTGTTTGAGGTGTAAAATAGGAGAGAATTATTATTATCATCATCATCATTAATTATAGCCCCATCATGGTGTTTTACAGGCACAACAACCAAAAAGAGCAGGTCCTGCCAGAGGTGTACTGTAGGGAGAACTATGTATTATAAGAACCAAGAAGAAATCAATGTAAAGGTGAAGGAAAGTTCTTACAAAACTTTAGTTGTCCCTCCTAATTCACGGACTTCCTGTTTGTGGTCTTGAATTTCCACAGACAGGAAGCTAGGAGGGACAAAATGGTGTTTGTGCCTGTGGCGTGTGCAAGGGGCTATTATATCCAATGGGACTTGGATATTTGCGATTTTTCCAATTTGTAAGGGGGAGGGGTCTGGAATGGATCCCCTGCAAATCGGGAGGAACAACTGTATAAGCAATAGGTTTGCTGCTGGAAATAGCAGTCGCATGTTTAAGCTGCCCTGCCCTAGCTCCTGAGAGGAAAGCAATGGCAAAACTCTAGAGCAGGGTCCCTGGACTTTTTGCTGGCCCCCAGATCTTCCGAGGGGGCGGAGGCGTTCCAAAATGGCACCCAAGTAGTGCGCATGCACATGCGACATCACACACATGCACAGGACTCCAGATGCCATTTTGGAAGAAAAAATGGCATCTGGCGGCGGGCGCGAGCGGCAGCAGCAGCGGCGTGGCAGGACCGCCCGCGGGCCAGTAGGAAAGCCTCGATGGTCCAGGGCTGGCCCGCGGGCCATAGTTTGGGGACCCCTGCTCTAGAGTATTCCTTGCCTAAGAAAACCCAATAAAATTCATGGGGTTGCAATAAGGCAACAGGCAACTTGAAGGTACACATGCTAATATGGAGGACATGTTACTTTGGTTCCTGATTTCGTTGCACTAAATTTCTCCAGCTTACATCATTGTCTACTGCTGGAAAAGGTGACAGACCATCAGAACAAGGTAATTCAGACATAAGGGAAGTTATAATGCACATTAGAAGGGAAGGAGTTGAGATGGGACTGCATCTTTCAGAGACAGTTCTGCATTTCCTATACAGGTTGAATATCCCTTATCCAAAAATCCAAAATCTGAATACCTCCAAAATCCAATTTTTCCCCACAGGCTGCTGAGATAGTGACATCTTTGCTTTCTGATGAGTTCAGTGTACACAAGCTTTAAAAGTATTTAAAAGATTGTGTAAAATTACCTATGTGTACAAGGTGTGTATGAAATATAAATTATCTTTGTGTCTAGACTTGGGCTCCAGGGTATCTCATTATGAATATACAAATCCAAAAGACTTCTGGTCCCAAGCATTTCGAATAAGGGCTATTCAACTTGAAATTATGTCCATAACTTGGCACCCTTCAGATATTTGAGTAAAACTCCTTTCACAGCCCCATCTAGCATAGGTAATGATTGGGAATGCAGGGAGTTGTACTCCAAAACATCTAAAGGGCACAAGGTTGGACAAAACTAGTCTATAAAACTCATAAAATGCACTTGTACAGTTAGAACTTGGAAATGCATTGCAAAAGTTTATGCATGGCCATTACTTAAACAAACAAAAACATCAATTTCTTGAAAGTTGCTTTTAATTTTTAATTATGTAAAAACACACAAAAGCCTCAGAAGTCCTGCAAATGACCTCTCAATCATGTTTTGAAGGAGAGTAAATGCTGTTTCTTACAATGAAATAAGTCACAACATCTATAGCTGCTACATTTTTTTAATGAAATCATGTTTCCCTTTCATTACCACAATTGCTCCAATCCTTTTGCAGTTTTTCTTTTCCTTAATATACAAATGTGCAGTCATTACTGTTCAGTTTTCATATGAGAAGACTTACCGGTAGTTCAAGTGCCAGGACTTTCTGGATTTACAGATGTTGGACTGCAACTTCTATCAGCCAGTGGTGAAGAATAACGGAAGCTGTCTCCATTAAGTTGCCCACCTGAGCTAGATTATATTGTGAGCAAATGTTCTACATTTTAATTTCATCATGAACATGCTCATTAATAGCCCAACAAATCAGGCATTGAGGTAAAAACTGAGAAACTTAAAATACTTGTCCCTGAACTCTATGTTAGGGTACCAGTGCATGGATGTCACCAAGTTATTCCCTACAGTCTGAAGAGACTTGTATGGTTATCATATGCTGACCACAGGAGTTTCCTACGGTGGTATACAATTTGTGAGACTCTTTCCCTTGACAGGCTTACTAAACACTTATGCTATTTTTCAGCATAAGCATAACATATGTGTTTCCCAATAAATCTGCTGCTAATAACAAACAATGATGTTATTATCTTTTCCAATTTGGTCGTTTGTTATTCTGTTGTGGACCACAATAGATGGTTGAAGGGAAATCAATCACTCAATTCATTAAAAAAAAAAAAAAAAAGGCTGCATAGTAACCACTTTTGAAACCTAGAGCAATTTCAGAAATAACTTCTTAAATGAGGTGGTGGTGAAGTGCTGAGTACTATTTAGCTCTGCATTGTGGCTATATAAGTTACCAGTATGTACTTCCATATTTAGGTGTGGTACACTATGTGTAAACATTGCAAAGTTAGAACATTTACAATCTATTACAGTATTTTACTGGTGGACTTTGTTCAGTATTAAAATGAGCACAATTCAAACCAATTTCTGTCAACAAATGTACTAAAAAAGAAGCTTCTAGCACCAAAGGCAGGTGCTATCGTTCCTTAAAAGCTTTGACCTTCTGATTTCACAGCACAGAAGTAATTTCAGGACAGTAGTAAGTCTTCACATTCAGTTGTCCAGACAGTAGCAACATCAAAGCTGTAGTTCACAGCTTCACCAATCTTTGAAATATGAGAGTTGCCCAAAGAGGAGCTATTAGGAACTTTGGTAGTTTTTCATTTCTAAAATAAAAGTTCTGAGCATGGAAGACTGCAGTTTCCAGGCTCTGTAGAACAGAAAGACAGTTAGAGCCACAATCCAAGTTCTCACTGGAGAGAGGAAAAAAGCTATAGTTCCATATGTCTTCAGCAAGAAATAACAGGAATAGACCTGCCAGGAAAATAGGAGTGCCATGATGAGGTGGATGGGCACAACCCAATACAATCTGACATGGTACAGATGGGAGCTAAAGCAATGCCCTTGGCAACGTATATAGAGGCACCAACACATATATGCCATCAATGGTAGGTTAAAAAATGCCACCTGCCAAAGAAAGAAACAAAATAATTAGCGCATTTTCTCACTATTATATATAGAGTAAGTTAGAATGTGGAAAGATACACATGTCTACAAAATTGTTCAAGCAGCAGTATGTGAAATCACAGAGTTCTGAGTGAGCAGATTAAGTTCTGTAGGTAGGTCTTATATAGAGATCACTGGTGGGAAACTGGAAGGGCAGGAAAATCTGGTGGCAGGAAGAAAATGTTGCTGCCTCCTGGGTAATTCAAAATGCTTAGTGTTCTCCAACGAGTTCAAAGTGTTGTCCTACTTCATTTTTTTTAAAATCCTGCACACTATCTGTCCCCTTATGTGATTCTGACAATCTTTGCAGAAGGGACAGAGGGAGCAATGCCCTACAAACAACAAATTTACAGTTTAAATAGGGAGGGGGGCATCCAAAGTTTTTATAAGAAGGTAAAAAAAAGTTATTTGGCATAACTTTTGTGGCTTACAGATTACTTTTCCAAATATATCGTGTATAACCCAAGCAAGTAGACATCAGCCTGGGTGGAAGAGGAGGTGCAGGAGCAGAAATGCATCATCCTTCAAGACCTCTGGAGGAGCCTGGCAGATTTCCTCATTCTGCATCTGGCTATACAGACACTGCAGGGCCAGCTATACGGTGAGTCCAGGAATATGTAAAAGGGGAGCTTTAGAGTAGTTCCACTTGCAGAACCTTTACACTACACTCCATGATAAAGGAGCTTGGCCATGTTGTGATGAAAAGCCTCTATCCTGTGAAGTTATAAGCACCAGTCTTTAATTCAAAGGTGGGCTACTACTGCCTTCCAGATATTTTTGGATTGCAATTCCCCAGAATTCCTCACCCTTGGCTATGTTGATCAGGCCTGATGAGAGATGTAGACTCTGTCAAATACCTAAATGCTGAGAAAAATATTTAGCCAGAAGTTGTATTCTAAATCCTACCTGCATAATTCCAACAAGGAAAGTTGTACTGCCTTCAAAGAAATGACCATCAACAAATACCCCAAAGGAAAAACAGATGCCTATATGACCATCTATAATCTCACCAATAAACCAGGGCCCTGCAGGGGACAAAAGTTATACAATGTGATTATAAAAACATGTTGGGCTCAGAGAGCTCTAAAAATTATTCAAGATCACTTTCAAATATATATAATAATAACTTAAAATAGCTAAATTGGACAGGACACTGCTATAACAGTGACATCTGATAAATGGTATCCTATTCAGCATGTAAGATTTTGAACAGATGAAGTGCACTTTTAAGTCCTTTCTCACCACACATAATTTGATATCACTTTAAGTGCCATGACTGCATCCTGCATCCTATTTGAACTTTGGTGAGATACTGGAAGTCTCTGACAGGGAATCTGAAAGACCCTAAAAAGTTATAAGTCTCTGGACTCCATTGAATGGAGCCACAGCAGTTAAAGTGGTATCACAATACTATGTAGAATTTGTATTTAATTTTATGACATTTGCTCTTAGCCACCATGTACTCTCAACAAAAAAGGAGTAAATATTTTAAATTGATTAAATTTAACTTTTATTTTCAAATAGACTTTTCCTAAGAACGGATCCGGTGGCTAGAAAGCTGGATTTGGACCTTAGAAACCTCTGTGTCATAGAATGAGTGGATAAATCACTCAACACAGCCTTAGGACCTTTGCAGACTGCCAGAAATAGTGCAAATTGAATCCACTTTAACTGTCCTGGCTCAGTGCTAGGGAATCATGGGAATTGTATTTTTTTCTGAGACATTGAGCCTTCTTTGTCAGAGAGCTCTGGTGCCACAATAAACTACAGTTCCCATGATTCCCTAGCACTGAGTCAGGGCAGTTAAAGTGGACTCAATTTGCACTATTTCTGGCAGTCTGAAAAGGCCCTTAGTCTTTTTCTAAACAATGGGGAAGTTGTTGTTGGAAAGGAATCACAAAGACTGCAAAGTATTTTGCCATTTAGCAATACCATATACACGCTAAGCAGTAACAGAAAATAGAAGTAAATGTTGAGAAGTGTATGGCGTTTCTACATTATTTAGCTTCGAACTGAACATGAGCTCATCAGTCAACAAGAACTCTCTAACAGTAGGATTTTCACTTAGTGTAAGGCTTCAGTGGCATTGCCAGGGGTACAGGGACTGCACTGGGTGACACCCCAGTGGGGTGGTACACCCAGAGGGACTGGCATGGCTACTGGGTGAGCAACTAAGTGTGCTCACCCACTAGCCCAGCAGCTGCTCTGGACTCTAAATGGGCCATCCTGAAGCTCTAGCCACACACCCCTCAGTAGTAGCGGCTTCTGGGGTGGACAATACCTTCATGGTCATGTGCAGCTCTAGTCATGCCAGTCCCTGAAGGCCTCTGGGGTGAGGCTTCCTTCAGGATCCAGTGTGACTGGAGACTCTAAAGAGACCCTGAAGAGACCCTGAAGGCCTCTGCGGGTCCTAAAGCAGCCTCCACAGGTGGGCAGGAGACGGGAAGGCAAGGCAGTTCACACACATACACACCCGCCATCAGGTGACACCAACCTCAGGGACTCCACTTCAAGGCTTGGCTCTATGCCTTTTGACAACATTACCCAGAAAACCTGAGGTTGCCACATCAATAAATGTTACTAAAATGTGTAGCTAACAAAAAACAATTAAAATATCATTTTTGGTGTGCAGTGACTGGTAAATTATCTACAGTGAATCTCACAAGCTATTTATTGCCATTCTGTCCTAAACTATAAACAAGCAAACTTTGGCACTGTATTAAGATTTTTTCCCTTCACATTCAAACATTACACATTTTATATATTTTGCAGACTGCAAATACACAGTTTTAAAAAAGACACTGAGCACTATAAAATTGGTTTTAATTAAATAACAACATTAACATGAAATACAAAGGATTTTGAGGGTGATTTGCTCCTTACCTAAAAGAGTATATAAATTCAGCAACAGAAATGTGTAATAAAATAAATTTATTTTGCTCAGGATGTGAAGAGAAAAGGAGAGCTGCATTGTCCTGCCCAGGGGATCTAAAATGCAAAGACAAATCAATGTTTTTATAAAATTGCTTGCAACTGTTGAAAACACATGCTGAACACCTATTCACAAAGTGATTACATTTCACAGAACACCCAGAAGTTAAAGAGCAAATTCATTTACCAAAGTGAATGGGAACTTGTACATGGACTCTTCTTGGTGGAATGTGTACAATTTCCAGCCAAAATGTATAGGCACATGTCCCACATTTTAATTAAATCTTTGACATTGACATATTTACATTTTAATATCAAACACACATCACAGACACACACAAATTATGATGATGATGATAATTATATTTATTTATATTCCACTCTTTCCCCAAAACCGGGACTCAGAGTGGCTTACAAGATTAAAAAAGGTACAATTAAAAACATATAAAAGTGTTACGTTAAAACAAAATTAAATTATTACAATATTAAAACAGATTTCATATAAGATAGAAGAAAATGCCAGGATTTATATCAAAATCCTATTTTCTCTGTTACCATATTCCAAGAGTACACAACTAGCAGCCCCTCATGTATTCTTGGTGCAGCTTCTGCTGCAGAAAAAACTGTAATCATGGCATTACTCCTCACCTCAGTAATAACTGTAAGGATAAGAGTACTGCCTTGATCTGCTTTATCACCATCTTTAGCTATAGTAAAGCTGGAGTCACTAGAATGTGGCGGAAGTACTTTCAGTGATGCCAGTGTTGCCTAAAGCACTGTAATAAGTAACCTTTAGCCCCAGCTTTGGGGAAAAGGGTGGATATACGTAAACTAATACAATACAGTAAAATGCAATATAAATGTAACAGTGGTAGTAAACTGATTACAGACACAAAGGTAAGGCTTACATCCTCTCTATCCCACTAACCAAAAGCAGTGGCTTCTGAACTACCAGTAGTGGCATGGTCATAGAGATATGGATGCTTGGAAAAATCCAGGGCAATCTCCCCCCCCCCCTTCCTTGAATATGTTTCCCCCAGAAAAACTAAATGAAAAAACAATAACAAAATATTCTCTTTTAGAATGAGCATTTTAAATGAGCTCACATATTTACTGCCTCCCATAAAATTTCTAAAAACTTTGTAGCAAGTACCCATTTATGTAATATAGTATCTCACAATACTTGGTTTTAGTTTCTTTTTCTCAGCCCCTCTTTATGAAAAATCACTGCTTTATGTCTACTTGGCATTATGGAGTACAAGAGGAATATCTACCTACCTACCTACCATTTTACTACTGCTGATGGTTTCTTTTGGGCATTTTTTCTTTTTCTTTTTGCCTTCTCATAAATTGAGAAAAGCAAAGATGTTCATTACAGTTGACAGCTCCATTTGTAACAATAACATTTTTAAAATAATTTAAATTGTTCTTATTTCCTAAATAAACTCTTAGCTTTAATAGATCAAGCATGATATGTTTAGATCAACCAAGTTATATGTAGTGAATTTCATGTTCCTAAAGTAACAAAATTATTTTCAATCTGTAAAGGGAGCTAATATTGCATTTTTCCTTTTCCCCTCCAATTTCCTTTTTTTTTTTTTGGGAGGGTGGGAACAGTTGTTTTCCATAGCTTCAAAATTTCTGGAAATTTTACATTTCTACCTGGATAGTTACTGGGAGGAGGAAGAAATTAAAGCCTCCGCTTTTCTACTGACCTCAAAGCAGTGATGTCTATTGGATTTGTTTGTGCAGGAAGGTTTTAGACTTATCTTCTATGAGGGACCCAATGCTAAACATGCTAAAACTGTACAGTGGTCCCTCCACATTTGCTAGGGTTAAGGGTGAAGGACCCCCATGAATGTGGAAAAACCACAAATAACCCCCCCAGGGAACACCTCTAGGATTCTCCAGATCCTCCAGTGCAACTCTATGGTCAAGTCTGCCAGAGGTTGATTACAGAATTATGCTGGAGGACCTGCAAATGTCTAGGAAAGTGTTTTCTCTAAGAACTTGTAGGTTTTCCAGCACAGGTCTATGGTTGGAGGACCTAGAGATTGCTAGAAAGAATATATTAAACAAAACCATAAATAATCAAATCTGCAAATTCAAAGTCACAAATGTGGAGGGACAACTTTGTATATATTTGAAGGTTTATGTTTGTGTATTTGTTTCATTTCAAGCATCCACCTACCGGTAATAAACAAGGGAAGGGAAGGGAAGAAAGGATCAAAACTGTGTTTAAGAAAAGCAAATCTCTTACATTTTAATGTAGGCTTTCTTCGATACCGGATAATAATCAGCAAGACAATTTGCAATGCAACTAATAAAACGAACACGGTTCGTACCTGAATCAGGAAATATGCAAAAATATTGGTTATACCTACTGTACCAAACAAAATCACTGAAGACAACAAATCAGTAAAATACCTAAGAATCAAGGGGGCAACTAACAAAAGTGCATGTGCGCACACTCCAAAGTCATGTTGTTTTCTATGAGTTCAATAGTTATTTTTAATAATGCCAAAAAGGTTTTGGAAATGACTGATTTTTTTTTTCTTTTCTAGCAGTTTTCTGGAGCAGTTATGATTCCTGTGACTGTTCCACAATATATACTTTCTAAAAACTGAAGTTTTATTTAAGATGACTTTAGTTTGATTTATAATTGCTAACCACCATAAGTCACTGAAAAGCACTCTGGAATGCTATCTAAAGAATGTTCCTTCAACAAAAATGAGAAATTTTACTAAGATGCTACTAAAAATTATTTTTAAATCTATTCTAGACCAAGAGTTTTCATTATTTTGGGATGTCTGACTCTGGATCAAGTGAGCGCCAGTTTTTCCAACACTGTAATGCCTGTTCAGAAGTAAGTCTTATTATATTTAATGGCATTTACTGCCACATAAGTTTGTATAGGGTTTGAACTTAAGACTTACAACATATATGGTAGTTCTGTCATACAAACCAACCACTCCAGAGCAGTGGTGTCCCTAGGGTTGGTGTCACCTGGTGCGGTAACTCATGGTATCACCCCCCCATTGACCTCCTCCCATCTCATACCCTACAATGCTTTTTTGCACTAATGTTACATGTAAATCATAATTCCCATATACCACTGAATGTAATACTAATAGTTGTGACATAAACAATTAGCAAAATTAAAAGTATACCCTCAAATTACATCATACGCATAACCTAAATGTATTTATGTATACATAGTGAAGATTTGATTAAAATGTGATGTTTATACAGAAAATGTAAAAGAATTTTTTTTAAAAATCAAAAAAATATTTTTGAAAAAAAAATAAAATTTTGACATTTTAATTTTTCATTTAAAAAAAATTGGGGTCTCTCCTTTCTTCTCCCATTGAATTCACCTCACTCCCATCATCACTTAAAGCATTTTAAAGGGAAGCAGATGAATGCCACAGCCCATTTCTGCCAAAAGTTAGGTGTTTGAGGAGAAGTGGTGTCACCCCGCTTAGGGTGCCATCTGGTGCAGTCTGCCCCCACCACAGCCCCTAGTTATGCCACTGACTCAAAGCGAAAGCCAAATATTTTCCAAACCAGAAGGACACACAGAAGAAGAAGCCGTAATCAGAATGAGAAAACACTTAATCAGCTGAGTATTTGGAGAGAAGAACAATCAATAAACATGCCGAATCAAATCATTAAAAACTGAAGAGAAAACAGAAGAGAAAATACACCAACGTGTTTCCTTGATGGTGCTCACACGGTGGACGAAAAGGAACTGAGGGAAATGAACATGAGCAGTGAGGGCATAGCTGAGGGTGAGTGGAGTTACTCCTAAAAATCTGCCTAGCTATTCTAGAAGGTTACAAATATGCTCTGTGCAGGCACAGGAATGCCCAGTTGTTTGAATTCACAGATGACTTAAAAGCTTAGATTTATATTTCTTTAATATGTAACAGATAGCCAACGTGGTGTAGTGGTTTGAACGTTGGACTGTGACTCTGGAGATCAGAGTCTGAATCCCCATTCAGACTTGGAAACCCACTGGGTGAGAGCCACACTCTCTCAGCCTTAGACCAAGGCAAAAGCAAATCCTCTCTAAACAAACCTTGCTAAGAAAACCCTGAGACAGAGTTGCCTTAAGGTTGCCATAAGTCAAAAACAGCTTAAAGGCACACAATAGCAATTGTGTAACAATCAAATCTAGAACTGGTGATAACTCATAATTGGTACCATATAGATAATGTTACCTCCATTTATAGTTCTTGGACTGATTACTGATCATTTTGAAAAAGCTGAACAATGTAAAAGTATTTTTTTTTAAAAAATATGAAACAAATGCTTGTATATTCAGTCAACTTACAGTTTGAACTCTCCAACAACAAAAAAGCTTCATAAAAATGTAAAATGTTACAAAGTCCCTTTTAAAAGGTTTCTGTAGAAAGTATGCTGTTCTTCCATCTTTACTGGGAATACTCACCCATATATAGTGGTCAGTAAGAAGAATCCAAGAAGCAAAAAGATCAAATTTGAGAGAGAGATTTTCTTCCATAGCAAACGTATGAAGCTGAGTAGTGCTTCTATCACTGCCATCCTAAAAATGGGAGCGCAAAGAGGAAGTGCCTCAGTTAAGTAATTATAATCCATTATTATGAGCAGGGCATATATGAAGGACAGATTTGGCTAATTCTTAGGATCCCCGTCAGCAAAGGTTTGGCCACCCAAGTCAGGGTGAAGGGTAGGTTTACTATCATTGCAAGTCTCCCCAAGTGCAAAAATACAAGTTAATGGTTGTCATATATTAAAAGTTAATGATTGTTTTATACTCCTGGAATGAAGGCAAGGATACATTTGAAACAGGCCCAACATCAGCACTTGTCATCTTTAGGCAAATGCTGAGACCAAAGCACTCCCAAGGGTTCCCCAGATTGACACCAGCTCAGCTTGTTGAATTATTTTAATGCTTTTACACTGAGTAGAACACTGGGCCTTGGGACTGAAGGTGCCATCATCTTCTCCCACAATGGCTCTGAGCTCTGGCTCTGATGTAGTGCCACTCTGTGAGGCTACATGGGACCCAGAAGCATTCTGTTTGAAGACAGTGCTTGCTTTTTAATGTTAGGTGGTGCTGACAGCAGTTACTGCCACTCTCAATGATGGCCCCCATTGCTGCTCCTGCCAGTGTCACTGCTAGCACCTCTCTCTTTTAGCACTAGTTCCACCACTCATGTGAGTCCCCACTGCTACTTTCAGTAACTGTGCCTCTACGTGGTAAGGTTGCTGGGGGGTGGGAGCAATAAGGATGGTATAAATTGCCTAGGATCTCTTCAAATTTCAGAGTAGCTCTGACTCAAAGACAATGTTGGATGAGAGCTGAATCTGTTCTGTTGATCTCAGACTAGAGCAGTGGTTCCCAAACTTTGGTCCTCCAGTTCTGGATTTTAGTTCCCAGAAGCTTGGACATTAGTAAAGAATTGTGGGAGCTGAAGTCCAAAACATCCGGAGGGACAACATTTGGGAACCACTGGACTAGAGCTTGAAATAGTTACATTTTTTCAGACTAAAGGTCCCAGAGTCTCCCAACCAATATGGTCACTAGCCATGAAGACTGGGGAACTGATTAGTTATAGTCCAAAAATAACTTTTTAATAATAATAATAATAATAATACCAGACTTAAGCCTACTCATATCTGCACAACCCCATCCTGAGTTCCATTATTTGGGCAAAATTACTCACTGAATGGTCATAGGATTAACCTACTTTTTCCAGCTCTTAAAATACACTTTTCAATTAAGTTACCAAACATATAATAAAAGGATAAACAGCAGCAGAGAGCTCACCTGAACTGTCACTTCTATCTGATGAAAACCTAGACTGTAGTTCTGAGGGGCCCATTTCAGTACGTAGAGAGGTCCAGATACCTGAATAGCATCTCCCAGATGAACACCATCAATACTAACCTTTACAAGGTTGATAGGAGAAGGAGAAAAGGCCAAAATTCTAGGTAAAAGAAATAAACTAGTACAACGTGAGTTTTATTAAGATGATACCACTACTGAAGTTATAATATTTTCCTTATATAAGGCTCTATAAATGACTAGCATTTGAAGCATAACATATTGCCTTTTTTCGGATAGTTCTGACCAGGGCAGGGAGCAAAGATGGCTTTGGAAAGAAAAGGTCAGACTTTGAATAAGACACAAAAATGGTTTTACTGTAAAATGTTGTTTCTTTCAACAATCAATTTAAAATAAAAAGATGATCAATCAAACACAACATAAATTAACACATTTAGCAATTATCTAGTTAAAGAATCAAGAATCACCTTTCCTGTTTTGTACATTCAATTTCAAAAGCATGCGTACAGGATACAGTATTACTATGTAAGTATGTAAACATTCAGTCACATGCACACATAAAAAAATCTGAAAAAAAGCTTAAAAAATCCAAAGCACAGACCTGATGTGTGTAGAATGAAGGAGTCTCTGTAATGGTTCATGAGCAGAGCTACTATAAAGGAATGGCTTGGGATTGGTGATAAGAACTACAGGCCATTCTTCAAATATCACATCAACAAAGCTGAAGAGATCATGATCAAATGCAAGAATCCGGTACCTGATGTTCCATAATTAAAATAAGTAAAATTTTGTTAGCAATGTTCTAAATAAGAAAAGTTGTACACTATTTTATGAAACAGCTTCACTTTTCTAGTTCTCTAGAAAACTGATCAACCAAGGCTGTTTATTGAGCAAGTATAACCTGACATCAGCGTAACAGAAAACTAAACCTATGCTGTTTACCAGCAATTGAGCACACTTGTCTGTCTTACGTTGTGACTGAAGATGATGTGAAAATGTCTCAAAATTTGTATATTTATGCAAAATAGAAAATATTTGTATAAAGTGTGTTTGTGTGTATGGAAAAGTACACACAGGCATGGACTATATTTTTATATATATATTTTAAACTAGACATGCAAGTTGAGGGTGATGAATGCTATAAGTAGCATTTGGGGTCACATAAGTATGACAACACATAGACTTATTTGTCTTTTTTTTTTAAAACAAAGAAGTCCCAAATATTGTAAAGGAATTGTTCCAGTCCTCCGAGTATTCTGATTGCTCCTTTCTATCCTTCTCCCAGCAACCAGACCTATATGCAATATTCCAGTATGATCACATTGTAGATTTGTTTTGTACAGCAGGCCCTTGGTATCTCCTGAAGTTTGGTTCCAGGACTGCACACACCCCTCTCCCATGGATGCTGAAGTCCCATTAAATACAATGTAAATACATAGTAAAATGGTGTCCCTTATATAAAATGGCAAAATCAATATTTACCTTCTGGAATTTATATATTTTAAAAAATATTTTCAAGCCATGGATGGCTGAATATGTAAAGAATCCATGGATACTGAGGGTTGTACTAGCAGGGAATTTGCCTTTTTAATAACTGCTACACATTTATATTCAGCAAGCTACTGTGACACCAAGATGTCTTTTGTGTGTCTGCACTGAGGGGAGATGGAAATTTAGGTCAATAGTTATAACAGTTTAGAATTTTTCTGCCCTGCCTTGAGTGTTTGGCATATGGAAACAACCCATCTGGATTGCTTCTTCAGCCTACCTGAGAATGAAAAGATCTCTTGGGACCTGGGAACAATATTCATCATTATAACAAGTGACCCCTGATTTTGTAGACCTATCATATATCCCAATTCCTTCTCATAAACATGTGTACACTATTCTTTGATGTAATTAGATGATCAATAAACTTCATAGTACTATTCTTGCATTAATTTCACATTACTATGATAATGGTATTGTAGCTACTCAAACCCACAATTAATACTACCTTTCCATTGCTAATGTACTTACTTCCTATTATCCATCCAGTCTCCAAGTTCCAGTTCTAAAGTACCATGGTGATGACGAGTATGCAGAACTGGCATCAGACCACCCAATGTATGGAAGTGTCCACACAAATAAGCTGTAGCAGAGCTAAGCAAAATATCATGGTTGTTATTAGTGATTTTAATAGCCAACTAACAATTAAAAACAACAGGTGAAAAATTAAAAGATTGTCACCAGAGAAAAAAGATATTACCTCATTGCCATTCGTATTCCTGGAGAAGCAGAGATGATTGCGGAGGTGGGATAGTGACCAAACCAGATAGTGTGATTGCTGTCATGACTTTCTGCAGCCAATGAAGATAGCTCTTGCATTTTATTCTGAAATAAAAGATTAACTCCAAGAGTTTTAGAAGCATGTTACCCACTAAAAATTAACAACATACGATCACTATCTAAAAAGAGACACAGGTTTCTTCGTAGGTCTTTGATTGAACCCCCCCATACCACTTACACTGGGTTTATACCTTGAACTATATCTTCACACAAGCTGATAATAACTACTCTTTCTTGCCATTTTAAAAAATAATTTTGAAGAATAATGGTAGGATTGAAGGCAAAGTGCTGAAATCCATTTGTATAGAAGCATATTTGGCTAGCATGGATCTGGGAACAATCACTATCTGCGGTTCAGAGATTAGCCTGCTGCTAATGCAACTGCTATTTGATTTTAATGCTTTTACATGTGTTTGTAGATGGTGTAGTTTAAAGAAATAAAGACAATGAAAATTTAAAATAATGCATACATGCTTACATGGAGTTGCTTTCTCCAGTAAGAATTCTGAAGCCTAACTTTAAAGAAACTCTGCGTGTGTATAACAGAGAGCACATAGAACCCTGGATTGGGGCTGACTCACAGGATACACTCATAGGATACTTTATGCTATCTTGATTTCTATCATAGACAGGCATGATTATCATAAAGAAAATATGATCCCAATAAGATCATATTCTTACACAGGTACATTCTTCTTTGGATCTTCTTTAGTATTCAGTTCCTCCACTATATCATTCATATAAATAATGCACACTTGCACCATATATTACGTAAAAATGCAACATAGTGTAAATGGTGCCAAATTACTATAATTGTGTAGAGTGGATACATCTCTAAAAGTATAATTTGCTAATTTGTTGCAATAGCCAAATGATGCCCAATTATTCAAATACAGAGTGGAGGATAGGCTAAATACCCTTCTCACTTTCATCTAATGGAATATAGGTCTGTGTGTGAAAAAAAACAAAACCATGATAAGCGTAGCGACATCAGGATGTAAGGAAGCCAGTCCACAGACCTGAGCAAGTAAATATACTTTGCTGGAGTGGCTGGCTGCCTTGTCCAATTTCAGCCTGTATGTTTGTACATAAAAGTGATTCAAATACTAAGAAACACTAGCTCTTCCAAAGGAAACTAAGCCAAGGAAAGCACTGTATGTATGCGCAAGCCTCTTACCATTTGGGGAACTGCATGCAACAATAAAAAGAAGGTATATTTTGTTGATTTCAAGAGGATGCAAATAGAAATAAAACAAATCCATGATGGACAATTTCATACGGCAAAGTACTCATCTATTATTATGAAGATTTCACACAGATTTCATACTGGGATCATGTAACACATAGCCTCAGGTATTTACTGGCCACATTAGTGGCTAAATAGTACTACAATACACACTCTTTTTCTACATTACCGCATTTAATATCCCAAAGAAATTGTAGGGTCTCTTGAGGCCTGGACTGAGAGTTGCATCCACACATATGAAAGAATATTTGCCAAAAGTTGTGCTATGGATGTAATGAAAGGAGCCCTCCTTCTGCCAAGCAGAATATTTCCTGCCAAAGAAAGAAGGTAATACTGTAGCCAGAAATGTCTGAAGCAAAGAAATATGTGAAAAGCAATTATATGCATATATTTTCTATTTGAATGTCTGTAAGGGTAAAAGTGCAGGAAATGGAACTACATTTAAACTCAGCTCAACACTATTCTGCCTAATGCAATGATTTGATGCTCTCTCTCCTTCTCTAAGGCAAAAAGTGGGGCAGAAACAGCAGTTGCAATAACTGAAAAGAAGGAGAAGCAATATAGACAAGCCAAAAACTGGGATGACGGAGTAAGATAGACAAGTTGCGTACTTGTAACTTTATTTCTTTGAGTGGTTACCTGTGAACCCACATAAATGGGTTATCTGTTCCCGCACAGTGCATAGTTTGGAACTTCTAATGCTGTTATGTAAGTGTTTTGGCAGTAACCTTGCCCACTCCCAATGTGCCTAGCCTGCCTAAATCCTCAGTTCCTTGGGTGCAAACAATTGTTGAGAATGAAGCCCAAACTTTTTGGCTGGCAATCTCCTTTTATGGACATGTTCCAATTTGCTATCAGTTTCAGCAAAGAACAGACCTGCCTCATCAAAGGGCACGACTTTATGTGTTGCTCTAGCCTGATTCAAGAGCCCAGAAGACCTGAGCCAGATATGATGACAAAGCATGATAGCTTCAGCTAAACCCTTGTTGTGATCTGCTGCCTTGCTAACCTGAATCTAAATCCTCTTCTGAGCTACTAGATATGCCATGGGATGAGTTCCAAGATGGAAAGACAGGTGATACCAATGTTTGACAAGCATAGTCCCTTTCAATTCTCACAACCAAGTGCCTTGAAGTCAAAGGGTAAGATGGAAAATGAGCCTGAATCAAAGAAGAAATGCTGGCAGAGGGTGATAATTCTCAATATGGCAATGAACAAACCTGAGATGGTAAAGAGTCCCAAACTGGAAGGGAAGGTTGACTTGCCAGCTGCTTCAAAGGAGATCAAAGTGGAACCAAAATCATAGCTGATTCTTTGGTACTGACTCACATAGCCAGTGTCAATGGTAATGCAGTTCCTCCAAGTGATAAATGTGAGAGTAGTCACAACCCTAACAACAATAATGAGTTGGATACTGCAGTCCTAACTGCAGTACTGTGAGTCCCATCTATAATGACCACCGGGAATTGTACTGCTTAGGGACACAGGGAGAGGGCCAAAATGTTTGCATAACAGCCCTAGAAAATTCCAAATCTAGAAGGTTCCAAAGTAACCTCAGGTATAGATAACCCATTTGTGTGAGTCACTGAGACTATGAAAACTCTAGGCCTTTGCAGATTGCCAGAAATAGTGCAAATTGAGTCCAGTTTAAGGGTTAGCGTTAGGGTTAGGGAATCATGGGAACTGTATTTTATTGTGGCACCAGAGCTCTCTGACAGAGAAGACTCAATGTCTCAGGAAAAAAACAACAATTCCCATGATTCCCTAGCACTAACCCTAACCCTAAAAATAGATTCAATTTGCACTATTTCTGGCAGTCTGCAACCCTCCTCAGTGTTAGGAAATCATGGGAACTGTAATTTATTGTGGCACCAGAGCTCTCTGACAGAGAAGGCTCAATGTCTCAGGAAAAAAAAAAAAAAAACACAATTCCCATGACTCCCTAGCACTAACCCTAACCCTTAAAGTGGACTCAATTTGCACTATTTCTGGCAGTCTGCAAAGGCCCTAAAACTTATTTGCTAGGCCACTTTAATAAAATTACTTTTCCTATTACAATCTTTCTGTCCACCAAACAACTGAAATGCCTTCTGGACCTCAGAATTCAGCATGGCATACTGACATACCTGTAGTAATTCTGGACACTCTTCAGGTGTGGAATGTTGAATGTATCTGCAATTAAAATGACAAAAAAAAAATTCAAATCAAATGTAAAAGGTAAAGGTATTCCTTGTTGAAAAAGGCTGTCAAGTTGTGTCCGACTGACCATAGGGGGCATCTCTGTTACTAAGCCAAAGAGCCAGCGTTGTCAGAGACTACTCTGTGACCATATGGCCAGCATGATTGCACAAAACGCTGTTATCTTCCCACTGAGAAGTGGTATCTATTTATCTACTTGCATTTGCATGCTTTCGAACTGCTAGGTTGGCAGAAGCTCGGACTAGTGATGGGAGTTCACCCCATCATGCAGCACTCAGGCCTCTAACTGCCAACCTGCCGATCTTGCAATCAACAGTCAGCTTCTTAACCACTTGAGCCACTGCATCCCTGAAATCAAATTTAGGCTCAATTAAAAAAGAACAGGCAAATGGTAAATAATGAAGAGCATCCAATGGAATCCACAGGAAAAAGGGGAGATGCATACTCAAATAATCAGTGAATTGCTGTTTTTATTTTTATTTAGAGAAAAGCTCAGCACATTCAGCCAACAATTGCAGCAACTCAGAACAGTGATCCTTCAAAAATTCAATATTTATATTTATTTAAATGTTTTGAGAAATATCCATTGAGTCCCTGATGGTGTGGTGGCAGGCTAAAACAAGTTTTGAATGCTCCATCTAGCCTAATATAAACAACATTATTTAAAAAAAACAACTCATTTCTATGCCCACCTTCCCACAGAAAGAGACCCAAGGCAGCTCACAGATAAAATTGTTTAAAAAATTTTACAACAAAAAAATTAAAAATAATTAAAATCAACTAGCTAAAACCAGTATAAAATGGCAAAAAATACAAATCTAAACTACCCATCCACATAAAAGTGTCCCTGACATTATTAAATATTAAAAGCCTGCTCAACTAAAAATGTCTTTGCCTATCAGCAAAAAGAAAGCAGGGAAGGAGCCAGCCTAGGTCCCTGTGGAAGGGCATTCCAGAGAGTGGGAGCAGCCACTGAGTTCTCTCTCTTGTCCTCACACAGTGAGCCTGTCATTGTGGCGGGGCTGAGAGAAAGCCTTCCCCTGTAGATCTTGCAGTAGAGCATCCAACTACATGCTTTCTCAAATCCTTGTTCCCTTATGGTTAAGAAAAACTAGCTGAAGCACATGGAAATTTTTTATGTTAGAAACTGATAGCTCCTGCACTTAAGTATTAGTTTTTGACATAAACATTTGCCACTAAAATGGGTGATACAACCTTTAAGCATCTGCAGTTTATCACCATAGCTCTCTTAAAAACCTTCCTCCAAACAGTAGTTATGAAGAACCATTTAATCCAGGGTGGGTACAGCCACACCTGAAGAAATCCATCCTAGATTAAATGTAATGTTCTTGCTTGATTTCTCAATGACCTTTGATACCACCAGTCAAAAGTATCCCTCTGGACTAGCTTAGGGATACAGGAGTGGTTCCACTCCTACTCAGACAGCAGGATCCAGAGAGTGCATTTAGGAAACTGGTTCTCAACACCATATCAACTGTGCTATAGAGTGCTGCATGGTACTATCTTATTTGCAAAGCAATTTAACATTTAAATGAAACTGTTGGAACAACTCATCAGAAAATCTGGAGTAGCTCTACTTCTCTCACATCTGAATCTGGTGCAGCTGTGCAGGTCCCGTATAAGTGCTCTGATACAATGGTGGGCTAAATGATAGGCAGCAAACTAAAGATGAACTCTCGCAAGATGAAAACCTAATGAGTGAGTAGTTCTCAAGTCTGGGAAATAGGCAAGGTATGTGTTCTGGGTGGGGTTTCACTTTCACTGAAGAATCAAATTCACAGTCTGGAGAATTATCCCGGGATCCTTCTTTGTAGACAGAAACTTAGGTGAGCTCAGTGGCTCAGCATAACTTTTACTAGTTTCAGCTAGCATACCAGCTAGTCATTCTTGAAGAGAGATGGTTTGGTCACAGCAGTCAAGAACTACTTTTGAACTACTTTGCAGGTATCATTAGTGAGAACACAAGATACGGCCTTCTCAATGGCTGCCCCTAGACTTTGGACTGTCCCTACAAAAGGCTTACCATTTGGTAGGCAAAGACTTTTTGATTCAGAAAGGCTTTTATGAAAAGGACATGTAAGAGGGTGCTGTAGTGTTTTAAATTGTATTGTATGACCTTTTTAGTCCTTTTGAAGTGTATATAATATTGTTAATAGATTAATTCTATTTTAATACTGATTTTTTTGTTTGTTGAACTATACTGTGATCATTTTGATGCTATGACAATTTTAACTTGTAAGGCACCTTGAGTTTCAATACTAGGGGAAAGGTGGGATACAGATAAAGTTAATAACAACAAAAGCAACACTGCACTGTGCTCTATGTGGGACTGATTTGAAGGCTGGTGCTGAAGTTGCAATTGAACAAACTGCACCATCTGGCTATCTTGAAAGATGACCTTCTCATTATTACATTAATTTTGTCCATGAGAAGATATGGAGAGGAGTTCTTGATGGTATTGTAGGCTCATAATGGCTCTTCTACCATTGCTTGGCAGAGAATATTTAAAATAGGGCACTTAAAATGTGGACCATTATTCCCTCTGATAACCAACATTCATCAAGAATTATTATTTTTAGGGATAAAGTGAAGATTTTCCTCCCAAGCCCTTTCAAGGCAATCTAAAATTTCTATCTATTTTTATGGATAACATAAATGTTGCACTTTGATTTTATGTACTAATTTGTACATTTGATTATTACTGAATAAATAATATAAAATAGATGACAGATGAAACACTGCAAGCAGTCAAAGAAAGATAAGGAGCAAAAGCAAAAGAAGATAGGAACAAAATTAAAAACAATAATGCTACAGTTCAACAATTAGTGTGCAAGGAGAAGGAAAATTTCTACAACAATCAATGCAGAGAAATAAAGGCCAGAAACAAAAAAGGAAGAGCAAGATGAGGGAATTCAAAAAGAAATTTAAACCAAGGATGGGGATACTCTACAACAGGGGTAGGCAACCTTTTTGAGCCAGGGGCCGGGTTGCTGTCCCTCAGACAATTGGGGGGCCAAAGCACAATAAATAAATAAATAAATAAATAAAATATTTTTTAAAAATAAAAAAAATATGCATGCACACTCTCTCAGCCCCAGAAAAGCCATTGCAAAACCCCTGTGGAGATTTTGCCAAGAAAACCCCAAAAACAAGTAATAACAACAATAATCAATATCATCATGGCAGGTGGCAGGCGGTGGTGGCAGGACCAGCCTGGGGCCGGTCCAAAGGCCTCGGGGGGCCGCATCCGGCCCCCCGGGCCTTAGGTTGCCTACCCCTGCTCTACAATCAGAAGGGGAACATAATACACAACCAAGATGAAATAAAAAACCAATGGAAACAATACACAGAAGAGCTATATAAAAAAACGTTAAAGTATATATGACACATGAGAAGAAGAAATATACAAAAATGAACCCCACATTCTAGAAAGTGATGTGAAAGCTGCACTCAAAGCAACTGGGAAGAATGAACCACCAGGAACAGATGACATATCAACAGAACTGCTGCAATCCACAGGTTCAAGTACAATTCTAACTAAAATCCTCCAACAAATATGGAAAACAAAGCAGTGGCCCACAGACTTGCAAAGATCAATATACATTCCCACATACGAGAAAGAGATACAAAAGCTGCAGTAACTACAGGACCACTGCACTAATTTCTCAAGCAAGCAAAGTCATGCTCAAAATTCTGAAGCCTATCATAGATAGAACAGGAAATCTCAGAGGAGCAAGCTGGTTTCAAGAAAGAAAGAGGCACAGGGGATCACATTGCAAACACATATTGGATAATGGAGCACATCAAGGAATTCCAAAAGAAAATCTGCATGTGTCTTATAGTCTACAGTAAAGCCTTTGACAGCATGAAAAACCATGGACTGCTCTGAAAGAAATGAGAGTACCACTACATTTAATCATCCTGATGTGTAACCTGTACTCAAGACAAGAGGCTTCTGTCAGAACTGAGTACAGAGAAACAGAATGGTTCCCAATCGGAAAAGGGGTCAGACAATAGGGTGATACATACTATCACCCTATTTAATGAACCTATATGAAGAAAACATCGTATGTACAGCAGGCTTAGACTCAGAGGCAGGAGGAGTGAAGATCAGAGGCAAGAACATCAACAATCTAAGATATGTAGATGGCACCATATTATTAGCAGAAACCAACAAAGACCTGGAGCAGCTATTTAAGAAGGCCAAGAAGGAAAGTGCCAAGGTAGGCTTGATGCTGAGCATTAAGAAAACAAAAATAACGATCATGGAAAATCTACAAGAGTTCATCTTAGATAACGAGAAAATTGAAATAGTCAGAGTTCCCATATGTTGGTTCAAACATTAATCAGACTGCAGTCAAGAAATCAGAAGAAGGCTAGGATTGGGAAGGGCAGTCATGAAAGAAATGGACAAGATCCTAAAGAACAAAGACATAACTCTGAACACAAAAGTGAGGCTAGTCTAAACCATCATCTTCCCCACCATCATGTACAGATATGAGAGCTGGACAGTGAAGAATACCAACAGGAAGAAAATAAACTCTTTTGAGATATGGTGCTGGAGAAGAGTGCTCAGGATGCCATGGACAGCCAAGAAAACAAACAAATGGGTTCTTGAACATATCAAGCTCAAACTATCCCTAGAAGTTAAGATGATTAAATTTAGGCTATCATATCTTGGGCACATTGTGAGAAGACATGAATCATTAGAAAAAAAACATAATTCTGGATAAAGCAGAAGGAATCAGAAAGAGAGGGAGGCTCATGCCAGATGGATGGAGTCAATTAGAGATGCAACCAGCTTGAGCCTGTAGGACCTGAGCAGAGCAGTGGAGGACATGAGGTCTTGAAGAAGTCTCATCCACAGGGTTATCATGATAGTTGATGTTGGCTCAAGGATAATTAACAGCAAACTGAAATCTTCAGACATATCATATATATTCAATTATAAGTCGACCTTCTGTATAAACCGAAAGCAGGTTTGGGGGCCAAATTATGCATTTTGATGTGATGCGTGGATAAGCCAAGGGTAAAACGTAGAGGCAATTAACAAAGAATGTAAAGAATAAGCAAAGGTAAACAATGCCAAAAAAGGGTAAAGGTAGTCCCTTGACATTAAAGTCTAGTTGTAACCGACTATAGGGGATGGTGCTCATCTCCGTTACTAAGCCAAAGAGCCAGCGTTGTCTGAGGACTGCTCTGGTGGTCATGTGGCCAGCATAACTGAACCAAATGCTGTTACCTTCCCACCAAAGTGGTAATTATTTATCTACTTGCATTTGCATGCTTTCAAACTGCTAGGTTGGGAGAAGCTGGGACTAGTGACAGGAGCTCACCTCATCATGCAGCACTCGGGCCTCGAACTGCATATCTTCCAATCTTATAATCATAAGAATTTTCATCTTAACCACTAAGCCACTGCATCCCAAACAATGCCAAAGAACTTACAAAATTCCAGCAGGCATAACTGCTTATGCTCACACTAAAGGCTGGGCAGATGAGAGAGTAGAGGGGGGTCAGTGCTTTCAGGACAGATTACATACTTGTCTTTCATCAGAGGATGTTCCTTTTTTGTAACAATTTAATACAGTTCTTACGTTGACCGTGGATAAGTCAACTCAGTTTTTGACTAAAATTTCTAGACTTATACATGAATATATACAATAAGCAATTTATAAATTAATTTAGAGATTCTCATCACTATGCACTGAACAATAGGTTATTACAAAATAAGAGCTAAAAGAGGACCTCTGATATTCTTCTCTTTTTTGCTATAGTCATATGCTATTTTCCAGTCAAAAAAGTCTTTGAAAGTTGCTTAAAATTAAAATACACATAAAAATACAGTTATTTGCAGTCTATCCATCTCCACTTGTGATGAACAAACAGAAACCCCAACTTCAAAGTCTCATTTCTTTCTTACCATGATTCCCTTTTATGTCTATCCATTTAGTTTTCTCCATGACCTTAGATTTCTTTAAGATTGTCTGGTAAGTTTGCCATTCTGCCTCAAACTGATCAGACCCAAGTTTATCCTTCATTTTGGAATCAGTTAAGTCACCTGTGAATTAAAAGAGCAGAGTCACAGAACATATTCTCCATAAAATACAAAAGAACTATAAATTAATGGAATTGAACCTAAACAAAATAAAAGTCCTAACAGGTCATTTGTATGCTAACTCTAAAATTTGCCAATCAAACTGCTAAAAACCTAAATTTCTTTTCAGTAATATATATCAAGAGTCAGTACCTACACATCACTATATCCTCACACTTTAGTGTGAAAAAGATCCCAGTTGGGAAAGAACAAAGAGGCTAAAATATGGGATACAATTCAGATATGCATGTGCAAGAGTTACTTTGCCTCAGATTCTAGGCTTACCAGTGTCTGAGGCAACAGGCTTATTCTCCTAACAACCATGTCCTAAAATCAAACTCCAATACCAAGAGAAATCAGAGGCTCCAAAGTGACATAGGGCACAAAATAAAAGGGTAGAAGTTAACTATTAAAGCCATGCAGATGGGTGGGAGTATAAACAAATTAATATCATAAGGTAAGAGCAGAATAATGAAAGGCAATTAAACAATAAAAGCCTTCCCAATAAAATGTTGAGCCAGCCTCCTGAAATAGGCAGTAGATGCACCACAATAGAGAAAGCACTACATCTGGTTTATATCCACAGCATTTCAGAAGACTAGGAACATATCATAGATCCTCTCATACAGAGGTTAAAACACAAAGTAAGTTACTGTATATGACACAAAACTGCAATATAAAGTAAAGATGTAACTAGTAAAGTTGTGGAAAAACAAGGACAGCAATTGTTACTGATAACGGAGTTCAGCTCCAGCACTCCTGGATTCATTCCAATCATTCTTAGATCCACCCCCCACTAAACCACCCTTTGATGACGAGACTTTAACTTTTATTTCAAATAGTTACTCACCATTTCAGAGCCTCAACCACTGAGCGTTGCAGCAAACAAAGAAAATGGAGTGAGAGGTGAGGGATGGAAAGAATGGAAACATCTCACCTGTTACAAAAGTAAGAGCAGGCTGAATTACAGGAATTGTTTCCATACAGAATTTTTCAAAATCAGATGCTCGTTCAGGGCCCAGAAACTTACTAATGTGCAGATCTGATATCTACAAGGAAAATAAAAACTAGCATTAGGTTGTAGTTTTATAATCTCGTACTTGAGAGTAAACGTAATGTGGAATTCACCTTTCAGTACATATGCATATGAACAGTAAGGAAGTTATTTATAGAAATGGCTCCAACATTTTTACACAGAAAACGTTATCCATGATTTGATACTCTAACAGCTTAATGTACGGTAATAGCATTACATGTCACATATCTTTCAAATCCAAAAAGTCCAAGATAGAATCTTTAAATGTATGTATATTAAAATATAAATAAAAAATAAAGATCACTTTTATTTTCAACAATGCTGGCTATCCTACCACCGCTTGTCACAGCAGTCCACTCGACAAATTTACCATCATAGCAAGACACATCCGTGCAAAATATGCAAACAATTTTGTATCTGACAATGTGCTGCACAGTATTGGAGATACACAATGAGCATCTTACACCTGTTGCAAACACAGCCAGGACAAGCCAAAAGTTATCCATCAGCCCATTAATATGGCTTCCTTCCTGATCATAGGTGATAGGTATGGGCAAAGTCACACCTTCCCAGCCTCATAGGGAGGCACTGACAAACCCCCTCTGAAGAAACATGCCAAGAAACCCCCCATGATACCCCTTAGAGTTGCCATAAATCAGAAACAACTTGAAGGCACACAATAACACCAAGAAGGATTAATAGCATGCATTTTCTGTATCAGATTAAATGTCTCTCCCTCTCTCAATTCTAAAAAAATAAAAATAAAAACTAGTATGTTAAGATGTTGTTGTTGTATGCCTTCAAGTCGTTTATGACTTAAGATACCCTATCATGGGGTTTTCTTAGTAGGTTTCTTCAGAGGGGGTTTGCCACTGCCGTCCTCTGAGGTTGAGAGAGTGTGACTTGCCCAAGGAAACCCAGTGAGTGGGGCAGGGATTTGAACCCTGGTCTCCAGAGTCCTAGGTCCAAAACACACAGCAAAAATAATCCAGTCTGAGACTGCCTGAACTGCCCTCAGGACTCAGTGCTAGAGAATCCTGGGGGTTATAGTTATTGTGGCCCCAGAGCTCTCTGACAGAGAAGGCTAAATGTCTCACAAAACTACAGTTCCCAAAATACCCTAGCACTGAGCCAGGGCAGTTAAAGCAGTCTCAAACCAGATTATTTCTGCAGTGTATTTGGGATCCTAATCCAACACCACAATGGCTCTCCTATTTTAAGATTACCATATCATTTTTAGTGGCAAAATTCAAAGACATGGCTGTGTTAGGGGGGTTGCAGACTGCCAGAAATAGTGCAAATTGAGTCCACTTTTAGGGTTAGGGTTAGGGTTAGGGAATCATGGGAACTGTATTTTATTGTGGCACCAGAGCTCTTTGACAGAGAAGGCTCAATGTCTCAGAAAGAAAACAATTCCCATGATTCCCTAGCACTAACCCTAAAAGTGGACTCAATTTGCACTATTTCTGGCAGTCTGCAACCCCCCTTAGTCTGTAAAATCAGTATGTAGAGAGAGATCTTTTAGCACCTTTGAGACTAACTGAAAAGGAAAGAAGTTGGCAGCAGAAGATTTCCTAGACTTAAAGTCTACTTAGAAATGCATCTGAGGAAGTAGACTTTAGTCTAGGAAGGCTCCTGCTGCCAACTTCTTTCTTTCACTTAGGGCCTAAGCAGACTGCCAGAAATAGTGCACATTAAATTGAGGCACTGCCCTGGCTCAGTGCTAGGGAATCATGGGAACTGTAATTTATTGTGGCACCAGAGCTCTCTGACAGAGAAGGCTCAATGTCTCAGAAAAAAATACAGTTCCCATGATTCCCTAGCACTGAGCCAGGGCAGTGCCTCAATTTAATGTGCACTATTTCTGGCAGTCTGCTTAGGCCTTTAGTCTCACATGTGCTACAAGATCTCTCTCTACATACTATGTCATGTTTAGATAACTATACATTTTGGCAGCATTACACCTCACGGGACGTACTAAAACAAATGACATACTTGCCCATAGGGAAACCATACTTGCCCATAGAGAATCATTGGAGAATACTTGCCCATAGGTAAACATAAGAGAGTACTTGCTTGTAGGGAAACATTGGAGATGTTTCCTATGTTTCCCTATAAGCAAGTATTTCCCCATTGTATCCCTTTGTTGTTGTTACTGCCCTTGCGTCAGTTCCGACTCATGGCGACACTGTGGATGAGACATTTCCAAGAATCCCTGTCTTTCACTGCCTTGCCCAGATCCTGCATGTCAAGGAAAAAGCAACATGGGACATACAGTAATAGAAATAAA